>CM076584.1:1225358527-1225913762 GCA_034641835.2 Pinus albicaulis | reverse complement strand
ATGGAAAGCCTCTAATTCAAGACGACCATGAGACCAATTGAGGAACGTGTCATCAACAAACCGCTTCCAAATCTTGGGTTTGAAAGGATCCGTCGCTAAAGCTCTAGATTCAAAATCTTCCATAAAAAGGTTGGCTACCACCGGCGAGAGCGGGGAACCCATGGCAACACCATAGGTTTGCTCATAAAATTCTCCTTCAAAACTAAAAAAGGTAGACGTGAGGCAAATTTCCACTAACTTAGCAGTATCAGGATCAGTGATACGCCTGATAACCCCTAACGCCTCCATGATAGGAATGTTCGTATAGAGAGAAACAACATCAAAACTTACCATAGAGAGGTTCACAAACCCAGTTCTTTAACTCCTGAACAAAAGAAGCAGAATCTTTCACGAAAGAATCTGTCTGACCAACAAGAGGCTTAAGCTTACGGGCCAAATACTTAGGTAGGAGATAGGTAGGCCCACCAATAGTATTAACAATGGGTCTAAGAGGAACACCATCTTTATGAATCTTAGGGAGCCCATAAATCCTAGGAGTGACAGGATTGCTTTCAATGAGCTTCGAGCTTATAGAACCCACCGTGCAACTCGACCTGATAGCATTGGCCACCATCTTTGAGACTTTATTAATAGGATTCTTAGGGAGCTTCTTATAACTCCCACTATTACAAAGATGGTCAAGCATCTTTGCTTTATAATCATCCTTATTCATAATAACAATAGCGCCACCCTTATCAGCCTTGAGGACAGCAATATCAGGGTTTTGATTAAGGGTCTTAAGAGCCAAAAATTCGGATTTGCTAATATTGCTCCTCGGAGGTTTAGCTTTCCTAAGAGCCACGGCGCAATCCTGCCTAATGACATCTTGTATGCTTTCAGATAAATCTTTAATACCATATTCAATACTACAAATAATCATCATGGGGAATCTTCCTAGGCGCTAGAGCAAAATTAAGACCCTTACTTAATAAAGAGAAAATAGAAGAATCAAAAGTGAACCTAGAGAGATTAATAACTCTTTTATTATTATTATTACTATTATTATTATTATTATTATTATCACTACTAATGTTATTACTACTAACGTTATTACTATTATTATTACCATCGTTATTATTGCTATGGTTAATATTATTGTTATAATCATAATTATTATTATTATTATTATTGAGATGATAACAGATTGTATTATTCATGGATAAGTAGATAACCTTGGACTCGTTAGATACATTATTCCTGATTAACCCTGCCAGCTAACAAAGTCAAGGGAGTATTATTCTATGATACCCTCTCCGACCTGTGCCCACCCTAGTTTGATATATAAGGTATAGTGACCTGGTAAATCGCTGTATCTATTGCTTGATAGTGGTATGGTATTCTTCGAAGCATGTTACAGGTCTTTTAGCTCTTTCATATTTTTAAAGATAGTTTTGGTATTTGTTTTTACAAGTGAAGTGGGGGCAGGGGAAGGCGAAGTTTAGCTGGAACAAGTCAACTCATGAAGATTTCACCGGTGCAGTGGGGGCGGGCCAGGGCAAGGCGAGGCGAAGAAGGTGTTGATCATTCACTTCAAGAACCATTAGTCTCCTCTGTCCTTACCGATTTAGGTTTGTGTTTTTTGTTTCCCTCTCTTTAATATATTTATATTTTTTATAGTATGTTGCAATTATTAAAGAGATTTTTGGTATTTGTTTTTACGGGTGCATAACGAAGTTCAGCCTGAACAAGTTAGCTTCTACAGATTTCACAGGTATCTTTGATTTAATTTAGCTAACTCCTATTCTCTTACATGTGTATTTTTTAAAATCTAAAGATAATGTACTTAATTAGTGCATTTTTTAAAATATAATGTACTTAATTATGTCACTTGTATCCTTCAAAATCTAAGGATAGGTAAGGGATGGTCAAGAAACATTGTTGAATATTGAATATCCCCCTGTGAGAGGGGCAGAGGGTAGAGTGTGAGTCGTTTTTGGTGCAAAATCTTTGTAAGCCTGGTCACTTCAAATACAATTGGTCTCCTCCTTCCTCATGTAGCTATAGTTCAAGATCTTTTGTTTTTAAATAGGATGTAGTTATTTTTGCAATACAATTGTTCTCTTCCTTCCTCATTTATCTATAGTTCAAGATATTTTGTTTTTATATAGGATGTAGTTACTTCTATGTTTCATGAGATTTTTATTGGCGTTTTAAGATTCACCATAAGATTTTATTGTCTAAGATTAAGAATTCTTATGATTTTGCTTTGTGTTTTTTTAGGTTTTGTTTTTGTTGAGCTCAGTGGATCAGGAAATTAAGGCAAACCTAAACAACCCTGCTGATGTAGATTTACAAGTGTACAAGTGTAGCGGGTGAATGCAGAGGCTAATTAGAAGGTATGCATGGTTTAATTTAATTTATTTTATGCTCCATAATTATTTAATTTGTAAGATTTTTGGTCTCTGTTTTTACTCTATATATATTCAATGAAGACAAATATTTATATGATATTTTAGGAAGAAATTAAATATAAATACATAAATGCCTTTTCTGCATCCCAAACAAACTTTGCCACTTTTGCTGCTTTCTCAGATTTATCATTTCACCAAAAAGCTGAACTGACAATATATATATATATATATATATATATATATAAGAAATCGAAAACCAAAAAGCTGAATTGGCACTCTATATATATATATTCAATGAAGACTATATGCCTTTTCTGCACCCCAAAAAACTTTGCCACTTCTGCTGCTTTCTTAGATTTAACCAAAATAGTCTTCCAAAAGCATAAGAGATAAATTGTTCGCCTGCTTATAGAGAAAATTCAGAAACATAAAGGAACTACTCTTAACTTCTTCTAGGAGGTTCTAGCTTCCTCTAACAATAAAACTATTCCTTTATACAATGAATTAGAACAAGTCAAAGTGAATTTGTTGACCAAGCAAGTATATTATTGTACAACCACCCCAAGCTACTGAATTGTCAAAAATGTTGCTGCAGTCTGCCCTACAATGGAGATGCAAGAATCTAAGCTGTCAAAATTCTCAAATGGGACATCAATTCCTTTCTCCAACTTGGATTGTTTTTTTGATGCCCAGGATCTTGAAGAGCAACTTCAAATGATACCTTGAGGATTCCTTTAGTACCCAACAATGTTGCTAGATAACATCTGACTCTAGCTTGGGGACATGCTCTTCTTGGGAGCACATGAGAACCCTAGAATCTAATCATAACTTAAGTATATCTAAAGTGAAATTTGCTACCCAATAATTATGGATTTGGTGATTTGGGTTGGCAGCATTCGGTGATCGAAGATGCCCTATCACAAAATCAATATCTAAAATGTTTTAAAATTTGTGAAGACTCAAGGTTCGAGCTTGTTAGATAAGAACTACCTAGACACCTCTATTGAACCCTAGGTTCTGCGGCATTGATGGAAGTTTTCCAAATCAAATAACATTTGACTGACTGGATATCATTATCATATGGTGCATTGGTCCCTCTATGTCAATTTATTACCAGCTGTAGGAGCCATGTTCTCTCTCTTGCCGCATTCTGCTTCTTGCCCCAGCATGCTTTGACGGCTGCATTGCATGCTTGACATTCTTTTGGTCTTAGTTTTGTCTCTATACTACTTTTGTTTCTATTGACTAAATAGTTAGCTCTTTCTCTTTTTTTAGTGTAGGGAGGAGCTGCTTTTGTATTCCCACTCTGCATTTTTACACTGGCTGGACTTTTGAGGCCTATTGACCAACTTGATGGTCACTTGTTGGACATTAATAAAATTATTTTATCTTATCCTATCTAGCGTATCTAGCATGATGCACAATTTATCATGAACTATTGGCAGAGCTCTATGCAATTCGTTGAATTTGCTTATATATATATATATATATAATTTGTCTTAACTTAAGCATGCCATAATTCATTAGCCACATTACCTCATTCCAGGTTTTTCAAACCAAATCATACATGCTAATCAGATTCCAGATTGTGAACAGACTGCATTCTGGTTTTCTTTTATTTGTTATAAAATGCTTCCTTTAACTATTAATACAAGCATGAAATGCCCAGTTGGCAGTTTATTCAAAAAAGGGCCTCCAAATGCAATGACCACCAGTAGTAGCTAGGATCAAAATCAGGTTGACTACACACCAAAAATGCCTTTTAGATTTTCATCAGTTCCTTGGGCATACACTAGTAGCATAAAAAATCCAAATGACCCGCAGTCCAAAAGAACACAAGCCCAATATCATTAAGCAGCAGTTAGGATGAGGCTAACATTGGTGGGTGGGTCATCATGATCATGATCCTCTGAGGTTGGCCCCCAACCATCTGCAGTGGGTTCAAGATCAATGTCCATCAGTTGTTTGCTACTGGGGTCTAATGGCTTTTTAAGCACCATAGATTGTGAGAGTAAGCGTGGGGACATTTTGGCATTCTTAAGGGAACTCCCAAATTTTGCATATGACTGCCCTACTTGTAAATAATTTGGAAAAAGTAACAATTGGTTAAAATGCAATATTTATCAAAGCAATATGAAATAATTTAATAATTCTTGAAATGTACCAAAAAACTTATCTAAACCAAGGTTGCGGGGAAGCTTCAAACCCCCCTCGTTCCCGTTTCCGAAACGCGCTCCGTGCGGGAGCGTTTTGGAAACGCTCGGAAACGTGCTCTCGAAAACGCTTATTGGGGGGAGCGTTTTCGGGAGCGCGTTTCCGGACTTGTTAAAATGCTCCCTGCCTTTTTGGGAGCGTTTCAGGAAGCGCTCGAGAGCGAACGCTCCCCGAGTGCTTCCGACGTTTAAAAAACGCTTCGGAAGCGTTTTTTAAATGCCGGAAGCGATCGGGGAGCATTCGCTCCCTAACGCTCCTCGGACCCAAAAAAAGAAAAAAAGAAAAAAAAAAGAAAAAAAAAAAAAAAAAAAAAAAAAAACGCCGCGCGCAAATTTTTTTAAGTGAAAAAATGAATTGTTTATAAGGGGGGGGGGTTTCATTTTAGTTTTTATTGTTTGTTGAGTGTTGAGAGAGCTAAAGCGAGAGACAAGGAGAGCAAGTTAGGAGAGCAAGGAGCAAGGCAACAGGAGGATTGCAAGAAAGAGGTAGGCCTTCTAATCCAATTTTGTATTTTCTAGGATGAATTTGTAGGTTGTTAAATTGTTTAAAAATGAAAACTTGAATTTTTCTTGAATGTTGCATTTTATTGAATTTAAAACTTAGAAAATGAATTGTTTTTTTTCCTATGTTGCATTCCTATTCCCATTTGGCATTTTTCCATTTGTTTTGCAGGCTAGAAACTTGAAACTTGTTTCCATCATGGCTATATGGATTTTTCTCATGTTGGTTCCTTTCTTTGTGATAATGGTGTTGGAGAGTGCTAGAAGAAAGAGGCAAATCAGAGAAGAGGAGGATGAAGAGGAGGGTTATGGTGGATTTGAAGAAAATCCTGAAGAGGAGGAGGATTATGCTGAGGAGGAAGTGGGGAGTGGAGAACCCGAGGACACAGATTCCCCAACTAAACGAGACCAAACTCAGACACCTTTGTGGAAATATGTTCAGAAATTGGAAGGAGGGAAAGGTGGTGGAACCACTAAATTTATTTGCCCCCATTGCAATAAACAATACCATGGTTCATACACCCGTGCGAGAAGGCACCTTTGTGGGATAATGCCAGGGGATGGACCTAAAAATATTGGAATCAAAGTTTGTCCTTTTGTGCCAGCACCACAGAGAGAGATATATAGGAAGGAAGAGGGGGTTGCCCTACAGAGATCATCTAAAAGATCTAGGGGTTTCGTTGATTCAGGCCCAACACATCATGGACAAACAATTTCAACTTCCACCCATGCCAGTGGTTTTGGAAGCAGTGGCACTGGATTAAGGCATAGAACCATATCCGATTTCCTAGACGAAGGGTGTAGGAATGATGTGGATTCAAAAGTTTACCGGTTTCTATATGCATGTGGGGTGCCATTCAATGTTCTTCACTCACCTTATTGGCATGAAATGGTTTCTGCCATTAATGATGCCCTCAAAGGATACAAAAGCCCTGGGTATGACAAGGCCAGAACCGTGGGTCTTGATCATGAAAGAGCTAAAATAAACAATTCTTTGGCTAGAATGACAAGTTCGTGGAATGAGCATGGGTTGTCCATTGTCTCTGATGGATGGACCAATGTAAAAGGAAAACCATTGATAAATGTTTTGGCTGTGTCGGTTAGTGGTGCAGTCTTCCTGGTAGCTTATGATTATTCAGATAAATTCAAAACCGGCATTAACATTGCAGAACCATTACTTGATAGAATTGAAAGACTGGGCCATACAATGTGATACAGGTCATCACTGATAATGCTACTAACTGTAAGGCAGCAGGAGCAATTGTTGAGGATAAATACCCCAACATTTTTTGGTCTGGGTGTTTGGTTCACACAATGAACCTTTTGATGCATGATATCATAAAAAACAAACAACCTCAGTTCAAATGGCTTGGTGATTTGTACAAGAGAGGTAAAAAAATGATAAAATTTATTACAAATCATAGCAATACCCATGGGCTTTTCCGTACTCACTCCAAATTGGAGTTGTTGAAGATAGCAAAAACTAGATTTGCTAGCTATAACCTCACCTTCAGGCGCCTTTTGAAGGTAAGAGAGTCATTGGCTGTAATGGTATCAAGCCCACACTGGCAGCTATTAAGGGACAGGGCAGCAACAATAGTTGACAGACAAGGTTTCGAATATGTGGAGGAGACCGCCCTTGACCCTCTGTTTTGGGCACGTGTGAGGGAAATTTTGAATTTTACCAAGCCCATTTATAACATGATTCGGTTTGCAGATACTGATAAACCAGTGATTGGAGAGGTTTATGAGCAGATGGATAGCATGTTGGGGCAAATAAAAGATATTGCTAAGGATAATGATCCCAACTTGTATGCTATGATTCATGACTGTGTGTGTGCACGGTGGAATAAACTCAATGTTCCACTACATGTTTTGGCATATATCCTTACGCCAAAATATTACTCTCCATCTTGGTTGGGCCAACCTGCACCTGGAGGTGGGGTTAGGATGAAACCTCACACAGATCTAGAGGTACAAGAGGGGTACATGAAGGCATTGGACAAGTTGGTACCCGACAGGGAAGAGTGTGCTAGATTGCGCCTTGAATTAGGCAAATACTTCAGTTGCACTGCTCACTTTGGTTCTTTCCATGCAATGGAAGACAGGGACAGATTTGATGCTCTCACATGGTGGAAATCATATGGCGGCATGGGACTTTTGCCAAAGTTGGCTAAAAAGTTCTCTCACAGGTGGTGAACACTTCTTCTGCAAAGAGGTGTTGGAGCACCTACAACTTTATACACAATGTGAGAAGAAACAGGTTGAATGAGAACCGAGCTGAAAGCTTGGTTTATGTGCATTATAACTTGAGGTTGTTGAGCCATTACTGTGATCGGGCAAATGAGGATCAATCATACAGAGTCTGGGACAACAACCCAGAGGATGATAATTTGGAGGATGGCACGTTACATCTGGAAGAATTGGAAGCAGAACTTTATAGGGATGATGATGAAGCATCAACAGCACCGCCACACACAGGGCCAGTCCCACCATCTACTGGTAGCAGTGCGGGTGCCAGTGCCAGTGCCAGTGCCAGTGCCACTCCTCGATATCACACTGTTGTTCCTTTGCAGATCCAGCCTCCACCTTCTAGTCGTGGTCGTGGTACTCCCGAGAGTACTAGAAGACCAACATTTCCTCGTGGCTCACAAAAATTAGACATTTCTCGTGGGCGTGGCAAGGGGCCAGCCAGATAAAATAGATTTGTTGTTTACTAGTCTTTTCTATTTGTTGTTGACAATTGAACAGTTGAAACTTGACTCTTTCTGATTTCATATATTTAATGACAGTTTAAGTTTGAAGTTTGAATTTGAAAGGTGAAACTTTGAAGTTGGCATTTATAAGATGATCACATAAGTCATTATGAATTATGAATATGATGCTTCATGAAAGTTATATGGTGATCAATGAATCAATGATGACAATGTTATATATTGAATTTGAAATCAATGAACGTAAATGATGATAAAATGTTATATATCAATGATGATAAATGTATATTGAATTTTGAAATCAATGAATCAATGATGATAAATGTTAGATATTGAAATTTGAAATCAATAATGATAAATGTTATATATCAATGATGATAAATGTATATTGAATTTTGAAATCAATGAATCAATGATGATAAATGTTAGATATTGACATTTGAAATCAATGATGATAAATGTTATATATTGAATTTTGAAAGCTTGAAACCTTCAGATTGATGATTTGCGAGTCAATATGTTGTATGTTTCCAACTCGTGGGCGTGGTTGATGAAGATTATAACTTCTAGATGATTGATGTTATATGATTCAATCTATGTTTTTATGTTTTTTATGTCTAATTCATCATTCTACATGTTTTTGTTGACATATATGCATCAAAATATGTATATATATATATATATATATATATATATATATATATATATATAAAAGCTCCCGAAAACGCTCCGGACCGGAAGCTTTTAAAAATGGCGCTCCGCGCTCCCGCTCCCGCTCCCAAGTAACCTTGATCTAAACTTGAGAATTTAGAATACTTAAAATTGCCATAAGCATTGTTGAATCATGTCTATTTGCCAAAAGGAAGCCCATGAAACCATCTCTCCACTAAGTTGATTATGAAGATTTATTGGTTTAAAGCAAAGTTTCTAGTATCAGAGGAGATGTGGTGATTACTTGAGAGTGGATTCTGTAAATTTTCTAAATTTATTCATATGCAAGATTTGTTGCTTTTGTAGAGCACACTATATTTATCTTCATACAATGGATGAACTTATATTATGGCATTTTTTCTCTTATAATGAACAACAAGTGGCAATTGATTGCAACTTGAGTTTTTGGAACCATAGTGAGCCCACTATCCAGATAGACTTATCACACCTCTTGAGTAGGGGCTTGCACATTTCTTAATGAGCCTCTTCTAATTGAAAACATTCAAATGCATTAAATGATATGACCACACTTAGTTCTCTTTTTTTAATCTATATATGTATGTATAAAGTTCCATCTTGTACTTCATTATTTAAATATTGAAGTTAGTAGTTGTAAATTTATGTAGATGTTCTATGCTTGATGCAACTTTACTTTTATCAATAGCAATCATATGAATTTACAAGTAAAATGCAGATAGAACATACCAGTGATCCTTTAGAAGACAAACCAGAAACAGGAGAATGTGTTGGTGCGTTACAACGGTCAGCAGGATGCTTCAACCAGCAAAGTCTTCTTGGTCGGCCAACCTAGAATGTGTCACAACAGTCCTCAAATCAATCACCCAGTCAACCCCAGAAAAGTCAACGCAGTCCATAAAAGTCAATGCAGGGCAGCAACAATAAAGTCAACACAGCTCCAACTTCGGTCAACCTTTTGAACTCGATTTTTGTGCCAATGAGTACGGCCTTCAAAATTGAACTCTCCACTAAATTTCAGCCAATTCGGACCATGCGTTAACCAAAGTCAATGCTGGTCAAACTTGCCCAGAAACCATAACTGAAGAAAATTTGCTGTAGTAAATTTCGTCCTTTTTGCTGCAGTAGATTTCGTCCTTCTTCTCACGTGGGAGATGAAACTGCTTCTCAGATGCTCGTCTATAATCAGAGGAGAAGATGTGTGATCTTGAGTGAGTGAAATGCTCTCCAATGTTGACTGTATTTATATCCATCATTGAGGTGTGTGACACATCTGCTGGGGGTGTAAAACCATAAGGCTGACCTGCACTTAAATTTATTATAAATAATAAATTCAAAATAAATGTTCTGCTCATCAGATTAAAATAAATTTTATATCGATTTTACACGTCTCTGAAAGAGGAATCCAATACAAATATTGGAATTTTATCCGAGCATCACAAGATGGAGTTCTGACTCTAGTTGTCCAAATTTAACACTCCTCTCAACTAGGAGAACTCCATGAACTCCATCCATCAAGGTAGTCAAACATCGTAAGGCCATCCTATCAGAATTTGCTTTGTTGGCCTCTTTATTTGCATCTAAGTGGGTCACCACAAAGACATCATCCCCTAATAAATTCAAATTCTGCAGGCCTTAAACCTCTATCTGACCACAAAGAGTCTCCAACCAACCCGGGTTGGTCTATCCGATCGAAGTCGCGAGGTCCCAGACCTCACAAATCTTGATCCCAGATCAAGTGGTTGGACCGTGACATCCTAGATAGAGAGTACGGCAATCTCTGATGCGTCCATCAGTCTTTGCTAATAGTCTCTAACTTTTCCACACCTCATTGGCCAAATGAGAGGTACTTCCCATGAGCCCCGAACTCAATGGGTAGGATGCATACGGGGCACAGAAAATGAGAGGTGAACCAACTCAAAATCACAACGGTGGGGTCCAAGCACACCACCAAGGTTGGCAAGCCTAGCCTTGTGTTTGCCCATAGCTCCAAGAAGCTCTCCCCAAAGCCCCCCAGAGCTCCCAGAGCTCATCGTCCAACAGGACCCACATCATAGGGTCTTTCCACGACACCAAGATTCTCACGGAAGGTTAGGAACTTGACCTTCCCCAGGGGCTTAGTGAGAATATCCGCGACCCGCTCATCAGTTCCTATATGATCGAGCCTTACGGCGCCTCGCTGTACCATATCCCGGATAAAGTGGTACCTGATATCAATATGCTTGGATCGGTCGTGGAACACAAGATTCTCAGTCATACGAATCCCACTCTGATTATCACAGAGTATCACAGTGGTATCTAGCACATGTCCAAACAGCTCACTAAAGAGCTTTCGCAACCAAACTGCTTCACAACAGGCCATACTAGCAGCAATGTATTCGGCCTCCGTGGTGCTCAAAGCCACCGACTTCTGCTTCCTGCTCATCCATGAGATCGAAGCAGAACCAAGATTGAAGCAGCATCCCGATGTGCTCTTACGATCCACCACACTGCCAGCCCAATCGGCATCAATATATCCAAGGAGTGTCACGCTCCCGGCAGTGTATCTCAGCCCATGGTTTATCGTGCCCCGAAGATATCTCAGAAGATTCTTGGCACCAACCCAGTGAAAGTGATGAGGCTCAACCATCTGTTGACTCAAAGTGTTCACTGCAAAACATATATCTGGTCGGGTGTTCACTAAGAACATCAAAGCTCCTATGAGTTGACGATACTTAGTAGGATTGGCCAAGATAGGCCCAGCAGCGCTGCCACTCAACTTCTTAAAGTTGAGTTCCATCGGTGTCGACACGGACTTACAGTCCACCATTCCAAATCTTTCCAGAAGCTTCACAATGTATTTTCCTTGAGAAAGGAAAATCTCTCCAGGTCTCTGCCAGACCTCCATGCCTAGGAAGTAGTGCATCAGTCCTAGGTCCTTCATCTCGAACTCAGCAGCGAGCTCCCTCTTGCATTGATGAATGAGAGGGTCAGCACCTGTCAGGAAGAGGTCGTCCACATACAACACCAGAATGAGAGGCTTCCCCTGGACAACCTTGAAGTAAAGGTTTGGATCAACATTACTTCGAGTGAAGCCCAGCTTCATCAAGTAGCTATCTATCCTCTCGTACCAAGCTCTGGGTGCTTGCTTCAACCCGTAGAGGGCTTTCTTCAACCTACAGACATGAGTGTCCCGATCCTGGACTTCAAACCCCAGAGGATGTTCTACATACACCTCTTCTTTTATTGCACCATGCAGAAAAGCATTCTTGACATCCATCTGATGAAGACTCCATCCTTGCGTAGCAGCAAGGGCTATGATTGATCGAATGGTGGTATATTGTGCCACAGGTGAAAATATGTCATCATAGTCTATTCCTTCCTTTTGAGAGAAGCCACGGGCAACAAATCTTGCCTTGAACTTTTCAGCACTTCCATCAGATCCATGCTTGATCTTGTAGAGCCATTTTGCGGTGACAACTGATTTGTCCTTCGGTCTTGGAACCACATCCCATACATCATTCTTCATTATGGACTCATATTCTTTGTGCATAGCATCCTTCCAGACTTGATGCTTTACGGCTTCCTCAAAAGATCCAGGTTCAGATTGTACAATAGTACTCATGGCAGCTAGATACCCTTGGTATCTACACGGCTTCTTGCTTTCTCAGAATGTCCCCCTTGGGGCAGCATGACCCTCAGCATCTTCGAGGGTGTCCCCGAGCCATGATGGTCTCTTTCCCAGTGAAGGAGATGGATCAATAGGGTCCATTGGTCCTTCAATATCAGGCATTGTCTCATCCTGCGGTTCTTCTTGATTTCCAGGCCTTTCTTCATGATTTTCTTCAGATCTTGGAAGATCTACTACTTTCTTCAGGGAAGCATCTTCGTCAAAAGTGACATCATGGCTTATCTCTACTTCCCTTTGACTAGGTACATAGACTCTATAGGCCTTAGAAGTCTCACTGTAGCCCACAAACATTCCTTTCTTCCCAGTAGCATCCAGCTTACTTCTCTTTTCTTTCGGCACATGAAAATAGACAGGACATCTAAAAATTCTAAAATGTGAGACATCAGGTTTCTTACCAGAGAAAACCTCTTCGGGAGTTTTGGAGTCCAAAGCGGAATGAGGGCATCGGTTTTGAATGTACACAGCAGTATTTGCAGCTTCTCCCCACAGAAACTTTGGTAGACCCCGGTCACATAGCATGGCACGGGCAGCTTCCACAATAGTCCTATTCTTGCGTTCAGCAACACCATTCTGCTCAGGAGTATATGCAGTGGTAGTCTCCCTCTTAATGCCAGCTTCTCTGCAAAAGTCTCTGAACTCATTTGACTCATATTCAGTGCCATTGTCGGTCCTCAAAATCTTGATCTTCTTTCCGGTCATATTTTCCACCAAGGCTTTGAAGGTACGGAACCACATGAAAGCCTCATCCTTCTTCTTCAAGAAGTATATCCAGGTTTTGCAGGAGAAGTCATCAGTGAATGTCATATAGTAAGAACATCCTCCCAGGGATGTCATGGGTAGCATACCAGATAGATCAGAATGGACCAGTTGCAAAATATCAGATGTATTTGTGACACTTGAGGGGAAAGGTCCCCTTGTATGCTTTCCTTCGGCACAACCCTTACATACATCTTCATGATTATTTTCCAAAATAGAGCATCCCTGTCACCACCTTCCTTGCTTTGGGAAGGGCCTTGTAATGAAGGTGTCCAAACCTCCGGTGCCATAGTTCAGTTTGTTGGATAGTATCACATGTCATAGCTCCTAGTGGACTTCCTTCAACCTGGTAGAGTGTTCCAACTCTAAAACCAATCATGATAGCTTCCTTGAGATTCTTCTTCCACATGCGCACCTTTCCATCAGTGAATGCCACATTGAAGCCTTTGTCTTTGATGGCTGATATAGACACAAGGTTCTTCTTCAATTTTGGTACATAGAGTACATCCTGCAAATGTAGGACTTGTCCTCGAGACAAGTGGAGGGTCACAGTCCCTGTCCCTTTCACGGGATATGTGGCATTATCTCCAAGGATAATTTCCAGATTAGTATCCTTCTCAACCATGTCAGAGAGTGCTTCCTTGAACCCAATGATGTGTCTTGAGGCACCACTATCTATCAGCCAGACATCCATAGTGTCGGGCGGGGATGCAGCAGAGAGGGCATATACAAGAATGTATTCATTTCTTTTATCAACAACATTTGACTCCTCATACCTGGAGTTTCTAGACCTTTTGAAAGGTTGATTGTTTCTGCCAGAGGGAGCCTTCCTCTTTCCTTTGGACCTGTCGTTTCTTTGATTTCCATTTCTCCGGTTGTTGTTGTTGTCGTCACTATCGGGAGAATCCTTCTTGAAAGGACATTCTCTAGCATAGTGACCAGGCCTATGACAAGTGAAACACTTGCCCTTCTTTCCTTGGGCCCTTGCTCTTCCTTTGTTCTTAGGACCACCAGAGTTCTTCTTTCTAGAATGAGCAGCGTAGGCAGCATTTCTGTCATTTTCGTATTTCTTCATTCTTGTCTCTTCTTGCATGCATCTTGACAGTAGCTCGTCAAAGTTAGGAATTGTATTATTATTGAGAATGGTAGTGTTGAATACTTGCCATTCATATGGGAGCCCTCCAAGTGCGGTGAGTACCATCTCACTATCAGCTATTGTCTCCCCAATAGCCAGCAAATTGTTCCTGATCTCGGTCAGTTTCAGAAAGTATGTTTGGACAGGTTCATCCATGCCTTTCTTCAGATTCTTCAATTGCTTCTTGAAGAATAACACCTGGTTTGCATTGTTTACTTTGAACATTTGCATCAGCTTATCATACATTTCTTTGGATGTGCCTAGCTCAGATATGTAGGCAACCAGACTTTTATGTATGGATTCCCTGATCATTAGATTTGCTTTGATCTCCCCCTTCTTATACTTGGTTATAGCAGCAGCAGTAGCAGTGGATGGAGGTTCTTGTATCTTACCCAGTACATAGTCCATGAGATCATGGTCTTCTAATTTGAGATCTAATATCATCTTCCAAGCATGGAAGTCATCCTTTCCAGTCAGCTTATCATCCTCCTTGAAGCCATAACTTGTGGAACTCATTTTTCTCTTTTGGTGATTGCTATAAGTTAGGGCTTGTCTTCACCTTAGCTCTGATACCATGTAAATTTATGTAGATGTTCTATGCTTGATGCAACTTTACTTTTATCAATAGAAATCATATGAATTTACAAGTAAAATGCAGATAGAACATACCAGTGATCCTTTAGAAGACAAACCAGAAACAGGAGAATGTGTTGGTGCGTTACGGCGCTAAGCAAGATGCTTCAACCAGCAAAGTCTTCTTGGTCAGCCAACCCAGAATGTGTCACAACAGTCATCAAATCAGTCACCCAGTCAACTCAAAAGTCAACCCCAGAAAAGTCAATGCAGTACAGAAAAGTCAACGCAGGGCAGCAACAATAAAGTCAACGTAGCTCCAACTTTGGTCAACCTTTTGACCTCGATTTTTGTGCCAATGAGTATGGCCTTCAAAAATTGAACTCTCCACAAAATTTCAGCCAATTCGGACCATGCGTTGACCAAAGTCAACGCTGGTCAAACTTGCCCAGAAACCCTAACTGCAGAAAATTTGCTGCAGTAAATTTCGTCCTTTTTGCTGCAATAGATTTCGTCCTTCTTCTCACATGGGAGATGAAACTGCTTTTCAGATGCTCGTCTATAATCAGAGGAGAAGATGTGTGATCTTGAGTGAGTGAAATGCTCTCCAATGTTGACTGTATTTATATCCATCATTGAGGTGTGTGACACATCTGCTGGGGGTGTAAAACCTTAAGGCCGACCTGCACTTAAATTTATTATAAATAATAAATTCAAAATAAATGTTTTGCTCATCAGATTAAAATCAATTTTATATTGATTTTACACCTCTTTGAAAGAGGAATCCAATACAAATATTGGAATCTTCATCTGAGCATCACAAGATGGAGTTTGGACCTAGTTGTCCAAATTTAACAGTAGCTATTGTGCAAATATTTATGTGTAATGCTATTTCACAAGGTTCGTCAAACTGCAACCTTGAGGTTCGAATTTTGGCAAAACTTAAACTTTTGAGGTTCGGAAAACCTCATTGAACCTCATAGCCATTGACCAAGTTTATAGATCAAAACTCATAACCTCATGTCACAACTCAAGCTTGTATCTATCCTTGCAATTTCCATGTTTGTGATAGCATTTTTTTATGTTTATTGATGTTGATATCTTACTATTTTATCCTATATTTCATTTAAAACTTAATATATGTATATATATATATAGAAAATGCATATAGACGTACCTCATCCGAACCTCGTCAAAAAAATTGAACTAGAACCGAACCTAATCATTGCCGAACCTAAACTCGAACCCGAACCATGTCACTTAGGTGTAATGTGAATTTTAAAGATAGACGCACGTGCTAAATTTGCTACATCTCATTGTCCCGTGAACTTCATCATAAAATTTGAAGTTGTTGATCTAAGACACTAGGACTGATTCGGGGCAAGGCCCATTTAGACACAAGGGTCAAAGCTTATCTGTTAGTTTGTACAGTTTTCATGCTTGATCTGGCATAGTCTTGGCAAATGGAAAATACATAAGTTACACATAATTTCCAGAAAAAATATATAATTTGCATTGAAATTTGATATGAAGGTTTACACTGTACATAATGCAAAAATGACCATTGCATGCAGCAAAATGAAAAAAATAATAAATCATAGGATACAACATAGCTTTGAAAATATTTAAAAAATTTCTGCTATAGTTAAGAAAAATTAAGCTTTGAGTATAAGTTCTGATCTTGTGCCCTAGCTGACATGTTGGTGAAAAATCTCAAAATAATGTCTGAATTTTGAAACTGTGTTATAGCTGGAAGCTGCCCTAATATTGAATAAATGAGTTATGGACTCCAATACTGTAAAGATTTATGCCCTAGCTGCTAGCTGGTGAAAATCACACTGAAAAATGATGCAAATTTGTGCCCTAGCAGCTATCTGGTAAAATTCAGTCTGAAAATTGGTGCAAATTCAGGCTGATCTTTAAAAGGTCTTATCCATATTTTGAGGACATGTCATCTAAGAAGACCCCATGACTAACCTGGAGGTAGTTAGTTGTTTGAAATGGAAGATGGAACATCCACTTGAAGCCCTTACATCCAACACATGAGAAGCCCTTACAGCCCTTGCATCAATTTTTTTTGGAAGACCCTTGATTGAATCGGGCTCAGTAGAAATTAGGTCTGAAGTAGAAGCGGTATTCTGGTGTCAAAGCAACAAACCTGCATTTAATGTTCCAAATGGCTTTTAAGGAAGTGACATTCAAGTATTCATGAGATATGCAGACAATTGTACCCAGATAGGGAATAAAAATAATGATCCGGTATATGGATTGAACCTGGTTGCCAAGGCCTCATAAAAAGCCAACCTCCCCCACAACCAGGGTCCCTTATGAATGACACACACCCTGTCATGCTTGGAGATGAATTTTAGGATAAAAAATCCGTTGCCATGGGTGGATCACATGGCTTTCTGCAGTAAGCCTTCCCCATGTATCAGTTATCTAGGCCTGAAGATCTATTAGCGTCGGCCATACATTGTTGAACATGCATATTAGTCATTGGGCATGGTAATAACCTTTTTCCATCTTGACCCTGGATGGATAAAGACTCGCCACTGACACTAAGGTTGTGGACTTTGATACAGAAGTATGTGATTGCTGGATTCCTCGGATTAGAAGTGAATCCTTTCAGGAAAATTTTTGTGGGATAGACATAGCTTTACATGGATATGTATTATATTAGAAGTGAATCCTTTCAGTAAAATTTTTGTGGGATGGACATAGCTTTATATGGATATGTATTATATTTACTTTTGTTTACACCGTATCTAGATATATTGTATTTAAAATTCATAAAGGGTGTACTGAAATTTCTATGTTTGATGGCATTTGCGTTGCATGTTCATGTGTCTCTTATTCCAGCCACGCTATATCCAAACTTCTCTAATAATTTATTTTATCTGTATCTCTTCCTGTACCCATGTCTAATGCAGGTTTTGAAAGAGCCTTAGAATATTAACCATGGTTCTTCATTCCTCTACTGCATCCGTTTTCAATAGAAACAAAATATTGTTTTTCTTCCTTTAGAAATTCACACTTAATACAGTTTTGAAATTTGCACATAACTTTATTAGGATATTGAAAATATTCTCAAGTTGCACCCATGGGCAAAACATGAAGGTACCAAAAATCTGTGGATATTTCTTTATTTTTACGGCAGTAACATGTCTGTTAGATTCTGAGTTTTTAAACATTACAAAGTTTTAGTTTGCTTTTTATGAGTTCATTTTAATTTTTAATTTTTGATGAGTTGTTATTCTTATTCACTAATAAGTTGTTAGTCTTAGAGGCATATCTAAAATCAAAGACAATTACATTTGTGTACTATATATTGATATTCTTGGGATAAATATATTGTTGAGAATAGCTTAAGCCTTTCCCACCATAGTGTATCTTAAAATTAAGAAATGTTGATACTATGAAACTATTCCATTGCACTGACCCATGCAAGAAAAGCCACTTTGCCCATATTTGCATATGCTTCACATGATCTATTTGGCATTATTTCTTCAATGAACTAGTTGTGAGATCTGATGTAAATACTATGGAATTGTTGATGGAAGCTTTAGTCCTTGATACAACAGCTTAGACCTGAAATCTGGGAATTCTTTCGAGCTGTAAAATTGACAATTTTTTTTTTTAACATTAAAGGTCTAGTTCTGGGTCTAGTTTCGTGGATCTCTGTTATTTGTTAGCAGCACAACGGTGTTACTCTTGAATGCAGATATACACTACCAAGGATGAATGCTTCAAAGAAACCCAATTCCAATGCAGACAGGGTCACTAGCTACCCTACTGGTTTCACCATGATCGATCTTCAAACTAGAATATAGTGGCCACTGCTTCTGCCTCCTCCTGCTGGCGACATCTCAACCCACACTCATCTGGCATTTCTCAGATGCCGATCTGGCTAGGTTTCAAGACACAAATGGTGTTCAATCAGTAATGTTTTGGTGGAACATTCTGCACATTGTTGTCTACGCTGATAGTTTACATTTCATCTGACAGTGCCTCTGATACAACTAGTATATAGCATCTATGAACAAATTTACTTATTCCAACCTGACCTGCCCAATGTCTAGTTGGATCCAGTACAGGAGCAATAGTTCATTTAGCTTGTGGAACGCCTGATAGAATGATTACGATTTTTAGCATGTGCCCTCCAAACTAATCTAATTCAAATGTGTCAGATTTTGCTTTTGGAGTAAAACCTGTAAAATGTGAATTTAGAGTTCCATAATGCATGGTTTGGTATAAAACTGTTGGAATATTTTATTCTCCAAACGAACAAGCCAAGTTTTGCTATATATGTGCTATTTAGAATTCGGTTTAAAAAAATTATATCACAAAACTGAGTGGTTTTGGTAAAAAGAACTTTTTAGAAAAAAAATTGATAAGTTAAACTTTCTCTTATCCAATTGGTCCAAACATTTATTGGTCAAATTAGTTTGATTTTCCAACTTTCATGTTTGCGATAAACTTTGTATTATGGTTCATTTTGGGATATGAAAACTGTTGAAGAGTTCTAAAGAAGCTATTTGACGAGTCATATGATGATTATAGTTGGGCAAACATCGTTCTTAAATTAGTTTCATTTCTGATTTTCATGTTTGCCACAAAATTTGTGCTTTGGTTTCAATCTCAGATTGTAAAAGTGAAGTTCTTCTCTCAACAGGTTACAACTCCATGGCTCACGATGCTTGTGCTTACTATCTCCTCTGTCCAGACTCCAAACCTAATGACATACAACCTTTCATCGGTACATTAATCTTTCATAAAACAGTACATCAGGTTCCATCAACCTCATACATTTGTAGCAACTCTAATAGATTCTCCTTTGTCAAGGTTCTCCTTAAGTTCAAAATTTCTTCATCTTCCTTCATTCATTACATACTTGTGAGGGGAATCTATCCACTGTGTTTCATTTTCATTCAAAACAGAGGCACATCAAACATGAATGTTTGTAGCTGGAAATGTCTGTCACTGATCCGCTAAAGCAAAATCTGGGTACCTGCTGATAAGAATTCCTATTTTGAAAAGGACTTATGTAGGATGATCATCCTTTTCTTTGTAAAGCCCCCCTGACTCTGATGTAGGATGATCATCCTTTTATTTGTAAAGCCCCTCTTGTCTTTTTTACTTTCTACTACATGAGTGGGGCATGAGTTGTCATGGGGTTATCATTGTAAACAAATTATTAGGAATATGTTTTCAGAAATCCTAATTAATAGAATGAATTGTTTTGTTCCCCAACTATTGCGTACATCAGATCTCTATGTAAAGAGGCCACTCATTTGAATTGAGTTTTTGAGACACGCTGTTACTGTGCATCAGACCGTAGACGTACATATTGTTGAACATTTATATATAAGTACCTATGACTGTAAGTTGAATAGGGGCTTCAATGATATTGTGTTCTTGTGAGTGCTGTTGTGGTATTTTTTTTTTTCTCTTCTATCCATTATTCACAGTGCACACATAATGTGTTTTAATTAATGTTGTTCAAGGTCGTTACTCCAAACTTGTAAATTTGGGTGTATACATGCTCAACAGGGAGCTAACTATTTAATGTTATTGCAGAAGGCACCAATTGACCCATTTACACGAGAGCGTAGTAAACCCTCAGCATCTCAGGGAGTGCCACTTGGTGGGATGGGGTATGTGCAACAATCATGCTGCTAATGTCTTGTAGATGCATAATTATTTGCTCCATTTCTTTTACATGTATATTTATACAATCAATGCGCAGGAGTGGTAGCATATGCAGAGGATTAAGAGGAGAGTTTAGACATGGGCAAAAAGCATCTCCTTAGCATATGCAGAGGATTAAGAGGAGAGTTTAGACATTAGCATAAAGCATCTCCGTTGATGGCAAATCAATTTCAGTAAGTTTTAGAACTTTCAAAAATGTTTTACTTGTTGATAGTTTTATTGTTACAACAATTCCTTAACAAAATAACAAGAAAGTGTCCATCTATGAAAGATCATTGTCTGACTTTTACTAAGGTAAGGATAGTTTTACTATATTGAAAGTTGACTGAATAGGAGGGTGCACGTCCTAGTAGGGTTATCAACTGTGGGTTATTTCACATTTTTTCCTCCCAGGCTTAAGATCTAGTTCTTCATGGATTGCTCTAAGAAAATGTCACATGGTTTCTCATTACATTTTTGATCCTTCTCCACATCATATCTCTACGAGCTTAGGCACCTACATCTGAGATACTTGGATCTTTCCTGTGACCAGTCACACTTCAGTTATATGTTACCATGAGAATGATTTCAGTTTTCTACTAATTCCTTATTGATGACAAATCTAAAGTTAGTTGTTAATTTTGAGTTGAACGTGTTCTTTGCTTAGGTCAGTTACTTCATTAATCCATTACTTAATCACATTAACCATTATCATATGACAGCAATTGATGAAAGAATATCAAACATAAATGCAGAAGGCAAGCCAAGACAAGAGGACACCAGATTTGGTGAATGCCAGGGAAAAAAAACCCCAACATGGGGAAAACCCTTTGATCAATTCTTTTTATTATTATATTAAAATGTTCAACAGAGGGAGAGTACAAAAGACAATTGACTTGCCAAATTGAAGTCAAAACAACCTTGTCAAATCTGCTGTCAACAGAAGTCAAAATCTGCCCTAACCAGAAAGTCAACAACAGGTTAAAGTAGCAGCAAACTGCTCTCAATGCAACTCTTATTAGGGGAATTTTGAGGTCTAAAATGGGCCTCCTAAGGAAATAATAAAATAACAGTGGAAATAATAAAAGAAGATTAGATTACATCATCAAATTTTAAAGGGAAAAAAGTAAAAAAAATTTCTGTGAAAATTCTACTGTAGTATCAGTAGTATCATGGTTTACTTCTCCTACTTGATTAAATTATACAAGTTATCTTCAGAAATAATATATAGAAAGCACCGAAGTAAACACAACTAACAACCTACACATGCAGATCATTTACTGAATATATTCAAACAAAGTGACATACCGATTTTTGGACATAAGTCCCCTGAAAAACCCAAAGCGAGAAAATCGATGCAGCAGATATGAGGGTTTATTATTATTAAGTAGATTATGAGTACAACAAATCTAGGCACCAAATCTGGTTCACCCGACAGAGAAAAACATAGATCTGCAGTTAACCTGCTGTTTTGAGACCAAAATTTTGATTGATCCACACCCTCAAACGGGATTTACAAGACTTAGCCTGGATCTGGCCCTAGAAACCCCAGCGCTGCCCTTGAAGCCCCAACGCCATCCCTGCTAGGCTCTGCGTGCCTTTGCGCTTCTCAGAGAGGGACTGTGTATCCCCATAGTGGGTGACGTAGTCTTTACGGTGCCTTTGGAGGCCTTTGCGTAACTCTGAAGCCCTTTGAAGCTGCAGCGCTACCCATTCTTGGGCCTGCGTAGCGGCTGAAGCCTCTGTGCTGCGCAGCTACTACTGCTGCCCTTGCTACTCTGCGCTGTCCATGAAAGCTGCTCCTATGCTTCTTGCCGACTCTTGGCTCCGAGATCAGATCATCCCCTCAGCGAATACTACCCCTCGCTGCAGAATACTCCTTCAGAAATTGTTAGCAAACCCTGCCCTAGAATTCCAGATCAGTCTCTCAGCTCTGCATCTGTGTGTGTCTGTTTTTTTCAACTGACCCTCAAGCTTTTCTCTTATTCTTTTTTGATGATCTCATCAATGACCGAGATTAAAACACTCATCAACGACTGAGATTAAAAGACTGCATGATCTGTGTCTTTTTAGAACATTTCAACAAGTGTTAATTAATTCACTTTAATTATTTAATTTTCCTAAGTTTAGACTTAGGAAATCCATTAAAATAATTCATATTTGAATAACTTGAACACCAGTTGAAATTTCACAAAACACTTTCTAGGTTTTGGAGTTCAAGTGTGTCTTAGCCCCTCCACAAAATTTCACGGCTAGAGCACACCTGATGCTACACCAACTACACAAAATCTCAACAATTGGTACTATGGCATACAAATTGGAGCTTCTTGGATCTTCCTGAGTGCACCCAATTTTCCATGTTTCATGATTAAAGAAGGTTATAGGTGACAAGCTCCCAGTTCAAACAATATTGCCAGAACTTGATGAAGAAGGAAAAATCATATTGGAACCGGAAGCAGCCACAAAAACAAGAACTTGACAGCTACGGAATCAATCAATTTCAGAGTATCTCATCAAGTGGAAGAACTTACCCGTTGAAGATTCGACACGAGAAGCATCCATAACTACTAAAGCGTTGAGGACAACACTTTTTTGAAGGAGAGGGGCATGCTAGGTCCCTATAATACTAGTGTATCCCCTTATTGTTATTGTTAGTGTAACCCCCTTATTGTTATTGTTGTGCCCATGTAGTCCCCATATTGTTGTTATTGTGCCCCAGAAAAGCCCATTATTATTATTGTTGTGCCTTTACATTGTTATTGTTATGTCGGCTAGGATTATATTGTGACCCCTTGGGCTCCTATATATAGAAAGGAGGTTTTTTCATTTGTATCATCCAAGAATTGTTCATTTGTGTAATGTAAAGGAGGCTGCGCCCTCGAAGAGGCTGATTTCTAAGTCATTGATCTATATTTTCTTCTATTTCTGAGCTGATTTCATAACATTGATCATCAAGAAAGGTGCATTATTCCATGTCAAAACATCATCATAAAAAATCACATGCCAAAAATAGTCTAGGATGCTCATCCCCACTGCTAAAAATAGACCACACCAAAAAATATTTAAGTGCTGTTGTAGCTACTCTACAAATCCATATCACCCCACCTCTTCTCTCGAGGAACATGAGCATTCATGGCCGCATCATCATCATAGCCATCATCCTTTGTTGTTGTAGCCATGGATTCAGAAAATCCTTTGTCCTTCTTAGGACAAGTGCTGGCGAAGTGTCCAAGTTCGCCACAGTTAAAGCACCGAACCTTGGAAAGGTCCCTCTTCTTCTTCCCTTGCTCCTTCCTTTCCTTTGATGCAGGGGCTGCATCATCCTCCTCTTCTTTCTTCACTCTGGCTGATCCGCTTCCGCTGCTTTGCCTCTTCGTGATTCTCCCGATTTCCTCCTGATGGAGGATTGCCCACATGTCTGCCCATGATGGTAATGCTGCCCTACCCATAATGCTATTGGCAAACGTTTCCCATTCTTTCGAGACTGCATTTAGGGCAGTCCTCACTAGGAGCCCCTCATTCGGATTTTCACCCATGGAAATCAGTTGATCCCGGATAGTCTGAAGTTTGAAGAGGAATGGATGTATCTCCTCACCCTTCATCATCTGGAACAACTGCATCTGATTCTCCAGAAGCATCATTCTTTGGACAAAGAGCCTCCCTGGTACATCGTGTCCAATGCTACCTACATCTCATTTCCGTATTCTTTTCGACAATATGAGGCACAACGTGGTCGTTGACTCCATCCATGATCAAACGCTTAGTTCGCGCTTGATTTTCTTCGTACTTCTTTAGAGGATCTGCATCGGTTGGCACAACTAGAACTTTCTCTACATGATCTTTGAGACCATACTCATTTAGAACTGATAGGATTCTGATCCTCCAGATAACAAAGTTGGACATGCCACCCAACCTATCCTAATCTCTCAGTCCATATTGTGCCATCTGCTCAGATCTGTCAGAACAGATACTCCTCTCCCTCTTTCTGTTGCAATACTTCACAGAAAATGCTGGATCTAGGTTTCTTGGTGATTAAAACCCTTTGTAGTAACTGCTCCCTCTGAAAACTGATTTCCCTCTTGGAAATCTTCACCCAAACACAATCGGACAATACTCTCTAATCACCCTCCTAATCGAATCTCAGATCTGTTTGGCTCAGATCTGTTGAGTGACTGTCTTCCTCCAGCTCTTTATTGACTTAGCTAGGCACAATTCTGCACGGGCAGAATCTCCTCTACACCAGCACTGCTGAAGATCTGAAGCATTGCTTTCGGATCTTGGCAAGACTTCTTTGCAACAGGAAGAATGACTGGACTGTCTCACTGACTGGCCCAACGTAGCCTCAACGCTGCTCAAAAGTGGACTGCGTAACCCCAGACTGATTTGCTGGAGATTCAGCTTGATCTGCTATTGATCTGATACCATGTGAAAATTCTACTGTAGTATCATGGTTTACGTCTCCTACTTGATTAATTTTTCTTCCAAGGAAAAAAGTCGTAATTTTTCATTAAGGTATGAAAAATTACAGGTTGCATCATTAGCATATTCATTTATGCAAAGATTGAGTAGGAACCAGATGTACTCAGTAGAGTCAAATATCCGCCGTCATCAATGTCTAATAGTTGCAGTAAACTAAAATAAAATAAATACAAAATTATGTACAATAATAAACAGTTGTAGTAGCCAGCCGCAAAAAATTAAAAAACCAAAACTATGCAGTCTGTATCTAGATTGCCTCTGGTTCCACCATGTCCTCAATAAAAGGTCGATGATAATATTGGTACTCTAGCGGACCATCTTGTTCAGAAATGTGACATCTGCCCCAATCTAGCTGCGAGGCTTCTTTGTATAATTAGTCAGCCATCTGATTCCTTTGCCTGTAAATATGAGTAATAGATATAAAATCAAAATACGATTTTAAAGTTAGGACTTCATCCAATAATGATCTGAGAATGTGAGCATGACATTGTGCTGCATGATTAAACCATTTGATAATGATTTGTGAATCCCCAAAGATCTATAATCTGTTGTAACTTTTCTCGCGAGCAAATAAGAGGAGTCGTCTGAGACTGTTGAGTTCAACATAATTATTTGTACTTGGACCAAGGCCCATCTTAAGATGAAAGCAATGTATATCTGAAAGGTGTAGTACAACACCTCCACCACATCCCGTCACATTGGATGAGACATCGAAATATGCCCAAGGGATGGATTTGTCGATAATTTCAGGGATAATAATTCTGTTGTAAGGCGCTAGCTCATCATTGGGGATGAGATGGAAGATGGAAGAAATGTTTCTGCTTATACTGTCCTAGTCCGCATTCTTACCCAAAAAAATGGCCTGATTTCTAGCCAGCTAGGTCCCCCAAGCTATGATAAGGGGAATGTTGCGGTGCTTTGGTATGATAGCAGCATGCCACTAGTTGTTCCAAGCCATAGTGACCAAGGTGTCGTGCCAAGTAAGTGTACAACCCAATGATGATGTCGTGAGGTGCCAAAGGTGCTTATTTGCAGAGCAATCTAGGAACAAATGGTTCACATCCTCGGCCTGCATGTGACATAAAATGCATCTGGAGGGTCCATGAATATCCCGATTGGTGAGGTTGTCCTCTGTGGGAGTACAGTTGGTGAGAATACACCACATGAAAAGTCTAGATTTGGGGGGCGCTTTCAGTTTCCATAGGTGTTTCCGCCACCATTGTTTCAACTGTGGCTCCAATAACTCACACAGTGTTGTGTACCCAACCTTTGGTGTATATCTGCCACTGGGAGCAATGGCCCATTAGATTTCGTCATCCCGATTGGTTAATCGAATGTTTGTAGCTCTGAGTGCTCTGAGAAATCGATTCCAGTTTGGCACACAGTGTTGTGTACCCAACCTTTGGTGTATATCTGCCACTGGGAGCAATGGCCCATCAGATTTCGTCATCTTGATTGGTTAATCGAATGTTTGTAGCTCTGAGTGCTTTGAGAAATCGATTCTAGTTCGGCCTCCTGTCCTCGGGAATGGCAAGCTCATGTGTCGACTTCCATGCCTGTGATGCCCAAGTAGAACTAAGAGGATCAACGATTTGTGAGATGAAGTGATGCCCAGACCGGGCCAGATGTTGCCTGATGCCCACGGGCAATTGGTACTCTTGTCCACTGCTCGATCAAGCGTCCTCTCCAATTTTAACCTGTTCGCCAGATCCAATGCGCCGAGCCAAGCCTTTTTTAATGAGGTGAATGGATCTTGTGATGGCCTTCCAAATAATTGATGTGTCTAGGTAAAGTTGGATGCAGCCTCTGATCCAGTCCATGGTAGAACTGGGTGCAATGTATTTGAAATATGTAACTTCTTGCCACAGACTATTGCTAGTGATGAGATGCTGGCCCATTTTAGTAGCCAAGGCCGAGGCAAAAAGGTTGAGGTCTTTTAATCCCCATCCCACCTAACCTTTAGGCTTAGCAATCTTTTTCCAAGCTATACAAGCATAAGTACGACTATCCTATTTGCCTCTCCAAATGAATCTCCTACAGATTTGTTGGATCCTAGCAGTAACACTTTTGGGGATCCAAGCTAGAGCCATACAATACACAGGATTGGCTTCAAGGAAAGATTTGATGAGCACCAGCCTGTCGGCTTTGGAGAGCCATCTTTGCTGCCAAATGTTGACTCTGCGTTCCACTTTTACTTTAAGCCAGTTCCAGTCATTGATACGGTAGTCACTTGGTTTTAGGTGAAAACCAAGGTATTTAATACCCTCTTCCAATTCCTTGCACTCGAAGTGAAAGAGACCCAGGGCATGTCTGCACTCAAAGGCTGTGCATCACACCAACATAATGGTTGATTTACTGTGATATTTTCATGACAAGTTCCATCAAGAAATATAAGAACATCACCCACAAACTGCAGATGTGTCAGTTGAACAAAATCTGCTATTCTGACGCCATGAATAGAACCATCTTCTTTTGCTTTAGCCAGAAGAGAGGATAGTCCTTCCATAATCAAAAGGAAAAGTAAAGGAGAGAGCGGGCATCCCTGCCTAAGTCCCCTACCTGCATGGAAGAAATCAGAAGCTATACCATTTATAAGAATGCTAAAAGAGGCATTAGTAATATACCCCATAATCCAATTAGTGAAGGAGTGAGGGAAGTCGATATGAATGAGGATGAGTTGTAGGTAACTCCAATTGGCACTGTCAAAGGATTTTGCAAAGTCAATTTTGAGAATGGTACTCTTAAGGCCCCTGAGTTTGATGGAGTGTAAGGCCTCCTGTGCAGTACCAATCGCTTCATGGATTTGTCTATGATTGAGAAAGGCAAAATGTTCTTTGGTGATGTGTCGGGAGAGAATAGGCTTAATACGGTTTGCAATAATCTTGGAAATGATCTTATAAATACAATTGCAGAGGGATATCGGGCGATATTCATGGAAGGAGAGGGGCTTATCAATTTTGGGAATGAGGGCGATGAAGGTAGCATTAAATCCATCATATACCTGACCAGAATTCTTGCTAGCTCCAATGACCTGAAGGAGGTCCTTGTCGATAAGGTCAAAAACGTTGAGGTAGAATTCAATGGTTCACCCTTCAGGACTGGGGCTTTTGTCCTTCTTAAACCATTTCAAAACCCCTTCCACTTCCCCCAGAGTGACCGGAGCGTTCAGATCCTCCAAATTATCCTCCTCCACAAATCTGTGCATGGAGCGGGTGATCTGCATGATCTCCAAAATATTAGCATTCCCGGGATCCCTGTATTGGTTTGAGAAATGATTGATGCCCATGTCTGCAAGCTGGGAGTGAGTATGTGCCACCCTACCATTGAGATCCGTAAGATCCCAAATAGTGTTGATAATCCTTCTGCCTTTAGCACATTGTTGAAAAAAATCTGGTGTCTTCATCTCTAGCTTGTAACCAGATGGCCCTGCTTTTGAGCCTCCATTCCTCCTCTTGTATCCTAAGAATCTTAGCTTTTTCCAATTCCAGAGAAATGAGTCTATCCTTTAACTTTGCAGATTGGAATCCAAGCCCGTCCGATCCTGTCATAATCCCTATTTCATTCTCAATGTTCGATAATGACTCATTGTCATTTTTTTTCTTGCTACCATCCCAGTTGATGGTAAGAGTCTTTAATCTAGACAGGTTGTTGTAGAGAACCCGTGCAGGCTCCAGATTAGGACTTTGCTCACAGTGCTGCCATTCGCTCTTGACCAAAGAGTGAAAATCAGGCTCCTTGAGCCAACTTGAATTAAACTTGAATGGGGATCAGGGCTTTTGAAGGCCCAATTGAAATTTGAGGTAGATAGGAGAGTGGTTTGAGGAGCCCCCATTCCGAACCCATTGTCTGGCTTTTTCAAGTTTCTTAGCCATGGAGACCTTGATCAAGAATCGATCAAGTCTTCTGGCCAAAGCAACCTCCCCTGTCCTCCTATTCCTCTGTAAGTAGGGAGTTTCTTAGGCATGGCCAGATCAAGTAGGTCAGCCTCATCAATCATCTTCTCGAAGTAAGCAGATTTTGGGTTCGGTGTGGCACACAGACCCCAAGATTTAGAGAGACCAATGGAAAAATTGAGATCCCCTCCCATAATAATGTTGTCCCGTTGCATAATAGAACAGTGCATCCAATCATCCTAGAAGTCCTCTCTATGATGGCAGGGACCATATACATTGATTAATTAGATTGAGATATCAGATTCACGCGTAGTGATGTCAGCACCCAGGATGCCAACCCTTCCCCACCAGTTGTGGATCGGAAACGAATGCGACGGGGCCCAAAGTGCATCCACTAGATTGCCCCCGAGCATCAGTTGTCTGAAAAGACTAGTCAAGGAGCAGAGAAGGCAGTACACTAGCAATATAAAAACCTTCGCCGAGAGTTTCCTGAAGGAAGAGAGCATCCACGCGAACACGAGCTGGAGTCATTTGAGGGCCAATTTTTTGTCAGGACTGGCCAAACCTTGACAGTTAAGGGAGAGGCAGATCATGGATCACCACTGCCCCGGGTGTTCTTTGCTCTAAGAACCTGATCAATGGAGGATTGTGTTCCAGCTGCTACCTCCAAGCCGACCTTTCTGATAGCTTTGGTGATGGAAGAGGGTCGTCCCCTCGAGGCTTTTGGATTTGACCCATCGAAATCTGCCCCGAGACCAAATGCAAGAGGGTGAATGGGTCGGGGAGACGATCTGAGGTTATATCGGTGTCCTAGAGATGGGCACGATGATTCAGGTATTGAGAGGGCAGAGGATTCACCAGCAATGGTGTGGGGACTGGGCCAAGATACATTGGGAGGAGTGGTTGCAACATGACAACTAAGGGGATCCAAATTACAATTGACTAAACTCATAGTAGGGGAAGCAAATGACAATGAAAGGGAAGTAGAACAATGCATAGAAGAGATATTCGAAAGGGGGGAAACAAGAGGAGTACCCGGAATAAGAGTGTAGTCCTCCTCCAGGATGAGGTAGACAATGTGACCTTTGAGCACCTAGAACGCCTGTGAACAGTACTGTGGTGCTGAACAGGGTTATTGGCCATGTGGCTGTGCATGCCTACCGTACCATTGTTGGTCGCATGCACCGAGGACTTTCGAGAAGGAGCCGAGGCTGAATTGATGGTGGACACTCCATATCGGTGCCCAGCCTCTTTGTCGCGGTCATCTAAAAGGAACACCTTCATAAGCAAGAATCTGCACTCGAACCATATCGTTGAAATGAAGGTTGAAGGCTTCGACAAGCCCATCTCTTGTGTCCAAATGAACAAGGATCTGAGCCACAGGAATATTTCCTGTCTTGAGATAGGATCGGTCATGGTCCAAATAGATACCCAAATCCTCCCTAATGAATTGCAGGGCTGCTTTAGACCAAAATTGTAATGGTAGTCCTAGTAATCTGACCCAAATTGGTCCAGCACCAGACTTCTCCTTGTCTGGGTCGAAAAGGGGCGTCCATCGCTTCAATAAAACTGGGGTCATCTCTATGTGCCAGTATTTTGTAGGAACCCTTTCTGCCATGTTAGGTTTTGGAAAGATAAGAGCAAACCAGCCCCAGTTCATTGTCAGGATCCCTGGAAGCTGCGCCAAAGAATTCCCCCAAATTTCAACCGTCCAGATTTTGAGCCTAGCAGTGATATAGTTCCTGCCTCTAACTCTACCAACCAAAATTGTCTGGGAGGTGTGGTCCAAATTCTCCATGCTAACGCCCTACCCGAAAACAAGGTCTCTTCTACTTGCTCTGCTCTTGGTACATCGATGCTTCTTTTTCCCTCTGCTAGTGACCCTGTCTCGCCCTTCACCTTTCGCAATCGGAGAGTCATCCGAGTCAGAAGTCTTGGTTTCTTCAAGTGTGGGAGCTATATCCGGAATGCCCTCAAAGCACCCGGATGCCGGGATAGAGGTCGGCACCTCAAGTCCGAACATGTGAGTGGATGGTTGATATCCAACTGCTTGAAACCAAGGGTTCCTGCCTGAGGTCCACTCCCAAAAATCAACCCTTCCTTAAACTGACCCAAGTTGTCCGGAGTCTCCTGCGCTTGCTGTTCCCATAACCTCAGAATTGAAGGCGATGGAATGGAATAAGCAAGAGATGCCATGGTGCTGCAATAAGGGTTCTGTGCAAGCCGCCGCTAAGATCGGAGGCGTTTCCTCAAACGTGTAATGCGGCATGGATGTCTCACCGATATCCATAGCCACCACATCCTTATTCCCTAAGTCCACCTCATCCTTCGGTCCACATATTCCGTGGGGAGAATAACCAACAAAGATTTGGGTGTGTTCCAAATGGTCGGAGGAGTAATCCACCTCATCATCCGTCATTCTCGGACACACAGTAAAACCCCCGTTCTTGATCAAGATTACAATTGACTAAATTCATAGTAGGGGAAGCAGATGACAATGAAAGGGAAGCAAAACAATCCATAGAAGAAATATTCGAAAGGCGGGAAACAAGAGGAGTACCCAGAATAGGAGTGTAGTCCTCCTCCAGAGGGTGGACAGTGCAGTTCTAAGCCTTTGGATGCGAAGCAGGAACCGATATACCACAACAGACGTGCTCTGAACAGGTTCAACCATCGTCGAAGCCTGTGCCAGCTTCTCCTCCTCCCCCCTCGTCCGTTTGTGTCCCCGCATGCACCAAGACTTTCGAAGGAGCTGAGGCCGAAATGATGAGTGGACACTCCTTGTATAGGTGCTCAACCTCATGGCAGCGCCTGCATCTGAAAGGAACCCCTTCATAATCAAGAATTTGCACTTGAACCATATCGTTGAAATGAAGGTTGAAGGCTTCGACAAGCCCATCTCTCGTGTCCAAATGAACAAGGATCCGAGCCACATAAATGTTTCCTGTCTCGAGATAGGATCGGTCATGGTCCAAATAGATCCCCAAATCCTCCCCAATGAATCGGAGGGCTGTTTCAGACCAAAATTGTAATGGTAGTCCTAGTAATCTGACCCAAATTGGTCCAGCACCAGACTTCTCCTTGTTTGAGTCGAAAAAGGGCATCCATCGCTTCAATAAAACTGGGGTCATCTCTATATGCCAGTATTTTGTAAAAACCTATCTGCCATGTCGGGTTTTGAAAAATATAAGAGCAAACCAACCCTGGTTCATTGTTAGGATCCCCGGAAGCTGCGCCAAAGAATTCCCCTAAATTTTAGCCGTCCAAATTTTGAGCCTAGCGGTGGTATAGTTCCTGCCTCTGACTCTACCAACCAAACCGTTTGGGAGTTGTGCTCCAAATTCTCCATGCTAACACCGTGCTCGAAAACAAGGTCTCTTCTACTGGCTTTGCTCTTGGTACATTGATGCTTCTTTTTCCCTCTGTTAATGACCCTATCTCGCCCTACACCTTCTGCAACTGGAGATTCATTCGAGTCAGAAGTATTGGTTTCTTGAAGTGGGGGAGCTATATTCAGAATGTCCTCAAAGCACACGGATGCCATGACAAAGGTCGACACCTCAAGTTTGGACATGCGAGTGGATGGTTGATCCACCTGGTTGATATCCAGTAGCTTGAAACCAAGGGTTCCTGCCTGAGGTCCGCTCCCAAAAATCAACCCTTCCTTAAATTAACCCAAGTCGTCCAGAGTCTCCTGCGCTTGCTATTCCCATAACCTCAAAACTGAAGGCGATTGAATGGAATAAGCAGGAGATGCCATGGGCTGCAATAAGGGTTCTGTGCAAGCCGCTGCTGAGACCGAAGGCGTTTCCTCCAACGTGTAATGCGGCATGGATGTCTCATCGATATCCATAGCCACCACATCCTTGTTCCCCAAGTCCACCTCATCCTTTGGTCCACATGTCTTGTGGGGAGAATAACCAACAGAGATTTGGGTGTGTTCCAAATGGTTAGAGTAGTAATCCACCTCATCATCTGTCATTCTTGGACACACAGTAAAACCCCTGTTCTTGATAGTAAATTTCCACTTCGCGCCAAACAAACCCTGTTCTGAGGTTTGTGTAACAATAAGACGGGGGAAGCGGTTAGCAGGGGCCAGGAGAATGTCAAAAGAAATAATTAGGTCCCTTATGTCAATTTGTCGGGATAGAGAAGAGAGCAACGACTAGGACTGTAGAAGATGACTTGGGAAAACAGCCAATGGACCCCCACCCCCGCGTGAAAAGCAGATCGAAGTGTCAGCGAGGAGTTAGGAAGGGGAGTATAAAACCAGGTGAGAGTAGTCATGAGACCCGGAGGGCAAATGAACTAGTCACTGCGGCTAAACAATAGGAAAAAAAATCAATGAAACCCAAGGCGCAACACAACATAGCAAGCCCAAAGCCCGAGTCAGCTATGCCGGTTGAGAGGAAGGTGCCAGGTCTAGGGGCCATCCACCAGCTCCAATCCATTCCGCCATTGTTAAGGTTTAAGCCGCCTTCCATGCGCGTGAAGAACTTGTAATGTAAGAGATATTTGAGGGAATAGGCAAGGAAACAGAGCCAAGGGAGAAACGTTGTTGTTCTCAAGGGGATGATCCCATTAGGGGACCACTTCTCCTACTTGATTAAATTATACAAGTTATTTGCAGAAATAATATTCAGAAAATTGCGAAGTAAGCACTACTAATGAACCTACACATGCAGATCATTTACCGAATATTATGCTCATTTAAACAAAGTGACACACTGATTTTGTACATAAGTCCTCGGAAAAACCCAAAGCGAGAAAATTGGTGCAACAGATATGAGGGTTTATTATTATTAAGTAGATTCTGAGTACAGAAAATTTGGGCACCAAATCTAGTTCACCCAACAGAGAAAAACATAGATCTGCAGCTAACCTGCTGTTCGGAGACCAAAATTCTGACTAATCCACACCCTCAAACGAGATTTACAAGACTCAGCCCGAATCTGGCCCTAGAAACCCCAAGTTGCCCCTGGAGCCCCATCGTCAGTCCTGCTAGGCTCTGCGTGCCTCTGTGCTGCTCAGAGAGGGACTGCGTGACCCCAGAGTGGGTGACGCAATCCTTACGCTGCCTCTGGAGGCCTCTGCATAACTCTGAAGCTACAGCGCTGCCCCTCTGCACTGCGCAGCAGCAGCTGCTGCCCTTGCTCCTCTGCACTATCCCTGAAAGCTCCTCCTTTGTCTCTTGCTGTCTCTTCGCTCCGTGATCAGATCATACCCTCAACCAATACTACCCCTCGTTGCAGAAAACTCATTCGGAAATTCTTAGCAAACCCTGCCCTAGAATTCCAGATCAGTCTCTCATATTTGCATCTGTGTGTGTCTCCAACTGACCCTCAAGCCTTTCTCTTATACTTTTTCGTTGAACCCATCAATGACCAAGATTAAAGCACTCATCAACGACTGAGATTAAAAGACTTCTTGATTCGCGTCATTTAGAACATTTCAGCACATGTGTTAATTAATTAATTATAATTATTTAATTTTCCTAAGTTTAGACTTAGGAAATACATTAAAATAATTAATTATTTGAATAACTTGAACACCAGCTGAAATTTTTCCAAACGCTTTTTGGGTTTTGGAGGTCAAGTGTGTCTTAGCCCCTCCTCAAAATTTCAGGGCTAGAGCACACTTGATGCTACCCGAACATTTTCAACTCATATTTTCAACTATTCTCCCTATGGGTTTACTTAAATTTCAAGCGGGAACACTTATTAAATCAATCCATAATGAGGAGGGGTCCTTCGCATCCAGGAATTCATATTCATAAGACCATCCTTCATACGATCCTGACACAATGCATCAAAGTGCCTAATGACCCAATCAAGATCCCAAAATCAGGGTCCTCATAGTTCCCTCTGCTCATCGTGCTTGCCAAGACAGGATCTGCCATGCATACCCTTCTTCCATTGCTTTCTTCATGAGGCACCTGAAATAGTTATAGATAAGCACTATCAAGCACAATATGTGATCATAAAAGCATGAGATACGATCTAGGGTTTTCATACACTAATGGAGGATGGAATTCAAAACATCATCCTCATCAATCATGGCCTAAAATCAACAAACCCTAAAAATCAAAAGAAAGGGTTTCTTATGAGGGAACATAATAGGGTCAGGGTTTCATATGTGAGCTAGGGTTTTCCATTAGCCATCAAGGGTTCTTATTCAAATCAAACCCTCCATCAAAAGACCCTTAAAAAAAATAAAAATAAATGCATTACACGTACCTTGAGCAGTGTTACACAGGGACTCGTACCCCCCCCTAGGGGTGTAGAATCCTCGCCCCCCCTCGCGATTCAGGGTCTTGGGGACTTCTAGGGGACGTTTCCCGATGCTCCCAAAAATCGAAAATTTGAAGGGGACGACAAGGGGGATGTTTCCCCATCTGGAGGGGTCGAGGGGGCTTGAGGGGATGGGAGGGGGCGTGAGGGGACGGGAGGAGGCGGGTGGGGCCCACATGTAATTTTTATTTATTTATTTATTATTTTTTTAATATAAATGAAAATAATAATAATAAAATCGATTTTTATTTTTAATATTTAATATTTAATTAGTAATTAAATTATGTTTTAAAAGTTTTAATTAATAATTTAATTGCTTTAGGTTTATAAGTTATAACTTTATGACATATGTTAGTCGTAAGTCATATGCCGCCATAGCAGTGAGCACCTTGCCATAGCAGCAACCCGCCATAGCAGCCGCCATAGATAGCAGCTCGGAGCAGCAACCCAATATCGACTGGAGCAGCAAGTCGGAGCAACAACCCCGCCATAGCAGCAACCCGGAGCAGCAAGCCGATATCGATCGCAGCGACTCAGAGCAGAAGCAACGCCGCCTCTGTCTCGGCCTCCTCCAGCAGCAGCCGCCTCCTTCTCGGCCTCGGCCTCCAAGTCTCAGCCGCCTCCTTCTCGTTCCTGAAGTAAGTAAAACTGTAAATAGTAAAAAGTCAAAATAATTTATAATAGGGTCATGTCAAATTTTGACATTTGTAAAAGAAAAAGAAAGGAATTTTATTTTTGTAAATTTGTTGATCAGTCTTCCAAGTCGGCCCTCCTTCTGATAAAGTTGGCCTGTGTGGCTACGTACACTCTCCTGGACGTATATATAATTTTATAAAAGCTACTACTCGACCTCATGCAAAGAAAGAAGAAGTAAGAAGTCAATCAAGAATTCAATCTCTATAATTGGTAAAAGCCTAAAAGGAGCCAAAGTATAAAGAAGTTTGCAATAACAATAGACCAAATCTTCTCTTATGATCCATGATACGGAATCTTGAAAGATATCTGAAGCAACTATGCGAAAGTTCCGTGATAAGGAGCCGAAGGTCTGTAGTAAGGAACCGAATGTCTATAGACTAATACTAAATTGTAAAAAAAATTTAAAATGAAAATTTAAAAAATATTTAGTATTTACTTTTACAGTAATGAGTATTTAAATTTTAATTTTTACTATTGTGTATATAGTATATACTATACAGTAAATTAATTTTTGAGTTAATAAAACTTTAAAAGTATATTACTGCTGTCAAAGTGCATTCTGGGCATCTATTTGGTACTGCAGATTCTCTGTTTGGGATAAAAATAAATTGAAGTGCACCTACAGCGATATTGTTGCAAACTGTTTGACGAAATGACACAATGAAAAATTAAACAAAACTCAGAAATTTTGGTGAGAATTCAGAAATCTAAGGTATTCCAAGTTATAACAAATAATTTAATTTTTAAATTTATTAATTAATTAGTAATTACTATTAGTATAACAGATCTGAAATTTTCAATGTTCATTGTTTTATAATTTAAATTTATTTCAAAATTGTTTTTTTTTTTGCAATTGCAGCAAGTTTAAACCATGAGCCAAAGTTAGTCCACTAACAGTCGTGACAGTGAGAGCACCTATAGTGCTAATCCGTTAGAAGACGCATAACAAGAAATTGAAATTCAAAGCAGTCACAAGAGGTCACTAAATTATGAAGGCCCACCAACAGATCTAGAAAAATTTGCAAAGGGGGCCTTTAATCATCACAAACCACTTCTAATCTATGCAACCAGACTTCCTAAAAAAAATCCAAAAGCTGGAGGTGGCTCACGTGATTAGGTTTGCAATATTTGTGGCCATCACTTTGTTGGCAGCTATACCAAGGTGAAGCAAGATATTTTAGCAATCACAGGTAAAGGAGTCAATATGTGTCTCTCAAAGCACATGACTCCAGCTCTAAGAGAGCAACTTTGGAGGCTAGAAAGGACAGCCACTACAAAAGGAATGTTTTCTAGCTTAAATGTTGATCCATCCAGTGTTTCATCAAAAAAGGCAAAGGGTGCTACAGGTTCCGTAGCTGCATCTCGTTCATCTGTCATGGGTGCTATAGTGTCTGGGATGTACAATATTATAGATCGAGATGACACAGACGATGCAATTGGCAAATTTCTTTTTGCCAATGGAATTCCCTTTCATGTTGTGCGTTCACCTTATTACAAGGAAATGGTCCAAGCAATTGCAAAAATAGGGCTTTCATATGTACCACCTAGAGAACATAAGCTAAGAACATCAATTTTAGATAGACAAGTGTCTAAAATTAATGTGCAGAAAGAGAGAATGAGACAAACATGGTTTAGGTTTGGTTGCTCTATTGTTATGGATGGATGGACTGACATCCGAAAACGCCCACTAATCAACATCATAGTGACATGTGCACAAGGTCCATTCTTTCTTAAAGTTGTTGCCTATTCTGGAAAGCGCAAGGATGCATCTTTCCAATTTGAACTTCTTTGAGAAGCTATAGAGGATGTTGGTGTTGATAGTGTGGTGCAGGTTGTGATAGATGCAGCCGCAGTTTGTAGATCAGCAGGGTTATTGATTCAAAACAGGTATCAACATATTTTTTGGACTCCTTGTTGTGTGCATGCACTCAATAATGCACTGAAGGACATTGGCAAAATTCAGTGGATATTAGATTTGGTGACAGCTGCTAGAGATGTGCAGATGTTTATTTGCAACCACCACACCTCCTTGCCCATGTACAGGGCTCACACGAGGAAGGAATTCCTCAAGCCCACCGATACTAGATATGCTAGCTATTTTCTCTTATTGGAGAGGATGTTAGAGGTACAAGCACCTCTACAATCCTTGGTTGTGAGTTCAGATTGGGGAAGGTGGTTAGAATCAAAGATAGACTCAAGGAAGAAGGTCAGGCTTCAGGTGTTAGACAATGATTGGTGGGCTGGATTGTGCTTATTTGGTGTCATTCTTGGGCTCTGTTGTGGAGGTCATTCGTTACACTAATACGGATTCTCCTAGCCTTGGAGAAATCTGTGAGACCTTTGATAGCATGTTGGGTCGTGAGTTCTATACATCCCAGATTCGACCCATCATTCAGCGTAGGTGGGATTGCATGAACACACCTTTGCACATGGCAGCATATGCATTAAACCCAAAATGGTATGTTGAAAGGCCTGGGAGAGTGCCTCCTCTTGATGATCCAGAGGTAAAGAGTGGCTTCCTAGCTGCGATTGCAAAGATGTATAGTGAGGGGGAGGGGGCAAAGTTGTGAAGACAGTTTGTTCAATTTGCATCTCTTAGTGGCCCCTTCAACACACATGGTGCTCGGGCAAATCGCGATGATCTAGCCCAAGATGACCCGGTTGGTTGGTGGAGGATGAATGGGGATGGTGGTCGAGAGCTCAAACATCTTGCTATGCGTGTGTTGTCTCAGAGTGCTAGTTCCTCTGCAGCAGAGAGGAGTTGGTCCACATATAGCTTCATCCATTCTATCAAGCAGAACAGGCTTACCTCTAAAAGAGCTGAGAAGTTAGTTGCTATGCACAGTGCCCTACATCTTGAGCATAGGAAGACACCTGAGTATTTGAAGGGACCAACAACTCGATGGGATGTTGATCCAGAGGATGATGCACAGATTGATATTGAGAAGAGGCTTGATGAGACATAGATGGGGTTGGTTGGTGTGCCACTTAGCATGTTTGAGAATCCAAGTGATTCAGATTCAGATGGTGACATGGTTGATCCTGATATATTCGTGCAGCAGCTGGATGCAGAGAATAGTGGGGCATTACCTTGAGCATTTATGCTTATTTATCATTATGATGATATCATTTGATATTCATATGTTATGTTTTATGTTTCATTGTTTCAGACATAACTTTAAAGTTTAAACTTATTTGCTTTTAAGTTTTAATATTTATGTTTCAGACTTGAGTTGTAAACTTGAGTTGTAAACTTGAGTTTAAATTTTATTTTGAATCTTGATATAATATGATATATCATATATGTCAATGACTCATATGATATCTTAAACTTTATAGTTTATTTTCGTTGTACATTGTTAGTAGTTACTAGTTACATTAATGATTAATGATTATACAGTGACAAAGTTACATATGAATCTATGATGTATGTTTTAAGTTTTAAGTTTTAAATTTGTTTCAGTTAGATGATTCATGATTCATGATTCATCGATTCATAATTTTTAAATTTATCATTTATCATTTATCATTTATCTAAATCTTTCATGATGTAAGTGTATGATGGCTGTTACCTGTATATACATTCCTTGCAAAAAAGAAAAATGAAAAATAATATTATATTATTCAATGATATATCATATATATATATATATATTATAATTTTTATGACCCCGACGTCCCCCCGCTTTTCCTGAAAATCGGTAGGGAGCTTTTGCATAGGCCGCTCCCGTGCTCCCTTGCCCCTCGCTCCCACCTCCAGGGGACTTGGTGGAACATTGACCTTGAGAGATACCATACATCTGATTTTATGCTCATACAGGTTGCTACATTGGTCTTCTCCAAAGTGCCTTGCATTTCTTCTATCTACCAGACTTTCAAGGGTACTATCATCCTTATCCAAAGGTGCCAACATAAAGGAGCTGCATTATTTTCTTAGATGAACTTCCTTTGCTTCAGCTACTAGACAAAAATAGGATCACATGGAGGGCTGCCACTAAACCTTCTCAAAATCACATCAGCTGCTAGATAATGAGCAACTTAGTCAACAATATGACATTATTGAGGGCTTTTACTATTCTTCAAAAATCATTTTCAAATTGATGTCTAAGACCATCCATTCTCATAATTGCATCCTATATTTTCATTGACTTCAGAGCACCTTTTATGAAGGCTTCACACACACACACACAGATATATATATATATATATATATCTGTGAACCCTATTATGTGTATAGAAGAAGAGGTTGAGTCCTTATCCTTTATTTATAAACGGGGTTCCGACAGGCACGTGCGGAAATATACACACACGGATATATATATATATATATACGTGTGTGTGTATATATACGTGTTATACGAAACTAATAAGATATAGATATATATATATATATATACATGTGTGTGTATATACGTATTTGTCGGCTTCAATGGAACTCGCTTATAACAATATATATATATATATATATATATATATTGCAAGTCAGCTTCAATGGAACTCGCTTATAACAGTGATAAGGACTCAACCTCTTCTTCTATACACATAATAGGGTTCCTTGATTTTACTGATATGGATGGCATACGATGCCCACTGATTGTCTTTTTAAGGCTACAATTCATACCTTGCAAACATATGCATACAAGATCTCGACTTCCTTAAAGTATGGAGGGCCTTAGAATTGTCCTTCATAATGTTGTGCCACTAATTCCAGGACAATTCCTCCTCAAGATGACTGATAGATACCACCCTTCTAGCTGTAAATGAAGTCACCTTTTAGGGCCTCATAGTCCAGTGACCAGAATGTATCAAAGTCCACAAAATTGCCAAATTTTTCTTCAGATTAGTGCATTTAACTTTCTCCAGAACAATGAGAATAACAAACTAATAACAAGGATGCACTGTCAAGAGCAGTAAAAGCAAAATACCCTTCAATTCTACTCGAGTAAAGAAGTCCTCCAGAATTGCTTCAGACAGAGGGCAGAAATACCTTGTTTATACTTTTAGAATCAAGCCTTCAAAGTAATGTACAACGTAGCCATGAAACTTAATAACTCGGTCCGAAGGCTGTTGTGGCTCAATTACAAATGATTTAACTTTGAAAAATAACACAGTGAAACCCTCTCCATTCAAGTCACAGAAATTAACACTTTAGGTTTAGTCCATGGTTCTTTATATGCCTTGAATTACCACAAGCCTCCGAGAGGGCTGAAGTTTTGTCAAAAAGAAGTCGCACTAGTCTCAAGCAATTGCAACCTTGATGCATGCCATAAACGATATAATAATGCAAATACTCTGCCTAGATTACTGCCCTAGCACAGGGCCAAGAATGCTCGACTATTGGTCAATCAAAGGTCCAAATCCCACAATCAGCACAATCGTAAGCCCAACAAAAATGACAAAATTGTGCCACAGATGACCTTGGCTGAGTCCGAGTAGCCTCAGACAGTCTACTTCTTCAGCTAGTGATCTAAACAGAAAACAAGAGAAAATAAATGGCAATCTTCCACAGAAGATTTGGTGCTACACAGGATGCAATTCCTTAGAAATTAATTCGCAGAAGACTGCATCAGATCAACACATTCTTAAAAAAAGAACTCTTCATATACTTCTTATCATTATAGGTAGTTAGCTGATAAAGGAGGACTTTAACATCTTTACATTTGATTAATGGCCTTCATGAGCTATTTGGCCCAACTCTAGCATATGCCCAAACTTGCATTATTTTTCGAGACCTCTCATGTTTTCTAGTGCTTATAACAAGATACTCTAAATGCATTAGCAATCCACTGCTTTATCTTGACTTAAGGGAAACTTGACAATGTCTCTTGCGATTGCATTCCTCCTCTTGCTTGGGCTTGACCTCAGCTTGCTCTGATCCCATGTTAATTTGAGTTAATATGTTCTTTGCTTAGGTCAGTTACTTCATTAATCCATTAGCCCATTATTAATTCCATTAATCCATTAGTAATCACAATAACCATTGTCATATGACAGTTGCTGATGAAAGAACATCAAACAAAAATGCAGAAGACAAGCCAAGACAAGACAAGGGGACACCAGATTTGGCGAATGCCAGGGAAAAAAACCCCAAGATGGGGAAAACCCTTTGATCAATTCTTCTTATTATTATATCAAAATGTTCAATAGAGAGAGAGAGAGTACTAAAGACAAAATTGACTAGCCAAATTGAAGTCAAAACAACCCTGTCAAATCTGCAGTCAACAACAATCAAAATTTTCCCTGGCCAGAAAGTCAACAATAGGTTAAAGTAGCAACAAACTGTCCTCAATGCAGCTCGGTCATAACCAATCAAATTTGACCTTCAAAGGTGGTCAAAGACAACCCAAAAAAATCATGAAAACAATGGTCAAACTTGGTCAAACTATGCGATCAACTCGATGGTCAGGTCTGCTGTCAACCCTGTGATTGGTTGCAGTCAAAGTCAACAAAATGCCTTGGTTCCTTTGCCAATAGATGTGGCCTGTCAAAAACGAAATTCTAGCACAAAAATTGTAGTCAAAGGAGGTCAAATCACCCTTGGTCAAACCTGTAAGAGTCGCTGAAATTTCGACGTTTTAATTCATCTTGCAATTTGTCCTTTTGCTGCCATATGTATGAGGAAAATATATGCCCAATAGGTTGTACGAACCAATTAGATAAGGAGTGAGATGATCGTGTGAGTGAGTGGTGCCAAATGAGGTTGAAGGTCTCTCTTATTTATACAAATTGTTGAGGGTGAAGTGACATGTCTCTTGGGCTTCATGAGCCTGCATGATAATGTGGCCAACCTTGACAATTTGCACATGTGAGGGTATAAATTCAAAAAAATATGTATGCTTATCCAAATTTGATGATCTTTAGGTATGTTTTGGCCTTATTGAAAAAATGAATTCAATGTAATAATCATCTTCATCAAATGAGCTGCCCAAAGTGGAATTTGGCCCTAGTTGCCAATTTTAACATTAGTTGTTCTAGGATTTTGTATTAGAAGACATGCCTTCTAGATTCCAACTTTTTTAATTCTATAATTCATGTTGGCTTAGTGTTCTAACATTGCTAGCTCTCATACATTTAAACATGCAGTAGTCTTTGAAGAGAGTCACGACATTGTTGTGGAAAATCAACCTTTTGTTTTGATTTGGCTTCCTCTTAAGCAATGAGGCTAACATGCACAGATTTAGCATTATGAGGGGACCATTAGCATGATTCAATTCAATTGCCTTCAACTTGGCACCTCCAAGTGGTGTCTATCTATTTTATCAAAGTTGTTCAGGATTCATACCTGCCCCCAACCACAGTTGCATGTGTGAGCACAAGCACTAGTATGTTAGTTGTTATAACTTGAACCTTGGTGTGGGTGATATTAGTTATTAGTTGTTAGAACTTGAACATGCTTTTGCCACCTTGGTAAGCCACTATACAAGAAATTAGCCTTTGTGTTGTATGGTCTATTAAAATATTTATATGGTCATAAGTGCTAGGCAAGTTTTATAGAAAATTAGCCTTTTGAGTTGTATGGTCATAAGTGCTTGGAAAGTTTTACTACTTGCAAAAGACCACTTATGTTAATATGTCATAAACTAGATAATTAGCATGAGTAAGATTGATTAAATAAATAAGGGCAAAAAGGATGGATCTAAAACCATCCTCACAGATTGATATTTTTTTTAATAGCTATAGGTTCGTCAGATATCCGACGAACCCACACGTAAATATTCATTAGATATTTGACGAGCATTTTGATGAACTGTCGTCGGATATTCCATGGGACTTTCGACGAACTTTTGTTGGATATCTGACGACAATTGCGATAGACGATCATCAGATATCTGATGGACATTTCGACGGCATGCGATCAGATATATGACAAGCATTTCAACAAAATTTTGTCAGATATCCAACAAAATTATTCACCAACGAAATTTCATTGACAGAAACTAGGAGCCACGTTTCATCAGATATCTGACGATTATGATCTAGCAAAGAGGTGTCGAATATTAGAGAACAACATATTTGTTGGATTATCGGATGAAATTTTATTAATGAAATGGGGAGCCCATGTTTCGTCGAAGTACCTACGTATTGTCGTAAAAAACCCAATGAACAACCATCGCATTTTAGTGCATATGTAATTGTGATACATCCAAAATGGTCACAATCTATGTTACCAGTTGTGGTTTTACACCTTGAAAATTTAAATTGGATATGTTTCGTTGTTTTTGTAACACGAAGTAACCAATCCAGATCAACTACATTAATCCATGTTTTCTTTGATTGGATTTGCTTACCCACATAAACAAGGCTACTATCATTTTTGGTTCCATAATTTGCAACATCCTTGAAATATATTAAATTTAGTTTATTACTGCAGTGGGTTGATTGAATATATGAGCATCTACCCCTTTAATTTTTAGAAAACAATGTGGACATTGTGTTATCAGCAATAACCTCCTTTGAATTATGCTCTTTATTAGTACTATATATGAGGAAATTGTTCCCCATCATCTTGCCAATAGACTTTGTACTCTTTTTCATTATTGCATTCTAGGTTTGCTAATTCTTTGCACATTCATTACTTACCTATTAGTTCACAATGATGGAACATATTGTAGAGTCATCGAGGATAAGGAGTCTTTCACAAACTAGCTTGTTTTTACCACTATTAGAATTTGGACCAATAGCTACAACCTTCAAACTCTTCATTTGTTATTAGATTTGGAACATGTCCTTCCCATTTGTCTTTGAATATCTATTCTTGGCTTTCAACATAGTGTAGGTCTTCATCATCAAATTTTGGTGGCCCATCAAAATGCAGTGCAAAATATCTTCTAAAGAGTAAATCTAGATGAAGGTAAAAATTAGGGTTGCTACTATAATGTTTTTTGTACCTTTTGTGTTTTTGCAATATGAGTGTTCCTCAATCATGGCGACAATGTTATCTCCATGTTGTAATTCAAATCCAATGATGAGGATAGCATATGTTTGTCCTTTATGGCCATCGAATTCATTCTCTACATAGTAGTTTATACTTGCATTATTTCCTTGAGCAAAATAGGAACAAAACTGTGATCGATATGATGCCCTTCTATCCCTAAAGCAATGGTATTCTTGTCATCATAAGTGGCAACAGTTACATTCCTTTCACATTCGTGCTTATCATTATCATAGGGAGGAGGACCCCCCTCAAAGCTCACAACGTATGATTTTGGATTTATAACTGCTCGAAATTTTTGCATTCTTCAAAATCTTCAAATTTTTTCTCTAGAATATTACCTTCAAGATTCTTTTGATTTTCATTCTTAATAAAACTTTATCAAGAGTTGGATCTAGCATGACTTCTTGATCATTATCTTCAAGGGCTAGTGTAGGACCTTCCATTAATGCTTTATTTTTACTATACTAAGATTATTGAGGCAAATTAGGAAGCTGCTCTTGCCGCAAGTCTGTGGTACTTTCTTCTTCAACAATACCCTTGTCATCTTCAAAAAAACCAAGAAGGCCCTCCTCCTATAGCATTGTCAATAAGGACTGATAGGTGTCTTCAAAATCTTGGGCCACAATGCTTGAGAAAGCTCTCAACTAGAGCTTTAATAGAATTTATGCTTCAAGATTTGCAAGAGTGCTTAAGCCAACCATGCTTTATTTTTACTATAAAAAGATTCTTGATGCAGATCAAGAAGTTGCTCTTGACAAGGTCTATGGTACTTTATTCTTCAAAAATACCTTGTTATCTTCAAACCAACCAAGAAGGGCCTCCTCCTATAGGGTTGTCAATAAATATTGATCATTGTCTTCAAGATCTTGGGGCACAATGCTTGAGAAAGTTCTCAACTAGAGCTTTGAGAGAATGTATGCTAAGAGTGCTTAAGCCAACCATAATTTCGTTGTCCCCAGGAAGGAATACACGATTTCTTCATGGCATCTTCATGCTTTTCCTCAAATTTGAAAAATGTCTACGAATACCAAAGAAAATGAGAGGAAGGGTCTCTCTATTTGTAGGAGACAACCTCGACATTAAAATAATATTTTCCTAAGTGAAGGACCCTAATTCGGCTTATGGAGGGGGTAAGACCCCTCTTGCTCAATTAAATAATCTAAAAATCACAATGTAGTGGTTTTCTAACATGCATAATAATAAAGGGGGGAGAAGCCCTCAAAGTTGAAACACATCATCCACTCATAGCATCCAATCTCTTTTTGATTTATGCTTTTTAGCCCTTAGAATATATGTAATGATAAATACAAGACATGTTCTTCATGTTGGCTTCAAGAAAAAGGAATTTTGAATTTTGAAATTTAAATTTTTGGCTCCCAGAATATCAAGTCAGCTCCACTTGCTTAAGTCGGCCAAGCCCAAGGGACATGTCCCTTGTGACACCCTAATCACTAATCTATATATATATCAATTCAGTTTACTTCCTTTGGACAAGAATTTCAGATCACTTCTGTTCATATAAAAGGATGAATTTGAGGTTTATTGAAGGACAAAATTGAGGCTTAATGTAGGACGGACTTATGGCATGGTGTGGAAACTCTCTGAGGTAGCAACATGAGTGAATCTATGAGATGGCAACATGGCCAAATCTCTATGGTGGTAGCATGACCAAAATCTTTGTGGTTGAATCTCTGAGGTGGTAGCATGACCGAAATCTTTGTAGGGGCAGAAGGATCGAATCTCTGTGGAAGACAATAGGCCGAAATTTTGAGGCAAAATAGAAGGCTGAATTTCATCATTATATCTCAAAGTTGACTAAATTCCTTGTGTAGCATTTTGACTTGGATAAAAGATAGTTTGACCAAGACTTTATTACTAGTTTGTTTGACTTTTATTCTTACTGGAAAGATCAAATGTATATCTTGTTGAACTAAATACTTTATCTAAGGAAAAGGTTGTTGGGTTTTTTGTAATGTACCTATCAAGCCTTCTAGATATTTAGATCAAATTTTCAACTTCCTTCAAACAATTGACGTGCAAAGTCTTGAAAATACATTTCAAGGAACCATACACCAAACTATCAACAATTTTCACACAAATTTGAAGAAGAAACTTTTGTTTTTTATTAGAGCAATTTCTTAGAGGATACAACTTGGAGAGAGACACCTGGAAGAGCCTTCAAATTTGGAGATGTATAAAACAATCCCTTAAGGAGAACTCGACCTGAAGAGACAAAAATTTAATCCAGTGGTGTTTCTTGAGTCTTGCTAATGATGTAATCCACCAAGTATTGGACACAACCTCCCTTCAAATAATAATTCAATGTCTACTCTGAGATTGAGATGATAGCTATAGCAAACCAAAGATTCAGCCTCCCCGAAAATTAAAGTGTTGGAGATGCTAAAAGGCATATACATTAGTGGTTCGATCCTTGCTTTGTTGGCATTGACGGGAATGGATAGTGAAAGAATTCTCCTCTGAAATGAGCAATGCGTTCCAACAATAAATGACAGTCAAATTGTTAAAATTTGTAACTAGGATTTGTCTTCATAAATATGAAATGTACTCTTGATTCTTGTATATTGAAAAAAGAGAGAAATTATTGTTATTATTTTTGTAGCATGGGTTTCATGCTCAAGGTCATTTTATTTAGAGGTCAAGCACCCATTTAGTGCTTCTAGGGTTTGTCCTAGAGTCAAGAAGTCAAAAGAGCCATTCTTATATGTAGAAGACCCCATTGGGAATATTGTAACATGTAAGAAAAAATATTTTTGTATTTAAAGTGTCAAAATACTCCTCCAAGATCAAGTCGGCATGGCATCTAAGAAGTCGGCCTCATTAGGGCATGACATCCTCCTTGGAAGCCTATATATGAGGGAACTCGACCTCTTATGCACTCCCATTCACTTCTCATCATCTAAGTGAAGAAGGATAAAACTTTAGAAGGATGAAGGTTTTGGGTTATTTCTCTCTCTCTCTCTCACATAGACACAGACACACACATGTGCGAAGATAAGGCTAGGGTTTTGCAACTGCAAGGTCGAAGTTGTGAAAGTTGTAGAAAGAAGGTCGAAGGAAGGACTTCTAGGTCACCTACAAGCCGTAGAAGGAGAAGCAACCCAAGGGAAGGTCAAGGGAAGACTTGGAAGCCCTAAATTTGTGCACATGTGTGGAAGCGACAATTGTTGCAGAGGATGGAAATTTTAGACCTACAGTGAAGGCTGAATTCTGTAGCTGGGGGTCGAAGTTGTGCAACTGCAAGAGATTTGATTGGATATGAATTGGATAGAAGAAGCACATCATCAAAAAGGTTTGGCTTGGTCTTGGTTTAGAGGTGTTGGAATTTGTCAATTGAAGAATCTATAAGAAGAGAAGAGACTTGTGGGTTTTCCTCTCAAGTGGAGAGGTTTAGGCCCTGGATTGCAACCTATATCTTGTGTTCTTGTGTACTTTTGATCTTCATGTTTTTGGTAGCTGTTTGATGATAAGAATAGCATAGTAATAAGATAAGAAGCTAATAATCAAGAAAAGTAAAAATACATCACAAACAATTATCAGGCATTAGAGAAATAATCCTAATTGCAATGATATAGATTTCTCAACATGGCATCATAGCTAAGGTTGACTAAGAGCATGATGAAGATCACAATATCTTTGAAGAAGCCATTGAAGCAATTCTCTATGATGGCAAGTCACCTCAAGCAAGGCATCAAAGCATTTTGGAATCTCTTATTATTTATGAAGAGTCATATGACCATGAATTCTATTACAAAAGACGAAGGGTTATTCTCAACACTTACAGGTACGTGTGAAGATGAAAACATATGGGTAATTGACAATGGAGCATCCAAACATGTGACAGGTCAAAAAAAAAATAAAAAAAAATCAAATCCTAGTCTCTTGAACTTGGAGACAGGAAAAGCTATCTTGTAAGAGGGATTGGATCAATTATGTTGGAGTTGGAGAATGGAGGAAACATACATCTCAACAACATTCTATTTGTACTAGGTTTGCAAAAGAATCTACTTTCTATTTCATGTCTAGAAGATAAGAGAGATAGTCACTTTTATAGATGGAAAGGTTACGGTATGGGATAAAGGCTTTAGCATCAACAACACAAGAGTCATTGGGATTCATGAAGCCTCAACGAGTTACTTACCCCTCTCTCTCAAGCCTTGGTTCACATTGAAGTCAGCCCTTGTGAGCTTTGGCATAGAAGATTTGGACACCTTCACTACAAAATCTTACGAACTCTAAACTCAATGGTGAATGCCATCCCTGAACTTAAGGAGGATCATGAAGGAGTGTGCAAGGGATTTGCATTAGGTAAAAATGTTAAGAAACCATTTGGAAGTGGTGCTTCAAGATCAAAAGAAATCTTGGATCTCATTCACTCTACTGTCTATGGTCTTATGTCTACAAAGTCTCTTGGAGGTCATGTATATTATGTAACCTTCATTGATGGCCACTCAAGGAAAACTTAGATCTATTTGCTGAAGTCCAAGGATGAAGTATTCGAAAAATTTCAAGAATTCAAAGCAGAAGTAGAAAATCTTACAGAAAGAAGGATAAAGGTACTAAGATTTGACAATGGAGGAGAATACACTTCAAAGGAGATCATAACATTCTTTAAGGAGGCTGGAATTATGAGGGCGCTGATAGTACCATATAATCCAGAGCAAAATGGAGTAGCATAACAACATAATCACTCGGCTAAAGAAAGTGTTAGAGCCATGTTACATGATCGAGACTTGCCTAAATTTATGTGGGGTGAAGCAACCAAAACTATTGTCTACATTCAAAATCAAAGTCCTCACAGATCACTAGACAACATGACTTTTGAAGGAGAATTCATTGGGAAGAAACTGTGTGTAGACCATCTATGGATATTTGGTTGTCCTATATACATTGACATTCCAAAAGATAAAAGAAAGAAGTTGGATCCTACAAGCATGAAGGGTATATTTGTTTGCTATAGTAACACTTCAAAGGCATATAGGATCTATATGTCTTCTTGGCGATCTGTTCAACTTCTAGATTTGGGGTCCTTTTTCCTGATGGGATTTTTTGATGGGGTCTCTGTTGCTGGGGTTTGTGGTTGTGGGTAGTCATTAGAATTTTCTCCAGCAGGGCTTATCATTTCTTTTGGAATGGTGGAGGTGGAACAAGTTAACGGGTAGAGGTAGTGGCATTGTGGGGGCTAGCTACTGCAGAGCGATGCCTGGTTGGCTATCGACTCCTTGAAGGTGGTTGGCGACTCTTTGATTGTCATTGAGTGGATGATGGGGAGGAATACTGTATAGGTTCTATTGTTATATCATTGGATGGCGTGTTTTTCTGTGCTATGTTCTACCTTCAACGAAATTTCTTTTCTCCATGTCTACAGGGAGTAGAATTTGGAAGTAGATGTTCTGTCTAAAAGAGGGGTTTCCCTTCTGCTTGGTAGAATGTTCTTCAAATTTCAGATTGATGGATCCATCTCTCAAGAGGGCTCATTCGAGCTTTGGTTTCTAGATGTCTATTCCTCTGGTTCTTTTTTTGCTCATGGTTTAAGCTTGCAGTAGACCGACTCTTCATTCTTTTTTGGTTGGTAATGTGTCGCCTCTTAGCTATCGCACTCTCTAGAACTTTTTGCTTTGTTCTTAGTGGTTTCTCTCTTATTTGGCCTCCCTGTTCCTCTGTACTAGAAATATGTAACTTCTCTTTTTTATAATGAAGAAGATTTGTTTGTTTGTTTGTTTTTTTTTTTTTTTAATTTTCTGTTGAAAAAAAAGATTTACATAAAAGAAGGGCAAGCTGAGATGTGGTCTTTGATGAAAATATTGCATTAAAGAAATCTAAAGATCTCCTGATTGACTTTGATGATGAAGAATTTCCGATATTTGAAGAATGTCCTACGGAGGAAGAGGATTCAAATCACGAAGAAGGTGGTCCCAGGGAACCTGTGCAACAAGTCACCATTCATGAAAATAGAAAGGGAACTAATTGGTTGAAGTCTACTTTTCTAAATGCAGAAGGACATGGAGCAACGAAGAGTACGTTCAGGGAAAGTAAGAAGCCTAAAAATTATTCAGGGTATGTGTTGAAATTTGGTTATCGGAGGACAAATGGTTCCTTAAGGCTTTGATCTTTGGCCTAGGGAAAAGTGTCCAAAAGAATTTAATTTTCTCCTATAGTGAATTTATAAAGTTATAAAGTCAAATCTAATTTAAAAGTGACTTTAAGTGATAAAGTTACTAAAGTCTAATTTTAAAGTGACTTTAATAAAGTCAATGTGAAATTAGAAAGGAAAAGTGACTTTGGAAATAAATGACTAAGTGGGTTTTTATTAAAGTGGGGTGAATTAAAAAATAGAAAGTGAGATTTAAATGAGCATTTAATCTTAGCCCTAGATCTAAAGCTATCTGAGCCATTAGATTTAGGGATTCTCCAAAAGTTACTTAGGGTTAGGTTAAGGGAGGAAAAGGAGGGAAAAGGGCATTCATTCTTTTATGAGCAGATTGAGAGAAGGAGGAGAAGAGAGCTGGAGATTTTTTTGGGTTTTGAGAAAGTGAAGGAGGGGAGCAATTCAGCAAATCCGTACAACAGAGAAAAGCTGCACACATTTCGAGGCAGCAGTCCGTACAACATTGATTAGCACGCATTTCGAGGCAGATTTCCGTACAACTTGAGGCACAAATTTCGAGGAGAGGGACAACACATGAATCAAGGAGAAGGTACAACAAGCCAAAGGCATGATTTCCAAGATTGCTGGGCACAATTTTTGAGACAACAGACACAGTTTTCGAGGAGGCACTGTTGTACTTTTCCGTATAGTCCGTATGGCCGTACAACTGAGTATTGGGCACAAATTTCAAGGCTGTTCACTGCTGTAATAAATTTCTATTTTCACTATTTCGCTGATTTGACACATTTTCCGAGGCGGGGGCAAGCATGGAAAACGAGATATAAGTCTGTAGTATGTACATTGTTTGCTGGAATTTTTCCTGTATATTTCCTTTCTCTATAAAAGCATTTTCCAGAAATAAGAAGCAGCTTTCGAACTGGTTTTCCGCAAGAGTTGTAGGGGGTTTTCCCAGGGTCAAGTTGACCAAAAATCAGCGTGTCAAAATTCTGTGTGTAGCTGATTTATTTTCTGAGTTTTTATTTCTGCATTTGAGCATTGTGAAATTTCCAGAATTAGTGTTTTCAGAAAATATTTATTTTTCCAGCGTGTTGAATGTATAGCTATGGGAATGGGCATTTAACTTTATGGGAGAAATAAGGAGAAACTGAAAATCTGGGTTGGTATTAAAATTTCTACATGGTATCAGAGCTATTTTGTTGAAAAATGCAGTTTGGGACAGCAAGAAGAAAAATTACAGCAAGCTGATTTTTCACACAGAAATCATTACCTTTACTACGAGCAATGTTATTTTCAGTTTATTAGGACAAAAAGCATGTCTTTGGGCTTGAGGGTGGAGGATAGGTTGAATGGGAATAGTAACTACAGTGTATGGAAGGAGAGAATGTAGAGCATCTTTGAGGAGGTAGAAGTCTGGGATATCATGGTGCATACTGCACATAACCCTGTTAATGTGCTTAATGATGCTGTTCAGTTGGCAGCCTTTAATAAAAAGAATAACAAGGGTAAGAGACTGATTCTAGATGGAATCAAAGACCATTGCATTCCTCATGTGAGAGGAAAGAGATATGCTCATGAGATGTGGACAACATTGATCAATCTCTACCAGAGTACCAATGAGAACAGGAAAATGGTCCTAAGGGAGAAGCTGAAGACCATTAAGATGGTTAAGACTAATAGTGCAGTTGGATATCTCACAAAGATTACTAATGTGAGAGATGCATTGGCATTAGTTGGAGAGGTCATTCTACCCACTGAGTTGGTGCGGATTACAGTAAATGGCCTTCCTAGTTCATAGTTGAACTTTGCTGATGGGGTTTGTGCACGTGAGACCCTTCCCACTTGGGAGAGGTTCTGGGATGATTGCATACAGACATAAATCAGAAAGAGCCAGCTTGGGGCAGCCAAACCAGTTGAGTAGGATGAGGATGTAGCATTGTTGGCAGGAGGCAAGAAAGGCAAGGGAAAGAAGCAAGCTTCCGCAAGTGTTGGTGAAGGCAAAAGCAAAGGTAAAGGTAAACACAGGAACACACAGAAGGACTATTCCAAGGTGAAGTGTTGGAATTTTCTGAGGATGGGACACTATGCAGTTGTGTGTCCGGAGAAGAAGAAGGGGAAGAACCAGAGCATGGCAACATCAACAGAGATAGAGGACTTTACGGATAGTTTTGATCGAGAGTTTGGGTTCATTGCTTGTGAGTCCACTAGTGGAGGATCACCTACCATAGAGGTTGAGAGGGAGTGTGCATTTGCCTCCATTAGCGGAGCATCTTCAGGTATCTGGTATGTTGACAGTGGGGCTTGACGTCATATGACAAGAGTCCGTGAGTACTTCTCAGAGCTTTCAGAGAGTGGCACTGATATAGAGGTAGTACTCGGAGATGACAACGTTGTTAGAGCAGTCGGTGTAGGGACATTGACATTTGATAGGGAACCCAAACCTCCCTTGAAGGTGTCAGATGTTCTATATGTGCCAGGGATGAGGAAGAACCTCATATCTGTCTCAGCATTGGAGGACAGAAGATATGAGATATTGTTCAGGAGAGGACAAGTGTTGATATATCCAAGGGGCGCTCCAGCTGATTCAACTAGAGTGATTGGTGCACGCCATGCAAAGGTGTACAAGTTTGCATTTCAGCCCCTTTTGGCATTGAGTAGTAATACCGGTAGCAGAGCTAGCAGTTCAAAGCTGTGTGAGATTTGGCACTGCAGGATGGGGCACGTGTATCATGGAGCCTTGAGGACATTGTGGGAGATCACTACAGGTGTGCCAGATTTCAATACTGATCACTTCGATACATGCAGAGGATGTGCTATGGGCAAGTTTGCCAAATCCCCTTTTCCTAGCAGTGATAGCAGATCGACTGGGATACTTGATTTGATTCATTTCGATGTGAGCGGTCGGATGTCTCATGTTTCCTTGAGTGGATATGAGTATTATGTATTATTCATTGATGATCACTCCAGGAGGACCTGGATTTATTTCTTGAAGACCAAGAGTGAGGTCTTCAAGCGGTTTCAGGAGTTCAGAGCTCTTGTGGAGACTTAGACAGATCGGAAGATCAAGTCCCTGAGGTCGGACAATGGAGGAGAGTACACCCTTGGTGAGTTTGTTGATTATTGTGCGGAGGCAGGCATTAGGAGGGAGTTCACAGTTCCTTACAACCCCCAGCAGAACGAGGTTGCGGAGAGGAAGAACAGATCCATCGGAGGGGCTGCCAAAGCCATGCTACACGATCAGGGGTTACCATTGTTTTTTGTGGGCAGAGGCCTGCAACACTGTTGTATATTTGCAGGACAGGAGTTTTCATAGTGCCTTTGGGCATGTGACTCCGGAGGAGGCTTTTTCTGGGAAGAAGCCTGATATTGGTCATCTTCATATCATTGGGAGTATTGCATACTCCTACGTACCCAAGGAGAAGAGGACCAAACTAGAGCCCACCGTAGAGAAGGGTATCTTTGTGGGCTACAGTGAGACCTCGAAGGCCTTTCGGATTTATATTCCCGCACAGAGGAGAGTTGTTGTCAGACGTGATGTGAAATTCGAAGAGGAAAGGGCTTTCAGGAGGTCACGGGAGTTAGAGTATTTGGATTGACCAAACGCTCAGGAGCAGCTGAGTCAGTCGCAGGGATCAAGAGGATCTGAAGGAACATCGATTACGGTGTTAGGTCCATCAGTGAGTAGTGGCTCGCAGAGTCATAGGGGTGGTGCTTCGGGCAACATGCAGAGCAGTCCGCATAGCAGTTCACTAGGGAGTCCACTGATGGAAAGTTCACACGGTACTTTAGCGTCTACAGGTTCAAGTTCAGGCGGGAGGACAACAGACAGACACTCAGTAGTTCTGGCTCCTGATGAGGAGGAGTTTCATTCTTCAGTGGGAAAAGTGTGCTCAGGGAAGAGGAAGCCCAAGTGGCTTCGGGATACCTTGAGAGAGGCCACATCTGTTGCTGGGCCTGAGAGGCCGGTTAGAGAGAGCAGACCACCTGAGAGGTTTTGTAGCTATATGGCAATGGTTGCCAACATCGTTGACTCTGAGCCTTCTAGCTATGAGGAGGCAGCTAGCCAGCAGGCCTGGAGAGAGGCCATGCAGGAGGAGTATTCTTCTATCATGAAGAATGATGTTTGGGAGGTGGTGCCGAGTACTGAGGGCAAATCCGTGGTTACTTCCAGATGGCTTTACAAGGTAAAGCATGCTGCAGATGGCAGCATTGAGAAATTCAAAGAAAGGTTTTTGGCTAGAGGGTTCTCCCCGGTAGAGGGAGTAGATTATGAGGAGACATTCGCTCTAGTGGCTCGATATACTTCGATTCGCTCCATCATATCGATAGCAGCAGAGATGGGTTGGAAGATCCACCAGATGGATGTGAAGACCGCATTTCTCAATGGCTTCATATAGGACATGTGCATTGAGCAGCGACAGGGCTTTGAGGTGCATGGGAAGGAGTCCCATGTGTGCAGACTGAAGAAGGCCCTTTATGGCCTAAAGCAAGCTCCTAGAGCTTGGTACTCCAGGATAGATACTTACTTGCAGGAAATGGGTTTCACAAAGAGTGATGCAGATCTGAACCTTTACTTTATCGTGATAGATGAGGAGCCTCTCATTCTGGTGTTGTATGTGGATGACTTGGTCATTACGTTTGCAGAGAAACTCATAGAGCACTGCAAGAGAGATCTTGCGTCGGAGTTTGAGATGAAGGACATTGGCTTGATACATTACTTTTTGGGTTTGGAGGTGTGGCAGGAGGAGGGGCATTTCTTCCTAGGGCAGGGGAAGTATATTGTGGACATCCTTGGCAGATTCCACATGGAGGATTGTAGACCCATGTCGACACCGATGATCACCAACTGGAAGAAGCTTCACGCTTCAGATTCCAAGTTGGTGGACCCCACTTTGTATAGATAGCTGATTGGTTCCTTGATGTATTTGGTCAACACCAGACCAGATATATGTTTTACAGTCAACACGATGAGCCAGTTCATGTGTGAGCCCAGGAGGTTCACTGGGTTGTTGCAAAACACATTTTCCAATACTTGCAGGGGACAATGGATTATGGTCTGGATTATAGGCAGGGGGATGGAGTGAGACTTGCAGGTTACATTGATTCTGATTGGGCAGGTTGTGCTTCTGATAGGAAGAGCACTTCAGGGTGCTGTTTTGGGTTGGGTTCGGTAGTGGTGTTGTGGTTCAGCTGAAAGCAGCGGTCAGTAGCATTAAGTTCAGCGGAAGCAGAGTACATGGCAGCCAGTCTAGCTAGTTGTGAGGCCATATGGCTTCGCAAGATGTTGTTTGGCTTATTTAGTCAATCGTTGAGACCTTCAGTGATATACTGTGATAATCAGAGTTGCATTAAACTCACGGAGAATCTAGTATTTCATGACAGGTCAAAGCATATTGGCATCAGATATCACTTCATCAGAGACTATGTTCAGAAGGGAGTTATGAAGCTTGAGTATATTCCCACTGATAAGCAGGTTGCAGATATTCTTACCAAAGCCTTACCACGGGGCAAGCATGTCTACTTTAGAGACAAGATGGGTGTGGTGAGGAACACCTTTCTCGGTAAGAGGGAGTGTTGAAATTTAGTTACCAGAGGAGAAGTGGTTCCCTAAGGCTTTGATCTTTGGCCTAGGGAAAAGTGTCCAAAAGAATTTAATTTTTCTCCTATAGTGACTTTATAAAGTTATAAAGTCAAATCTAATTTAAAAGTGACTTTAAGTGATAAAGTTACTAAAGTCTAATTCTAAAGTGACTTTAATAAAGTCAATGTGAAATTAGAAAGGAAAAGTGACTTTGGAAATAAATGACTAAGTGGGTCTTTATTAAAGTGGGGTGAATTAAAAAATAGAAAGTGCGATTTAAATGAGCATTTAATCTCAGCCCTAGATCTAAAACTATCTCAGCCATTAGATTTAGGGATTTCTCAAAAGTCACTTAGGTTTAGGTTAAAGGAGGAAAAGGAGGGAAAAGCTCATTCATTCTTTCATGAGCAGATTGAGAGGAGGAGAAGGGAGCTGGAGAAATTCTGGGTTTTGAGAAAGTGAAGGAGAGGAGCAGTTCAACAAATCCATACAGCAATGAGAGGCTGCACGCATTCCGAGGCGGCAGTCCGTACATCATTAATTAGCACGCATTTTGAGGCAGATTTCTGTACAACAGCTTAGGGCACAGATTTCGAGGAGAGGGACAACACATAAATTGAGAAGGTACAACAAGCTAAAGGCACGATTTCCAAGATTGCTGGGCACGATTTTCGAGACAATAGACACAGTTTTCGAGGAGACACTGATGTACTTTTCCGTACAGTCTGTACGGTTGTACAATTGAGTATTGGGCACAAATTTCAAGGTTGTTCACTGCTGTAATAAATTTCTGTTTTCACTGTTTTGCTGATTTGGCACATTTTCTGAGGCAGAGGCAAGCACGGAAAACGAGATCAGTCTGTACATTGTTTGCTGGAATTTTTCCTGTAAATTTCCTTTCTTTGTAAAAGAATTTTCCAGTTTTAAGAAGAATCTTTTGAACTGGTTTTCCCCAAGAGTTGTAGGGGGTTTTTCTAGGGTCAAGTTGACCAAAAATCAGCATGTCAAAATTCTGTGTGGCTGATTTATTTTCTGAGTTTTTATTTCTGCATTTCAGCATTGTGAAATTTCCAGAATTAGTGTTTTCAGGAAAAAATTATTTTTGCAGCTCGTTGAATGTATGGCTATGGGAATGGGCATTTAACTTTATGGGAGAAATAAGGAGAAACTGAAAACTGGGGTTGGTATTAAAATTTCTACAGTATGCAACCTATATAACAAGTTTAATTGAAGCAAAACCATCCACTTTTGAAGATGCTGTCACTTATCAAGAATGGAATGATGTTATGAATGAAGAATATAAATCAATAATGAAGAATGGAGTTTGGGAAATTGTTCCTAGGTTAGAAGACAAATTTGTGGTGACTTTCAAGTGGCTCTACAAGATTAAACATGCCGCAGATGGAAGTATTGATAAATATAAGGAAAGATTTGTGGATAGGGGTTCCTACCAAAAAGAAGGCATCGATTATGAAGAGACATTTGCATCTACAACTAGGTATACAACTATATGGTCGTTGGTCTCTTTGGCAGCATCGATGGGATGGAACATCCATCAAATGGTTGTCAAGACAACATTCTTGAATGGTACTATCAATGAAGAAGTCTATATAGAACAACCCTTGGGATTTGAAGTGAATGATATAAAGACTCACGTCTGCAGGCTAAAGATGCCACTTCATGGCCTTAAGCAAGCTCTAAGGGCTTGGTATTGTTGGAAATACTGAGGGGGGGGGGGTGAATCAATATTTATTTCAAATTGTTATTTTTACCAGTTATCACTTATAATTAAAACACAAAATGAATAAGAAGAATAAATACTTTTATTAATCTCAATAAATTCAATACAATAATGTGTAGGGCTCCAACCCTAGATGAAGACACCAATCTTCAATCCTTCCAGGCACCAAACTGTACTTTTCCAAGCACCAACTTGGACTTCACGAGGCTCCGACCTCTAGGGCTCCAACCCTATCTTTCCAAGGCACCAACCTCTAGGGCTCCAACCCTATCTCTGGTACAGGCTCCAACATGGTCTCTTGAGGACTCCCATCCTCTAGGGCTCCAACCCTTTGCTTCAATCCGTCAAGATAAGTTCACTAATTCTTTACGACTCCCAATATCATCTACAATGAGCTGTGACAATATCTTCACCAACGTTGCCCTCAATTGATCTCCTATAAGCTTAGTCCATCAATGACAACTTTGTCTTCATGTAATATTCCCAATTAGCCTTGCTAATTGGAATATTTCATTTCTGTTTAATTTTGCCGCTTTAGTTAGAAATAATAAATAAAGTGAGAAATAAGAGGGGTCACCTCACTTTAGTCACCTCACTTTATAAAATAAAGTGTTTTCCTAGTTGATTAACGTTATAACTTAAAGAGGGGGCCTGGGGGGTCCACACGTATATGAGGGGAGGCCTCACGCTGACCCAAGGGTAACTGCAAGGTGAAGGACGCAGTTAAGGTTTTGGAGGGAGTTTAGCATTATAAAAGGAGGGGTTTCCACTTCATTTGGCATTCATGATTTGATATTATTATTGAGAGCTAGACTTCTGTCTGCTTCAGCACGCCGGTTGTTTAGTCGGTCTGCAGCACTGTTTAGTGCAACCGAGTGTCTCCGGTCGGAGATCTCACCCTTAGCCTAGGGGGACTTCGAGTGCCTGCCCTGGTAAGGTTATTTCTGGTTTCACCCTTAGCTTCGGGGGACTTCGAGTGCCCGCCCTAGTAAGGTTCTGTTCTGAGTACACCTTTCAGTTTCAGTAGCAAAGCAGCAGCAGTTTCTGGTGCAGATTTGGAGAGGAAGAAGCCCTCTTGTAGGCACGCGATTCGGAAGGAGGAAGAATGACTGTTTCGGGAGAGAGAGGACGATCAACCTAGGAGGAAGTGAGGACGGCCCATTCCCGGGAAGGACGCGGTCCGGTCCCCGACGAGCGGCGTCCCGAGGAGGAGGAAGGACGCAGATCAATCTTGGAGTGAGGACGCTGTCCAGTTCTGAAGAGGAGGATGCAGATCTGAAGGTACATTGATAGATCCAGCCTTGGAGAGGGTAGATCTGAGCAGATATTTGCAGATCTAGTTTTGTATGGTGCAGATCTGAAGGTATAACACTAGATCCAGCTTGGGAGATTGCAGATCTGAGGAGATATTGGCAGATCTAGCCTAGATCTGAAGAGATAATATCAGATCCAGCCTTGGAGGCTGCAGATCTGAAGAGATATTGTCAGATCTAGCATAGATCTGAAGGGTTGATAGCAGATCTGACCTAGGAGGACGCAGATCAGGAGGGATAGGACGCAGATCGGGTTTGGAGGCTTCAGATCCAGCAGATCTGAGCATTCAGGAGGCAGATCCACCAGGTAGGACGCTGATCTGAGGAGCAGGCTTGTGTGAGATGGGCTCAACAGCGTTTTCTAGCATTCAGTAGCTGATCCATCTATCTGGAGGTTTGGGTGATTGATGCTTCATCTGTTTCTGCGCTGTCACTAGCAGAGACAGCGTTTTCCATTGGTGAGGGTTTGGAGTTCGAGATCACCTATTTCCCAGTCTTCAGCTCCCAGTACCAGCGCAGTCTTCAGAGCAGCTAGGACGTTGTCCTTGTTGCAGCCATTATTTGTCTGAGAGGGTCTCCACTTGCCTAGGGCAAGGATAGGTGCACTTACTCTGATTTTCTTGTACTCCTCTCTATGTACTTTCAGATTAATAAAATGGCTCAGTTTTATGGCATCCTATGTGTCATTGTTCAGTGATCTGGTTCAGCATTGTATTTTCTATATCTGTCTGGCAAATTTCTGTTTATTACTGGTTATTTCCCTTTGGGGATATTACACTTCACATGAAGGTGTCTCCACAGTGCTTCATGTCACCCAAACCAATGTTGCAGGAAACGTCCCCCCCCCCCCCCCAAAAGCCCCAAAATGCGTGCCGTACGGGATCTGCACCCCGAACCGCGGATACGAATTTCGGAAACGTAGTTCGCAAAAAAATTGCGATTCCTGGAAATCCGGATCCGTACGTCCGGATCTGCGTTTCTGTATAGCGGATCGTATGGCGGATCGCCGTACGGAAGCGCCGCGATTCTTGTATGGATCTGTACGGATTGCCAACGGTTCCGTACAATGCCGTACGAATCCCACTAATGTAGGTCAGAAAAGCGATTTTTTGACTTTTCATTTTTTTATTTTTTTATTTTTATTTTTATTTTTTTATATAATTTTTATCTTTGGTTGGGTTAGTAGGTGAGTTAGTGCTGAGTTAGGAATAGGATGAAAAAAATATAAGCTCTCTTTTACCTCCTTAGATGTTTCTTAGATGCTCCCTCATGGTAATGTTAAATTCTTAATGTAAAGGATCCTTTTACTTAAATTTTTAACATTACCATGAAATGACTCAGGATGTTTGAGAGTGGTTCCAGCCTGATCAGACTTCATATGGAGAAAATAGAATCTCATATCCTATTCAAAATTCAGCAGACTTAACAGTTTTCAGGAATTCAGGATCAATGGTATGGTGGCATGTCATTAGATTATATCATGTATGAGGGTATTTGATTAGCATTTAATCAAGAGCACCAAGCCCTATATGTACCCTAGTGTTGGTGGTGTTAATTGTTGAACTCCTTTGTCATGTCGTTAGCAAAAAATTACATTTCAATCAAGTCAAAATAATCGATCAAGCATGTTAAGTTCTTTCTACCATATTTTAAGGCTTGCATTAGGGTTTGATCAAAATTGGACAATTTTGACTAATGTCCCTAGATAATCGAGGTAGAGGCAAAGGCTAGACAAGAGGAGAAGAATCTAGATTATAGTTGATGCTCAAATAATTAATCATTAATGTACAATGGATGTCATATCTATCTTGATTTATGTACAAATATGCATGCTTCCATATCTTCTACAATTAATTTAGTATTTTGGATATTTTTTTAATATAAATGCAAAATATATATATATATATATATATATAGTAGACGCTTCCGAGACGCTTCGCTTCCTAGACGCTTCGCTTCCTAGATTTTTTGGAAATGACGCTTCCGCGTCCTCGCTTCCAAAAAACGTCCCCACTTCGTCCCCGCTTCGTGCAACCTTGACCCAAACAAAGATCTCCAAAGTCACCTCATGATTGCTTCAATGCATCATGGTCTCCAATAATATCTCCAACAATAGGAAGCCCAAGTTTTGCACCTGCTCTAAGATGTCTTCAACAATGCTTCTTCAAGAACTCTCCAAGGGAGTCTTCGAAGAAAAGTCTCCAAGAATACCTTTAATCATCAATGACAACTTTGACAATCACAAATGTCTTGAATGCTCTTCATGATACCCATACACCTTTCCAAGGTTACTTCATGAAGACTTTTTCAATAAGCTGCTTCCAATAGTTGTTCACAAAAAAAATCTGTTGCTCCAAAGGTGTGACAAAGGTCTCTCTGATCAATTTTTCAAGCTTTCTTCAACAAGGTCTTCAAAGGGTGTCCTCTTCAATATTCAGGACTGATTTCAATGGTGCTTCAAAAATGCTACCAAGGGCTGTCCAAAACAGTTTTGTCACTTCATTATTTGTCCTCAAAAATGTTCTTCAAAACTTTCACTTGGCTTCTCCAATTAATGTCAAAAGGACTGCTCTTTTGGGCTGTTTTCTAATGCCATTATAGTCTGCTCAAAAGCTTAAAGTCTCTATGTATTTTTTAGCACTGCATATTGAGTGAAAAGGTGTGACAAAAGGGACAGTCTAGATTGATGTAGCAACTCCCTCCAAGAGAGATAGAACTGCAGTGATATGGCTGTTGCAAGGTCTCAAGAATGACCTTAAAAACTCCCTCAACCTTCGTCCCTTACAACTGTAGTAGTTTCCTGCAAAAATAATGATATAGAGACAATAAATGCCTCACAAGAGGCTTTCATAAACCTTAATCATTACTGCTGTAGCAGCCACTCCAAACAGAGATACCAAGATAAAAAAATGACAATAAAACTCATGAAAATCCCTTCAGATGCAATTCAGATTGTAGCCTTTTCAGTACAGGTGGGACTGAATTTTTTAACACTATTCCACTGAGTTTATATTCCTGAAACCACCAAATTTCCACTTCAGGTTGCTGTCCACTCAGATCCGTGGTAACCCAACCACAAATATTTAGCCCAAAATGTGATGCCAAAGTCCTTCTCTGCCTCCTCCTTAATTCTGTGCTCAATCTCTGAATTTTTGACCGAATTTATGGTTGAAATGACGTGCTGGACGTCGTATTTATAAAGGAATTCGATCTTTAATAAAGAGACACGTCTCTTGGAGGGAGGCCGACATAAATGCTTGAGTGTTGGTCGGCTAGCCTTAAAAAATATTATTTTTAAACTTGAAAATTCATTTTCTCACAAACCGCTGGGAGTTTCGGGGCGTGTAAGGGCTCGTTGGAAAGAAGAAAAAAACTTCTTTAAGATGGTCTAGGTCCCATTGAGAAAAGATGCCTCTAAGGTGGAAAAATTTATTTTTCTTTGTGACTGTCCTTAAATTTTATGCATAAATTTTTTGGGACAGCATGAGGAATTTTTGGGACAGTATGGCTTCTCCATTGTTTGGCTTCTTCATCATCACAAGATCATGTAGGATATCCATGTCATCCAATAATAGTGCAGTGAGATGTCACCAACCATAGTGTAGCATTTATTAATTTTCCATTAGGAGATTTCCAAGTCCTTCATGTCATGTCTTGCCATTAAGTGATTTCCAAGTCCATCATGTCATGTCTCCAATCATTGTCCATGGAATAAGGACCTTCATCAAGTGCCATCACGTATGACATCATCAAGTGCGGTCATTCATGTATAGTCCTTCAATATCAAGGGTAAGGACATCATCCAGGTTCTAGGGATTCTTTATCAAGAGCAAGGATACATGAGGTTATGGTGTCTTCATGGTTAGTTCAAGCATTTAGGACAAGGCATCTTCTTAGTGGCTTGACATCATAATGGCATTACTAATAGCTTGACATATTCATTAATGACATTCTTATCAAACAAGAGGGGCTTGTCACCATGAGCAAGGACATCATCATATTATGCATCACAAGAATATTTTCCATCCCAATAATGCCATATTGACATCAATGACAACCTTGATTAACAATCTCTCCCTTTGTCATTGATGGCAATATTCTTGCCCTTCCAACATTCTCTCCGTCTTTGACATCAATGGCAAACGTGGTGCCCAAGTAGTCCCCTTGTCAAGTTGCTTATTTTCTTCATCAATAGTAGTTCTTCATAGGTATGTTACTCCCCCTGTAATGGTGCTCTTCCTTCTAGCAATGTGGTCGGTGATAGATGTGTCTAAATTTCTTCAATGGAGTTTCTCTTGAGAGATGATCTATCAAAAGATGATTGTCCATGTGTGACTCATCAAGGATTTCATAAGGCCCTTCACAGATAGCTTTTGCAAGAATGGTCAAGAAGCATGAACTCCCCCTAATAGTGTGCATGGTATCCTTTTTGGCAAAGTCTCACGATCAAATACGGAATGTCAAGGATGACTTCATGAAGTCAACAACATGTGTTGTTGGCTAGAGTGTTCAAGAGACTTTTGGACGCAATTTGCTTCCTTCTCCATACTTGTGTAACTTTCTTCTCTGGCTTGGTTGTCATGGTTTTAGGGACCTAAGTCAAGTTGCACTCACGTGCCATATGCCCAATGTTATGGCAACTGAAGCACTCCATCTTGTTCATGAATGAGTAATCATGACTTCTTCTTGCAAAATTGCTTTTAGAAGATTGACGGGGATCATTATATTTGTCTTTGTGATATGCCCTACAATCTTTTTCCATGTGCACAACGTTTGTACAAGAATAGCAATAACTAAGAAATATACTTTGGTACCTGGGAGATGAAGAGTTCCTTGAAGTACTTTTGAAGTCTTTTTGCCTTGGAATTCTTTGATGATATTCATTTTCTTTTGTATTCTTGACATCATCTGTAAGTCTCCTTGGAGTAGGGTTTCTTCTAATGTCATCTTGGCTCTTGCCTTTGCTGGAACTGAGAGTATCATCTCTTCCTGGCTTCCTCACATCCTTGTTGTTTGAAGCATTATAATTCTTGCTTGAGGGTTCACCTCCATAGCCAAGATGTAATATCCCCGAAGGGAGATAACCAGTAATAAACAGAAATATGCCAGACAGATATAGAAAACACAATGCTGAACCAGATCATGGAACCAATACACATAGAATGCCAGAAAACTGAGCCATTTTATTAATCTGAAAGTACATAGAGAGGAGTACAGGAAAATCAGAATAAATGCACCTATCCTTGCCCTAGGCAAGTGGAGGCCCTCTCAGACAAATGATGGCTACAACAAGGACAGCGTCCTAGCTGGCTGAGGACTGCTCTGAAGACTGAAGCTGGACTGCACTGGAACTATGAGCTGAAGACCAAAAGATAGCTGATATCAATACTCCAAACCCTCACCAATGAAAACGCCGTCTCTGCTAGTGACAGCGCTGGAACAGATGTGGTGCTGGTCACCAAAACCCTCCAGATGAAAATCTCAGCTCCTCAAGGCCAAAAACGATGTCAAGCCCTGCTCACATGACCCTGCTCATCAGATCAGCGTCCTCCCAGATGGATCAGCGTCCTATATGCTCAGATCTGCTGGATCTGAAGCCTACAATCCAGATCTGCGTCCTGTCCCTCCAGATCTGTGTCCTCCTATATCAGATCTACTGCTCTCTCCTCAGATCTATGCTAGATGCGACAATATCTCTCGGATGCGCAACCGCAGAAATTTGGATCGATGTTATCCTCTTCGGATCTGAAATTTGGATGCCTTGTGCTCATCGGATACGCAATCTCCCAATTTGGATCTCAATACTGTCTCCCCCGGATACCTTGCACCTTGTATCTTCCCAATTATCCTTGCTAATTGGAATATTTCATTTTTGTTTAATTTTGCCGCTTTAGTTAGAAATAATAAATAAAGTGAGAAATAAGAGGGGTCACCTCACTTTAATCACCTCACTTTATAAAATAAAGTGTTTTCCTAGTTGATTAACGTTATAACTTAAAGAGGGGGCCTTGGGGGTCCACACGTATATGAGGGGAGGCCTCACGCTGACCCAAGGTAAACTGCGCAGGTCAAAGGAGAGTTAAGTTTTGGAGGGAGTCTGGCATTATAAAAGGAGAGGTTCTCACCTCATTTGGATCATGCATATTTTGATATTGATATTGAGAGCTAGACTTTTGTCTGCTTCAGCACGCCGGTTGTTTAGTCGGTCTGCAGCACTTAGTGCACGAGTGTCTCCGGTCGGAGATCTCACCCTTAGCCTCGGGGGACTTCGAGTGCCTGCCCTGGTAAGGTTATTTCTGGTTTCACCCTTAGCTTCGGGGGACTTCGAGTGCCCGCCCTAGTAAGGTTAATTTCTGAGTTCTATCTTTCGGTTTCAGTAGCAGTTTCAGGTGGAGAGTCGGAGAGGAAGAAGCCCTCTAGTGGCTGCGCAGATCTAGCAGGAAAAACGCAGTTTCAGCAGCAGGAAGGACGCAGATCAGTTTGGAGTGAGGACGTTGTTCCAGTAGGAAGAGGAAGGACGCAGATCTGAAGACACAGTGATAGATCCAGCCTTGGAGATTGTAGATCTGAGCAGATATTTGCAGATCTGGTTCTGTAGGTTGCAGATCTGGAGGGGTAGCACTAGATCCAGCTTGGGAGATTGCAAATCTGAGGAGATATTGGCAGATCCAGCCTAGATCTGAAGAGATAACATCAGATCCAGCCTTTGAGGTTGCAGATCTGAGGAGATATTGGCAGATCTAGCATAGATCTGAAGAGCTATATCTAGCCTTGTGGGACGCAGATCTGGAGAGATAGTAGCAGATCCAGCCTTGTATGACTCAGATCCAGCAGATCTGGGCAGAGAGGACGCAGATCCAGTCAGGGAGGACGCAGATCTGATGAGTAGGGTCTTTATGTGGGGTTCTGGCAGCATTTTTCAGTGTTTTCAGCCTTGAGGAGTTGGTCATCTCATCTGGAGGATTTGTGGGTAGATCCAGCCCTTTTGCCAGCATATTTCTTGAGCTTCTGAGCTGTTCCTGAAGGCACAGCGTTTTTGTAGGAGGGGGGTTTCTGGGGGCGATTTTCGGAGGTGGTCCATTTGCTTCACGGTTTCTGGGTTTTGTCCGGAGCAGCGAGTATAGGTGATCTGTAGATTTTTAGCTCATTCCGGCAAGGGGATCAGCCCCTAGCTTCAGTTCACTCCAGCAGCAGCAGTTTACGACAGTTTCTTCCAGCAGCTGGGATGCAGTTTCTGTAGTAGCCATTTCCTATTTTCTGAGAGGATTCTTCACTTTCCTTGAGCAAGGATAGGTGCCATCATTCTGATTTTCTTGTACTCCTCTCTATGTACTTTCAGATTAATAAAATGGCTCAGTTTTCTGGCATTCTATGTGTAATTGTTCCACGCTCTGGTTCAGCATTGTATTTTCTATATCTGTCTGGCATATTTCTGTTTATTACTGGTTATTTCCCTTTGGGGATATTACAGTGGTATCAGAGCATAATTCTGGCTCAGCCTGTGGTCTATGACATCGGAAAAGAGATCATACAGAGCAATAGCAGTTGCAATACCAGAAACGCAGTTGGAAAAAGGGCCAAAATAAAAAAGGTCAAATTTTGAAGTTTGGAATTAGGAGAAACGTTTCACAAAGTTTTAAGGTTTTAGGCGAGATCACTTTCCCAAATTCTGATTTCCGCGTGGTTTCGGTGGGTAAATCGGTGGGGTCGCGCGCGGTATGGCGGGGAGATGTGAGTCCGGCTCGATATGCAGCGTTTTTGCGGATTGGCGAGCCTAGGTCGGCATTCATGGATGCTCTTGCCAGGCTATCCGGTTTCAGTCGTGTCAGCCACGGGCGGCACCGGCTGGGCGCGGGGACCCTTGGTGACTGGGCGACCCATGGTATTCATCCATCCATGATATTTATTCGCCCATGGTATTGTAAGTGACCCATGGTATGTATCCACCCATGGTATTCATCCACACATGGGATTTACCCATGGTATTGTAAGTGGTATCTACTCATGGTATTGGCCTATGGTGTATCTGCATGATGTTGTAATCCAAAAAATATAAATTGGGCCTGGTTGTGGAAAGAATATAAAGAATGATTATACTCCTGAAATAGCTTCTAGGTATTCTCTGTTTTATTAAAACAAGTTTCTTTGTGGTTTTATTTTCTTTGTGTTCTCTCTTCTTTTCTGGCATTCTAATTTTGTAGATCTTGTCAGATCCATTTCAAATTTTTAGATCTTGGGGGCCTCCCCCTAAGATCTGGATCAGTGGTATCAGATTCAGGTTACACCTCCATGGGAATGAGGGTTTGAAACATATTTCAGTTTCAATATTTTGCAGCAATCTTCAGCAAAATCTATGAATTTTTTTGGGCGGCGATTTTTCAGATCAGATCTGATAATTTTGGTGAAAAATTTGCAAAAATAAAGACTAGATCTGGATTCCTTGTGAAAAAATACTCAAATTCAAAAAAAAAATCGGCCAACTTGGAGTTCGAATGAGGGAGATATCGTTGATTCAAAATCAGCAATGTTGAAGCAATTTTTCTGACGACAATTCATGGACGGCGGCTCTCCTGTCATTTTTCGTAGTTTTTAGTAAAAAATTTCAGAGAAATGGAGATAGATCTGAGTTCCTCTTGAAAAATCACCCAAGTTCAAAAAAAAAATCGGTCGAATCGGAGTCCGGATGTGGGAGTTATCATTGATTTAAAATCAACTATTTTTTCAGAAATTTTGTGACGACGTGACAGTTCCAGCGCAAATCTGAGAGTCTAGAGTCTCTAGATAGTGGTTTCAAACACATGAGATGATGCAGAATGATCATTCCATTTCCAAAAATAGGTTATAATAAATATTAAGGGACATAGCTGACCGATTTATGTCATTTTAAATCACAGAGCGGCATTGGACGGGTTCCTTTGGAACGTGCCCTCTCACCTTGCAACCCAATGATCCAAATGGAAAATGGCATCAACCCATGTTAAACCACACCTTCATCCATCCACCCTTGAATTTTAGCTGGTATTGTTAAATAGCATGTTACTGGTATTCATCCACCCATGATATTTATTCACCCATGGTATTGTAAGTGACCCATGGTATGTATCCACCCATGGTATTCATCCACACATGGGATTTACCCATGGTATTGTAAGTGGTATCTACTAATGGTATTGGCCTATGGTATCTACACATGGTATTGTGACTCAAAAAAGGCTATAAATAACAAGCCTCAGTTTGTAAAAGGACAGATTGTCTGCCACAATGTAGCTTCTACAATTATTCTTTGTTTTATTAAAACAAGTTTCTTTGTGGTTTTATTTTCTTTGTGTTCTCTCTTCTTTTCTGGCATTCTAATTTTGTAGATCTTGTCAGATCCATTTCAAATTTTTAGATCTTGGGGGCCTCCCACTAAGATCTGGATCAAGAAATGATTCTCTGTGTTGTTTTCCCAAGACGCAGCCTTCACATAGGTTGTCCGGTTTCTCTATGAGTCGTAATCCCTTTATCATGCCTTTTCTATGCAACAAATTCAAACCTCTGAAATTGAGATGTCCAAATCTCAAATGCCATAACCAGTTCTCATGTTTCACTTCTTCTTGAAATATTTCTTATGTGACTGCTGCTACAACACCTCTTTCCTTTAAGTCTGATCTGATCTTGAGAGGAAACATTCTATTTCTTGTCATATTCACTTTTGCAATGGCCTGTATACTTGGAGGTATATCCATGATTGTGCACACATCATTCTTAAAAAACACATTGTAGCCCTTATTCACGAGCTGTCTAATGCTTAGAAGGTTACATTTCAGGCCAGGTACATAATAGACATCTGGAACAAACTTCTTCTCTCCCTTATTTGTCAGTATGTTCACTCTTTCTTTCCCCATGATAGATACCTTGCTATCAGTCCTCGTTGTCACTTCAGATTTTACACTCTCATCTAGATTGGAAAACATTGCTATGTTTCCAGTCATATGGTTACTACATCCCGAATCTAAGAACCATATATATTCTTGTTTTTCTTGTGCTACATTACAAGTTAAAAGTACATTTCCTTGGTTCTGATTTTCTTTTGTAAAATTTACACTAGGTTTATTACCCATCAGGGAAAATTTTAAGAACCCCCCTAAATTTATATATATAATAAATGGGCGAATCCCCATGATACATAGGAAAAATGGAAGGCAATTTTATTAATAATATAATATTTATATATAATTTTTTGGCGAATTTCTCATGATATTATATTATCTTGTAAAATCATGGCGAATCACTACTACAAAATGGTGAATCGTTATACTAAGACAGATTAGAGTGGTTTCAATGAATATAGTGGTTGAACCAAGAGTAAGAGAGAACACAGAGGACAAACACATGGCAGCAAAAAGATGACTGGTAGAGATAGTTACATGGATTTGGAAAGCCAGGCGATTTTCTGATTCTGTTAAGCGTAGTGTTGTTGCTCATGCTACTACTAAGCAACAATCTATTGAGGATTGAAGGTTGGAAAATGATGTAACAGGAAGAAAAGAAAACATGCTATTAAAAAAGTGTTGATTAACATTGGATCTGATCTAGGTGCCATGGTACAATAACAATATCGCAAAATACTTCAGATGTTCAACTATGGAAACATAATTTACATTACAACACCATCACGACTCTTACACAACCATATTCATGGAAATGATTTGATGCTGGGAATCTCTTAAAGGAAGACCTAGCATGTAACTATAATAAGGTGAACTACTTCTCACTTCTTCAAAATATTATTCCTTCTCGTGCCTTCAAAATCTGGATATTGAAAGGACTATGTGCCAGTTGCAGCCACCCTACTGAATCTATTAAAATTATAACCATCAACATGAAGAGAACCATTAGAAGAACTCCATTCGGAATTCCCCATGTCATGCCCATGCCATGCCATGAATATGTTTGTAGCAAAATCCCACAAGTAGTAGTAGTGGCACCCTGTATTTACCTGATAGCTCCATTGATTGGAGAGGAGGTCCACTCTAGAACTGTATCCTCCTAATGGCCATTTAGGAAATAGTCTTAGTTTTAAATTTATGCAGGAAGGATATGGCACTTCAGTATAGCCATATTTTCAGTCAGTAATTATAACTTATAAGTCCAAATAAAATGGCAAAGAACCACCTTATTATAGGCATGGCAGTGAGTGTTGGATATCAGTGTACAACTGTAGGTGTTGTGAATGTGGTGGTCAATTAAGTGAAACAATTTCACATGGACAAGATATGATACAAATGTAAAAGCAATCATGACCTTGGCGAATGGACAAGATAAGGGATGAATTGGCTCAGATTATAAAAATAAAGCATTGACATATTGAAAACTCGTCCAGATTCTGGTGCCACTAATTAACGATAATAAACACCAGCAAGAGAAACCTATTTTGGTTAAGTTGTGCATGAATTAACACTAATCAGTGGGTTATCAAATTGTATAGTTATAGAGGGATATAACTGATAGTGAAACCATAACTAATTATTAGATAGATAGCCAAAAATAAGTATGATGTTAAAATTGATAGCTTTCTGTGAAGTGTATAGAACTTTCATGATAATATAGTCAGATCCAAATTTGTATAGGCATTAAAGATGAAGCATGTAATAAAACATGCCATATAGACATAATCTTAGGTAATAAAATAAAAATTATACCTTTTATACTGAATGTAGGTATCCTCACCCTCTGATGAATTTGTATATCACTAACTTGAAAACTCTGTTTTTGTAGTTTAATTCTTAATATACCGGAATGCCTAATTAAAGGTTAAAATACACTACAATTCTCAATACAATAACTTGAGGCAATAGAAACCTGTATTGCAACCTGAATGTATGAAGGATGAGGATGCCTTGATCCATTCATCATGATGCTAACATTACATCTATTTCTTCATCATCATCTCTTGTGCAAATATAAACATGAAGCATATGATTTTCAGTTGTCTTTCCTGGCAGGCCCTATTATATACACTAAAGGGAATGTTAAACGCAACTTGATTCTTGTTTTGAAGGCTATGCTACAGAACAACAGCTCATATGTGTGCTGCTATCGAGAGAGTGAGATTCTAGCTGTGTTATGACTTGTTACCAAATCTGGCTGGTGGATCCCCTGATGTCTTTGCTAAATACCCAACATGTTTATTATTTTTCTGCAACTTTTTTCTTGGTGATTTGGGGGATAAAAACTGCTTCTTTGCAAGGGATTGGTGAAATGTTTCCACAGGGATAGATGTATCTCCTGTTTGGAACAAACTGATAAAGCCAATATAAGATAGAGATACAGTACTTCTCTATGAATCAAATTCTCCAGCAGTTCAGGAAGGTAAAGAGCATCACTGAACAGTGCTTTTAATATCGGCTATAAATTAAGGTAAAGGTCACAAGTCTATGCCACATTTATTGTCATTAAATGGACATGTGCTAGTGCATATAGAAGGGGAAGCATATCTAAAAGCACTGGGATTCCTCTTGAGATGGGGAGACAAAGTGGTAGTTGTTGCCTTTCTAATTCGTTCATCTGTGCTGCAGGAAAGCCGCATTTCCACAACTTCCCTCATGGAAGGCCTGTTTATGGGCAGAGTGCTAGTGTATAACAGAGCCACCCTTAACACCAGCATCATTTCTTATTTATATGAGTTTGCTACTTGTGCATCTAGGACGTTATTGATATCGATGTGAATCTGATTCCGAACCCACCTAACAATGTCTGAGTAATCTCGAAATTCTACATCATTGGGCTTCTTGCCAATCACGAGCTCCAGCAAGACCACACCAAAGTTGTATGTCACTTTTCTCATTCACATTGTGGGTGTACGCATACTCTGCACACATGTCCACCAATTGAATCAGTTCATATAAAATTGTTTATTTTCTGTTGGCTGAGGCATATATATACACACATATATTCACATGCATTAACAATTCGGCTGTAAATTCTTACTTGGGGCAATATATCCATATGTTCCAACAACCCTAACATTAAATTCATCTGACCCAACTTCTCTACAATTCTAGCTAAACCAAAATCAGCAATATGGGCCTCCAATTCAGAATCCAACATTATATTATATGATTTAACATCCCTATGTATTATTGGAGGGGAACAACGATGATGCAGGTAGGACATTCCCTTAGCAGCACCAAAAGCAATCTTATAACGAGTAGGCCAATCCAACATTTCCCCTTGAGAAATATGAAGTTGTTCATACAGGCTCCCATTTGGCATGTATTCATACACTAACAGATTAGAATATGAACTAGATATGCAGCAAAGCAGCTTGACAATGTTGGCATGCCTAATATTCACTAGAGTCTCCACCTCTACTTGAAATCCCTTGTCCTGGGCAGACTGCAGTTTCCTGTTGTTCCAGATCTGTTTCACAGCAACAATATTATCATTTCCCAGTGTCGCCTTGTACACTTTGCCTGCACCTCCACTTCCAATAACATTATCTTCTGTCAATCTCTTCATAATGTCTGACTCATCAAATTCTACCCTGTGAAAGGCTGTGAGATTCCATGACTCTGTACTTGATTTAACCCGAACAAAATTCTTGTATGTATTATACAAGAAACCTATACCAATCAAGCAAAGTACTACTATCACAGCAATAACCAAAATTAATACCCTATATAGATGGCTTTCAGATCTTCCTTTCTGCTGGAAACATGAAGGTAGGATTAATGGCCCGACTCCACAAAGGCCCGGATTGTCAAGAAAACTTTTATCATAGGCCAGAGTATTGTAACCAAAAGGAACAGAGCCAGACAAAAGGTTGTCAGACACATTCAGAAAACTCAACTTGAGATTGTCTAACTCAGGAGGTATTTTCCTTGAAAGCAAATTGTTTGAGAGGTCAAGGCTGTTAAGAACAGGCAGCAACCCAAGCGATGCAGGAATTGATCTGGTGATGCGGTTGTTGGAAAGGTTAAGCTGAGAAAGACCTTTCCATGATATTATTCTCTCAAGAAGCTCCTCATACAACATATTGTGATCAAGAGAAAGCCTTGATAGTGAGGATAAACTAGTGAGTTCCACTGGAATAGTCCCTGATATATTGTTGTGACTGGCCAAAAAGTTGTTGAGATTCCATAGTTGTCCAATGCCAGAGGGAATAGTTCCACTGAAATGATTGTTTGATATCTCCAATGCCCACAGACTGGCTGCTTTAGTGATTTGAGCAGGAATTTGGCCAGTGATTTGAACATAAACAACTTGTCATGCAATTGATATCCCATTTCCTAAAAGCACCATAGGAGCGCTTATCAACGTGTTTGCCAAAGACTTGAATGCCCCATCTTAAATAATTTTGGAGATTAATATATTTGCTTAGAAATACTCTGACACAACTTTCTTCATGGCCAGCGCCCATGCAGCCCTCTCTAAAAGTGTCTTGGCTGATGCGTACCATAACTGTGAACAAGAAATATTGCATAATTAGAACAGGAGTACCACAGACCACTTCAAGGCTCAGAATACTTCTTTGAACTCCACAATCTTTGAGAAACACCCAAATTTTATACATATACCCCTTGAAAAAATGATCAATACCCCACCATGATGTATTTAGCTTATCTATGTAAAAATATATATACTTAGCACAAATCCATTTTAGCCCTGCTTCAGTATGCACCAAAGATTTAGACAAAGGTTACATATGTAGACTTTCTCAGTATTTGATGCATTTATAACCTGGGAAACTTCAAGGACAAAAATTAATTGGATATGGATTGTTGCATATAGAGAAGATGTATGCACTTTGTTCTCTTTGCATGTTCATGATCCATCCTTTTTTCTGACTCCAATACTTCCAATCCAAAATTGATCTACAGTGCCCAAAAATATTAATAGAAAACTGACCAGCTTAGACATACTGTTAGAAACTTGTAGCTAATTACTCTAAAAGTTTTTTACACACGTAAAGAGTAAATTTGAAAATTACAAGCCAGGAAGAGGTTTGCAATGTCAACTCACATTCCTTTAGGTTTGGTATAACTACTGTCATCTTCTAGTGGCAAGAATGTACCAAAAAGCTTTTTATCCCCATTCTGTAAGGTATCCATTGAAAGATTGAATGGCCCTGCACCATCTTTGTGTACTTGAAGAGCTAAAATACCCCAATCAGTTTGATATATAGTTACCCCTCCAAATCGTAAAGGGTGATTCACACTGATTGTCTTCCTTAAAACTTCCTTGCCATCCATATTCCGTAGAGAAAGGTCTGAGTGAAATTGGGATACCTATACAAACAAAGGAGAGTTGTATCTTAATCCATTGGATACCTGCAAACCATGTCATAAAGAGAGAGCTGCTTCAACATTATTGTTTCAAAAAAAAAAATTACCCCATAAATTTTAGATTCTCAACAACAAAAAGTCAAGTTATGTAAAAGGAAGAGAAATAGTGTGTTAACAGTGCCAGCTAGCATGCCTTTCCTTTCCTTTTTCTTTTAACATTTTTTTTGTGTACAGGGTTTTTAAGAGGGGAAAGGTGTTGAAATAACACAAGCTCTGTGTGCTTCTCAATTGAGAAAGATAAATACCTCTCCATTTTCATAGTAATCAATGTAAAATTTGTTAACGTGGACTTCAGTCGCAAAAGCAGATATTGACCTTGATAAAATCCCATTTGGATTAAGCACATCTCCCATCCTAAAGTTCAGGCCTTGAGGACCTGTAACTGAACCCTGATATACCTCGTGGAACTAAAGGTTGCTCCTGCCATTATGAGAAAAAGAGCTCCATGGACACCAATAGGGGCAAGCCTACTAGCAAACCCTTTGAATCCATACAGAGCTGAATTTCTCAAAAAGACCTGAAATCCATGAATGTTAAGAAACCAAACAAGATTAAATCATCCACAGCATTATTAAGAAATCTAGTCACAGATCAAATGCAGGATACATGAGATGGCCTCATTTCCCCCAATGGTATGACTATTTTAAAAATTTACCTCATATCCTGCACCCATCAAGAGAACACCAAGATCTTGAATGTGAACTCTGGGAAGTGAATCTGCCACATCAAGCTTTAGGATGGCTGATCGAGACTTCATGAATGACCATCTACATGAAATGATCTATCACTATTAGAGAAGACCAGATTTGAATAGAATTTTTTTCAAGTGACAAGTCAAATATACTTTGATTCTTAGTTCAAGATTAAAAGCAAACTCACAACTGAAAACCGAGTCTATGTGAATTTCTGAATGTGAGAGTCGGTGAGGTCAATGTATACAAATTTAAAAAGATAGTCAAATCTAATTCAAGAACCTAGTAGTCATCAAAAGAGATTATGATAAAGGTGTGGCAAAGGAAGAGGGCATCCCAAAAATATTCCCATATCAACTTAAAACCTGTACTAGGCTGAGGTCCAGGCTTCACAGTCTTATCTATCACAACAAGAAGGTAAGAACATCAAAGTAAATGCACTTTTTAGACAAGGTATAAGAACCAAACAACGTTGCAATTTACATTCAAATATCATCTTCCAGAACAGAGAGGCTGGTGCATGATGATACAGCTCAAAAAGAGAGCAAACCTGCAAGCAACTTTAACCATTGGAAGTTGTGTTGTGGTAGTACAAGCCATCAATGATGCTGCCAACAAGATGCATAGACCAAGGAAATAAGGGGCTGTGTAAACATGATATAAGTAGAGCCCCAAGACCCAACGCCATGTGAGAAATCCGAAAGCAGGATTGTCCTCTGGATACTTCTCAAAGTAGAATTATGGACTTTCACCTTGCTCTATGAATGTGCCTGCATAGTATGAGAAGCATGATTGCACTTAAAACTTAAAATGACATGGAGGAAATGTCAGGCAAAAAATGCACCTATTAACAGATTAGAAAGCAGAGGAACTTCCTCACTGCATCAGGCTTTATTAAATAACAAAAAACAAGATCAAATACTAGCAATCAAAGAGTTCAGGAAATGACCTATAAACAAAATCTTCAAAGGAAATAGTGGAATTCATTAGTCAGAAAAGAATATAACATAGGGGAATAAGAAATAAAAAAATGGCTGACCCTCTACTTAATCTATCTAAACTACCACCTAAAGGCTAAAGGTGTTTTCTATGGCTTGTTATGCTAAAGAATAATGGGGTAATAATGTACCAAATGAATCACCTATTACAACAACATCTAATGTCAGTTTAGCATATCAAGCAATGGGAGTTTAACATACTATGTTAGTTCAAAGGTTAACCTAAACAGCATGGAGAATCCAATACAAACGAAAGATAAAACCAATTAGTCCATGAATGGTTTGGAAGGATTCTAGCTTGTCACTCCTAAATTTGTACATCCAATCTAGATGAAAGTAAGATAATTTGCTATATTTATAAACAGGTGCTGACTTACAATTTTCATCCTTTATCAGGAAAACATAGTGTTCACCCAGAAAATTAAGTCTGCAATAAGAAAAGAGGACTTAAATTGAACTACCAAAAAACTTAGTGAAATCACCAAAGCCAGATTCTACAAAAATGGATCAATATGATTCTGATTTTTCATTTGACTTTTTATAGCTTTATCGAGTTAATTTTCAATTTGAATCAACAAAAACACAGGTGAAATGGGCCTTGATAAGATATAGGGGAAACAATTTTAGGAACAAGAAAACGTATATAAGTTCTAATCTCCAACCTTAATAATAATTCTTCCTCAATTCATGGATAACTAACACTTTATCAGACCTGGAAAAACAGAGTCTAGTTTTGCATTTTGCCTCACTATATCCACATGAGTCACCACATAATAGAAAATTGTATTGGTTTAAGGACTAGACCCTATTCACAACTTAGCAAGCATGATGATGGGGCCTCCACAAGACAAGATGACTAGTTGTCACTAGGCCAGCCTTGTGAACTCCTAACCATTCACTACTCAGGTTGATGATGAAGCCATTGTGAATCTCAGCTGAGAGTAGTGATATTGAAACCAAAATTGCAGTTTTTTCTCATACACAAAGAACATATACCAATACCCACAGTCTAGATAACCCGCCCTCGAAACAACAAACCGTCTGCATCATGGATTGACCATAATGCTGGAGAAAGTAGATTAAGGGTGAGAGAAGCTTTTTCTATTGAAGCAATCCCAATACCAAAATTATCAAAAAAGAGATCAATTGGTCCTCTAAGCCTATCTTTGTCACAGCAAGATTAAAATTATCGATAATAAAGAAAGAATGGACTTTTGTAATAAGTTTGGAGAGATCCATGTGAAAGCATGCATTGGTATATCCTTCCCCTGTGTGATGAGACTTACCCCTTAAATCGACTCACAAAATTTTTCTCCAAAAGTAGTTGGTACAATATATCCTACAATGTCATTGCCTCCCTTCACAGATCATAGAATATAATATGGCATCCCCATCAATGCTTTCCCAACAAACAATTACACCACTTAAACCCAATTAAAAATTATGGACCATTAACAACACAGTTCACCATTTAAACCCAAATTTGGTCTCCAATGAAAACCCAACAAATTGAAATTGTGAAAAACACATGGCCATTTCATTATTAAATGAATTCACATATACATTATGCACAAATTCATCTTCATAGCAGAGTATAAAGATTTAAATTCCAAAAATGAGAACAAATATTAAACATTTATCTTTTAACAGAAGATATACCAAGAAAGTAGTTGTGTAGGAGCGATTCACCAACCAACCACAGGCATCCAATGCAGACGCCACCCCTAGATTGATATATGAGGTCACCAAGGTGAAGATCCAGCTAAAATATTACAACTCACTCAACCCAATCCATCGCTCTCATGGCTTGGCCAATCTCTTCATTACAAAGACTCCATGTACCTCATCTAGCTATCAATCAACCATGAAACTCTCTTCAATTTCCATATACAACACAAGGGAAGGTCTGAAACTCTCTTCCATTTCTATATACAACACAAGGGAAGATCTGAAACTCTCTTCCATTTCATATATAACACAAGAGAAGTTAGCTTAGCTTTTTACTTTTTCAGGATAAATAAAAACTAAATTAAAATCCAAAAAACTAAGCACTTTATCAAGATTCATGTTGGTAGATTTGCATTCTTTCTTGATCTCAAAGCCGTCTATGTTGCTGAGTATTGTTTTCAACTCTGTTGCTCCCACGGACACACATTTTTGGCCCAGGTTGACTCCTGGGCCAAATGGGTCCCAAACGGAGTTGAGCCTAGTAACTTTGATTCATACCTTAGCTTAGCTTTTTACTTTTCCGGATAAATAAAAACTAAATTAAAATCCAAAAAACTAAGCACTTTATCAAGATTCATGTTGGTAGATTTATGTTCAAAGCTGTTTATATTGCTGAATATTTTTTTCAAGTTTTAACTCTGTTTCTCCCATGGAAACACAATTTTGAGAGAACCCCATATCAACATTGGCTAAAATCTTTGAACAAGACAGCAAAATTAGAATGATCATCCAAAAGCAGCAAAATAGGAAGGACCTAATACAATGGTATTATTTTTTCACAACTGGTGGATTTGTATTTATATTAGCAAACTTTGCATCCTGGTGGATGCTACAGAAGTACAATAGCTAGGAGCATCATGCAAAAAGAGCCTGATCCAAACAGTAGGCTTTGTGATTTCAGCAGTTAGTTCTGAGGAGTAGAAGACATAATTCAGCAAAAAACCTTACAATATAGACCAGGAGGAACAGTCAAGGACATAACCCTATACAATAGTTAAGAATGTATTGAGCTCTAGGATGTTATGGTCATGCTTCCAGGCTTATTAAAAAGTATAAGCCAGAGGCTGCAGGGTTAAGGAAAGACACCAAAGCTATGAACTTACAAAAGAAATAATTTGAACCCATTTCATTTCACACAAACAAGGTAGTGAAATTTTCAGGAACATCTCTACAAAAAAACATTTCAGACTTTAGAAAACTAATCCCTTTGGACAACATCTTTGAAGTTCATAAACACATTAGCTCTTGTTACCTGTTCAGGGAGCCGAACCTTTTGGATATATGACTTGGCCCAATTTTGTGAGCTAACAGAATTTGCAGATAGCATTCAACCAAACACATAATTTGCATACCGAATGGTATCATAGTGTGCAACCCAATGAAAATTCAGTGAAAAATCATAGAAAATTTAGCATACCCATCTAAGCATGTGATTCATACAAGTGCAGGGCCTCTTCTCGTCAGAACATTCACATCAACGAATCTACCATTATCAGGGCCAATGAAGCCTATTATAGGTAGAGAAGTATCCATTACATGCTTGATTTAAATAAATGGAAAATCAAGCGTGCCAGTTCACTTCAAGATGAAAATGAAAATTATGACAATCCATACCAACATAGATATTTCCCAGTAGTTATTAATACCCTGAATCAAACCCCATACAATAACATAACCAACAATAATCCCATACAAGTGCCCCAAAAATCTTTCCTACGACACTATTGTAGATGTGAAGACAAAGGATTCAAAACATGAAAAACTGATGGGCAGGGAAAGAAATCCAAAAAGATCCAATTTAGAAGATGGTTGCTTCACTGCAAGGATAGCCATCCACCCAAACACTACACATGAGTAACCCACAATAGTGACTTTGCTGAAATAATCAAGCTTGAATCTCTGGACCAAGATATGGTAAGCTCCAATGACTAAAAGGCCTGATAAGATGACAAAAACTAAAGTATAGTGAAGATAAAATTTAACTACCAAACCCAGATGTCCCAGGCTCTCTATAACACCTAGGCTCCAAAGGGCACTCATGTTGAAAATCAAATGAAGAATATTAATATGTGAAAAGTATGAAGTTATTAGTCTCCAGTGTTGCCACTCAACAGCTGCGTCATAATTCAAAACCCCATCTCCATATCAAATATTCTTCCTTTGTATGTAAAACCATATTGCACTACACAAACCAATCTCGCAAATCGTTGCAGGATTCTCAAGAATCTGATAAAACAATGACCTACCCATTTTAGGCCCTTCTCAAAATCCCCCAGAAGTTCTTCACAGGTCTTATGGTACAGAAGCAGATGTGTGGAGCATCGGTGTTATTGTATACAGCCTTATTTGTGGTAGCCGACATTTCTGGGCTCAAACCGAGTCTGGTATATTTCAAGCTGTTTTGAAGGCCAATCCAATTTTTGAGGAAGCTCCTTGGCCTTCTGTGTCTGCTGAAGCGAAAGACTTTGTCAAACGTTTGCTTAACAAGGATATGCGTAAAAGAATGACTGCTTCGCAGGCTCTCAGCAAGTATTGCATTTTTCAATAAGCTCCCATTATGTTGAGTTTATCTCTAAATATATTGTAATTTAGTACTGAATCTCTTTGACATTCAACAACCCACCCCTAGATTAAAAATTCTCACAATCTCAAGATTCATTTGGACATTCTAATCTATCTTCTTGTGCGGGCATATCTACGTGCATCAAGTCTTCGAAGAGCAGCACTAAAGGTACTTCTCTTCCATGTTTGAAGAGTGCAATAGTAGTGTTCTCTCCGTAAATAGTTATATTCTGAAATTTTCTAAGGTCTAGAGTTTGCATGTATTTTTCCTATCTCTCTACCATATAGCCCTCTGTCTGGTTGATTGCTAGTATAAGTGGGGTTTGAATGCATGCATTTTAGAGTTATAATAAGATAAGATAAAGATGAAATAAGATAAGGTAATTTTATTAATGTCCAATGAACAACCATAAATGTGTTAATGGGACTGAAGGATACAACCAATATGAGTACAATGTGGAACCTCTATTTTGAACTTATGACTATAATTGGTATATATTCAATTCCACCACAAGCATAACCACAAGAAAGGAAATGATTAGAATAGCCCCTTTTAGTGGCACTTGAGAGTTTTGATGGTACTTTCACTTTGTACTAGGAGGTCCAAGAACCATTATTTCCAGAGGAGGAATTAATGTGGTTGTAGCAAACTTCTAATTCAGGGAAAGGGCGAGAAGGGCATTATGTTGGCACTCATTACTAGGTTATATTTATTAAGTAGTATCATATGATCTCAAACTTGACTCTCGACATTGTACAGATTGAATATTGTCCATTTTGGCTCATAATTTCATTCATGCACTAGGAAAATTTTGACATAAGTTGATAAGAACATATGAAATACCTCCATATGTTATTTTGCATTATATTCATTATTATGCTTTATCTTCATGTCTAATCTAAATTCAATGGAAAACATAATTATTTTTCTTGAAAATCTATAATTTTTTTTTTTTAAATCTCTATATGTTGAGGCTTGAGTTGAGTCTTTGCCAGGTTGACTCCTGGGCCAAAATGGGCCCCAAACAGAGTTGAGCCATATGTTATTTTGCATTATATTCATTATTATGCTTTATCTTCATGTCTAATCTAAATTCAATGGAAAACATAATTATTTTTCTTGAAAATCTATAATTTTTTTTAAAATCTCTATATGTTGAGGCTTGAGTTGAGTCTTTGCCAGGTTGACTCCTGGGCCAAAATGGGTCCCAAACAGAGTTGAGCCTGGTAACTTTGATTCATACCTTAGAATTTAGCTTAGCTTTTTAATTTTTCAGGATAAATAAAAAATAAATTAAAATCCAAAAAACTAAGCACTTTATCAAGATTCATGTTGGTAGATTTGCATTCTTGCTTGATCTCAAAGATGTCTATATTGCTGAGTATTGTTTTCAACTTTGCTGCTCCCACAGACACACAGTTTTGGCCCAGGTTGACTCCTGGGCCAAAATGGGTCCCAAACGGAGTTGAGCCTGGTAACTTTGATTCATACCTTAGCTTAGCTTTTTACTTCTTCCGGATAAATAAAAACTAAATTAAAATCCAAAAAACTAAGCACTTTATCAAGATTCATGTTGGTAGATTTATGTTCAAAGCTGTCTATATTGCTGAATATTGTTTTCAAGTTTTAACTCTGTTGCTCCCATGGACACACAATTTTGAGAGAACCCCATATCAACATCGGCTAAAATCTTTGAACAAGATAGAAAAATTAGAATGATCATCCAAAAGCAGCAAAATAGGAAGGACCCGATACAATGGTATTAATTTTTCGCAACTGGTGGATTTGTATTTATATTAGCAAACTTTGCATCCTGGTGGATGCTACAAAAGTACAATAGCTAGGAGCATCATGCAAAAGGAGCCTGACCCAAAAAATAGGCTTTGTGATTTCAGCAGTTAGTTCTGAGGAGTAGAAGACATAATTCAGCAAAAAGCCTTACAATATAGATCAGGAGGAACAGTTAAGGACATAACCCTATACAATAGTTAAGAATGTATTGAGCTCTAGGGTGTTGTGGTCATGCTTCCAAGCTTATTAAAAAGTATACACCAGAGGCTGCAGGGTTAAGGAAAGACACCAAAGCTATGAATTTACAAAAGAAATAATTTGAACCCATTTCATTTCACACAAACAAGGTAGTGAGAACAAGAATAAATGGATCAGATCATTTCGGACTTGATGGGCAATCCCTTTGGATGACATCTGCATAGTTCCTGACACATATTAGCTCTTGTTACCTGTTCAGGGAGCCAAACCTTTTGGATATCTGACTTGGCCCTGTTTTGTGAGCTAACAGAATTTGCAGATAGAATTCAACCAAACACATAATTTGCATACCGAATGGTATCATAGTATGCAACCCAATGAAAATTCAGTGAAAAATCATAGAAAGTTTAGCATACCCATCTAAGCATGTGATTCATACAAGTGCAGGGCCTCTTCTCGTCAGAACATTCACATCAACGAATCTACCATTTTATCAGGGCCAATGAAGCCTATTGTAGGTAGAGAAGTATCCATTACATGCTCGATTTAAATAAATGGAAAATCAAGCGTGCCAGTTCGCTTCAAGATGAAAATGAAAATTATGACAATCCATACCAACATAGATATTGCCCAGTAGTTATTAATACCCTGAATCAAACCCCATAAAATACAATAACCAAAAATAATCCCATACAAGTGCCCCAAAAAGCTTTCCTATGGCACTATTGTAGATGTGAAGACAAGGGATTCAAAACAGGCAAAACTGATGGGCAGGGAAAGAAATCCAAAAAGATTCAATTTAGAAGATGGTTGCTTCACTGCAAGGATAGCCATCCACCCAAACACTACATGAGTAACCCACAACAGTGACTCTGCTGAAATAATCAAGCTTGAATCTCTGGACCAAGATATGGTAAGCTCCAATGACTAAAAGGCCTGATAAGATGACAAAAACTAAAGTATAGTGAAGATAAAATTTAACTACAAAACCCAGATGTCCCAGGCTCTCTATAACACCTAGGCTCCAAGGGGCACTCATGTTGAAAATCAAATGAAGAATATTAATATGTGAAAAGTCTGAAGTTATTAGTCTCTAGTGTTGCCACTCAACAGCTGCGTCATAATTCAAAACCCCATCTCCATATCAAATATTCTTCCTTTGTATGTAAAACCATATTTCACTGCACAAACCAATCACGCAACTCGTTGCAGGATTCTTAAGAATCTGATAAAACAATGAACTACCCATTTCAGGCCCTTCTCAAAATCCCCCAATTTTTAATTATACCCTAAAAGTTATTGAAATCCCCCTTCATGAATCCTGATCACATGGCATCCCCTTCAAAGCTCCAGCTTTGTACATACCCTCGACAATCCAACAAATACAAAAATAGAAGTCTCTGTTATAATCAAATCACTGTCGAATATGGGTGAAAATGTGAAGCTGGGTTACACTTTTTGCCCTTTTTTGAGAAAAAATTTTCATTTTTTTTGGTTCTTCAACTTTCTGCAAACTATAACAATTTTTCTGTGTAGAATTTCATTTTGCGATAAAAATAAAAGTTGTCAGAAATTTTGTTAGCTTTCTATTACTTATTTTTTGAAATTTTTTATGCAGATTTGATATGTCAACTTAGCATTTCTTTGAGTGTGTGTCTCTTAACAATCAAAGGATTCATAAGAAGTCATGTTACGATGCAATGTTGTATTCATTGAAAATTTGTGTTTTTGAGAAAACAAAATGTGTTACAACAATCTAGACAGAGTCTACTTTGGTTTCGTCATATTTACAAAGCCAATGGATGCATATCATAATTACTAGAATTTTTTGAACTGATCCAATTACGAAAAACTGCGTATTTTGGATATGTTTCGCGTGGCGATAAATTTCTTAACATATAAGTTATAAACTAAAAATCTAAAAGCTAACCATTAGAGTCGATGGACCAATGTAATGCCCCATAATTTTTTCAATTTTTTTTACAATGTATTTTGGGAGATACAAAATTTTGATTTCACTGAATCACAATGACCCTTAGAAATTGTCCGCACCCATTTTTTTAGAAAAATAATTAAAATTAATAAACGTTTACGAAATTCCATAAAAGTTATATTTCCTTAAAGTAGATTCAATTCTGAAAATGCTTGTCTTAGTTCCGACAGTTAATTAACAACCTTTCATGGAGTTTACTCAGTCCAAAGTTGTAGAACCGTTTTCAGAGCCTGGTTTTTGCGTAATGGTGACGCGTTAGTTCGGCCGAACTTTGAATACAAGTTCGGCCGAACTATGTTTACCGTTTCAAACTCGTTAGATCTAATGTCATAATAGTTCGGCCGAACTCTTTATGAAGAGTTCGGCCAAACTATTGTGTAACTCTCCGTCGGCCGCAAAAATTTTCGGAGCCCCCACTAAAAGCACAATTCGCGTCAATATAAATTGGCGTGAAATGATTCACAATTTTCGCACATTTTGCACTTCATCTCATTTTACAAAGACTTGGTTTGGGTTCAAAAACTTTTCTTCTTGGTTTGGGTTTAAGAAGTTTTTTTGGAGGACATTTTTTGGAGGCGGCGTGATTCTTCTTGAAGGTATGTACATGTTTTGTGTTGAAGTAAATCTTTTGAACTTCTTTGTTCAAAAAATTTTCTTCAAAGTTTGGGTTTAAGAGCATTTCTTGAAAGCAAATTGATTTTACAATTTTGAGTTTAAAGAAATTTTTTGGAGGACATTTCTTGGAGGCGGCGTGATTTTTCTTGGAGGTATGTACGTGTTTTGTGTTAAAGTAAATCTTTTAAGCTTCTTTTCATTTTTATAAGACATTTTTCTCTCAATTTTTTTAAAGTGTGTTTTGGATTGGAGTACATATTTTTTACAAAAAATTTACACTGATTTTTTTTAAATTAAATCTTTTGTGATATTTTTTGTAATTGAGTTATTGTCTAATTTTTTGAAGGAAATTTTTTTAACTTCATACCCTATTATCATGGGAAATCGAAGAAATTGTACGAGAAAATTTGATCGAAAAAGAGATCCTGAAGAACGTAGAGAAGAGATGAGACAATATCGCAAAATAAAGTTAGAAGCCCTCTTAAATATTGAAGAGGAAAATCAACCTCAAGCAGATATTGAAGCAGGTATGTAAATGTAAATATTATGATCTATTGATATATATTTAAAATTTTCCTAATGTAAAATGTGAAGCTTAATTTTTATTTGATGCACTAGTTTGAAACATATTTTGTTTGATGTAAACAGACAGAGATATTCCTCAAAATATTGAAAAAGAAAATCAACCTCGAGAAGAAATTGAAGCAGGTATGTAAATATAAATATTATGATCTATTGATATATTTAAAATTTTCCTAATGTAAAATGTGAGCTTAATTTTTATTTGATGAACTAGTTTGAAAAATATTTTGTTTAATGTAAACAGACAGAGATACTCCTCAAAATATTGAAGAAGAAAATCAACCTCAAGGAGAAATTGAAGCGGGTATGTAAATGTAAATATTATGATCTATTGATATATTTAAAATTTTCCTAATATTTATTGACATATTTATTAATTTAGTAATTTATTGAATATGTACTTTTTTTTCGAATATGTACAGATGAAATCACTATCGATAATGAGGAGTTAGAAAATGTCGACACTCACACATATGGAGATAAAAAACCTGACCATTTTATACGATATCGTGTCCATAAAATTTTTGAAGAGTATTTCAAAAATGAACAGGTGACAGTTCAAGCTCAAATGTTGAAAGGTCTCCTATCATCAAAGAAATTAAAAGAAGCGACGACACTATTGGGTATTCAAAAATCAACCAAAGATAAAAAAATGAAAGAAGAGGTAATAAAAAATATGAGTAGTGCTATAAAGTTAATTAAGAGATCTAGAGATAAATATGTTTCAAATATACGTAGAGGAATACAGATGGCAATGGTTTCACCAAGTACTCAAGAGAATCGTATGATAACATCTATGGCACGAGCACTGGGAACCTCGCGAAAAACTCTGCACAAACATCGAAAATTTTGACTGCAAATAGATGTAAATGATGAACTCGCTTGTTGGAGAGCTATTTGTAGGCAGCCATACAAAGATAGACTTGGAGAAAATGTTAAAAAAATAATATATGAATATTGGAAGAACAATTCACGTGTTTCACCAACTGCAAGACATGTGATGCGAAGAAGAATAGCACGAAATCAATACGAAGAACATGAAAAACATCTCTTGGAAACCACTCAGATAGAGTTATTCAACAAATTCAAAGAAGAGAATCGTCAAATTCATGTTTCACTTAGTGCTTTTGTTCAACAAAAACCATGGTATGTAAAACCTATCACCGTACGCGACACTTGTTGTTTCCATTATCATGTGGAATTTGAGTTATATTATGACACATTCCTCGATTTCGGTAGAACATTATGGAAGGATTCACCTCCTCCTTCCACTATTCATGAATTCATATCTCAAATTCTATGTGAAAGAGAAAGCGATGAACTATTTTACAAAAAGAAGTGTGTTGGTGGTAAAAAATGCGATGATTGTGGAAATTTGACTAAAATTCAAAACAAATATCGTATTGATATAAATGATCAATCATTGTCCAACATGAAAGTGAAATGGAAGAGATATGAATATATAGGTACATCGATTCAAGGTGCAGATACTGTTAAAAGAATCAAATTACGAGAAGACGAAATTTTTCTGATAAATTTTTTTAGAAAGTTTGAGACGGAAATTTACAAATACACCAAGCATTCCCATAGAGCTCGATGGCAAGACTTGCAATTCAAAAAATCTCGTAAAGTTTTTTCACCCAGGACCCATTTTGTGATGATTAGTTTTGCAGAACACTACACAGTGACATTTCACAAGAAAAATTCAGAGTGAATATTATCACTCTGACCAAGTCTCCATGCTCGTCCATATTTCTATATGAACATCACGAACAAAATGTCGATCATATAGGACAGATGACTCTGACATATGTTAAAGATATGCTTTTATATAGATGACGATCGGTACATGATGCATGTTTTGTACAACATTGTTTGAGGAAAATTTCACAGTTATTGAAAAAATGGTGAATAACAATTAATGAACATTGGATATGGTGAACGGATCAAGGTCAGGTAAATGCTGATATTTTTTAGTTGTATAGTCTTCATAGAAAAACATGTAGTAAACATTATTGAATTTCTTGCTTAATATGAAAAAAGAACAACAGTCAAGAACATACATAAAACAGTACAGAAGTCTATCAAATGAACCACTCCCTTTTGACAATGACATTTGAAGTTGATCAATGATACCTTTAATGCTCTAAGCAGGGTCAACTTAATGAAAGTGAAAAAATTAGTATAATTAATTCTGTTGATACAATTTTAAACATTGTACATTTATCATATAATGAACCATTTTAAATGTTTTGGTGTTATCATCGGTGATTATTTTAATTATCTTTCTTTACCTAATTCTTTTTTTAATTTTCCATATAAAGGTTTTAGAACAATGGGATCAGATATGTCGTCAATTGAAATGACGTTGAACCAATAGAAAAAGGACTAAAGAAAATTGCATTAATTCAAACAAGTCATCCATAATGTCTTCAACGTTGGATGAAAATGTTGTTTTTAGCAGATGTTTATGGTAACACAAATAAATAAGCATTTGTTGAAAACAAAATGTTAAATATTGATTGGGCTTATCAATTATCTAAAGACAAAATACCATTGAAATGTGAAAAGAAATGGATTAGGCGACTTCTAATATCATCAGATGGTGATCAATTTGAATCTTATTAGAAAAGTGTGTTGAATTACTAGTAGTTAGAATCAAATGATTTAATATGCATAATTAAATATTATCATTTATTTTATTTATAGATATACTTTAACATAATTACTTTGTATTATGATGAAAATATGAAGTATTATTTGTCATTTATGAATGAAAAGTAGAATTATTACAAGACATTATAATGATCTACGGATTCCAGTATAACAGAAGGTCTATTATATTTAAAGTTATTTTCAAAAAATTAAATCAAAATTAGAACTTTCTTTACTTTGAAGACTATGAACTTTGATTCCATAAGTTATCGATATAGTCACTTGGTGTATGCATTACGCATAAAGTTGATGAAGAAGTTCTAGTCGAGAAAATGAAAAATTAAAAATGAAAAATATAAATCCGATCATGAGCGATATTATTGAAGATGGAATTCATTAGAATTTTTTGAGTGAAGTATCCAACAATTTATTATCTTTAGGATTAATGCTTTTAGAACTTAGGTACTCAACTAAAAATTGAGAGCACTTATAGCTGACCTTGATTTGCACATGTACAAATTGTTTAGTACAAGCTTAGTGCTCTAGTATCAATGAAAATGATTTTTTATACATGTGCATTGATGAAAAATGTTATATATATATATATATATATATATATATATATATATTCTAGATGAAATTAATTGTTCTTGTATATTAATTGTTCTTATATATTCTCGAACACCATGGTATAAATTATTTATTTTATTTTGTAAGATGGATTCTTGGATGCTATAGCCTAGCCTCGAGGTAAGGATAACAAGTGGTTATCTTCACATTTTAGAATCATTTCTAATTTAATTTCATTTTATATGGGACGCTCTTGTATGATGTCCTAGCCAAAGATAGATTCTCTTTGTTTCAAGTTTCCGGTAAAAGTTGTCATGAATGACTTACTCGAACTCTTTGTAAATAAACACATACTATCTCTTGCTCTCCAATATTTAGGTTTAATTATTATAACACAAAATCGTTCTACATTGTTAATAATTTTTTGCGCTTACACTAAAATCAGTGAATATAATAATCCAAATGTCTTTACGGGTAATGTCTGCATCTTGCTTTAATTTATATCATTAAAGTAGTATATATACGAATAAATCAATAGGGATTATTTTATTTACAAGTAACATAATTTCAATTTACCATATGTGCAAATGTAAATTTAAACCATCGAAAACTTTAAGTTTGTAGGTGAAACATGGTCCCTCTCAAATGGCAACATTAAAACATTAAACATTTAAAGTTCATTAAATATCACATGCAAGCAGATTGAACCTACTTGGTTCTTCACCCAAAAATTCCAGGATAATTTATCTAAGCAGCTAGAAATTGAAAAGCATGACATAGATACATAGAATGGCTCAAAGACTTCAAGAACTCTTTATGAAGGAGCTCACTTGAAGGGAAAGAAGCACCACGTTATGAGGCTAAAGTCAAGAACTTTATAGAAGATAAGATCAGGGGACACGATGAGAACTATTGGTTGAAGAAATAAAATGCATGTGTTGGCACTTGGAAAAGAAGATGACCACACTATGAGGGATACAGCATGCGTATTGGAGCAATTAGACAAAATTCGAAAAAGGAAAGAGCTTGAACCAATTCAAGCAGGACAAGGTTAGTTGTTCTATGAAACATGAGAAGATATGTGAAAGCCTTTGTTAAATACAAAGACCAGATTGAAGAGCACTGTTGGAGAATGCTGAAGAAGATTTAGAAGTAAGGCACAAGACAAGGAGGAGGAATGATGATGAATGTTCCTTGGGCCAGAGATTAAATCTGGCATACATAGGAAAAGTTCTGCTTTGATGAACCACGAGGGCTACCCATGGCTTCCTAAGTGAAAGCTGACATCTTTGCGAGGAAGGCTGCCTTGAGAAGAGAGTTGGGTGGCACCAAGACGATTGGTCGAGGATGAAAGCGGTAATTTGGTGTCATGAAAGGCACACATAGAACAAGGGTCATGGTTTGGAAAGATAGACTTAAAGGTCATTGACATGGATGATCATTCTATGGTGTTGGACGAGACATTCTCTTAAAATTCTTTGTGATCAATCTTAAACTATTTTTCTAAACAAAAACATTTAACATTAAATATCACATGTCAAATGTAATTGAGATGACAACATTGCCCAAATTTCACATGCCAAAAGTACTAAAACCATCCAAGAACAACTGAAATCAATTAACACTATTAATCCAATGACTTTACAAGTAATGTACATCATACATACAATTATATCAATCGAAAATCAACATATATTGTAATAGATGAGATTGTCTTGTTACAAGTAACATTTCAATTTACCACTTGTGCAAATGTAGGTTCACATTCCTATATTAACAACAGTTTTAAAAACTTGAATTCAAACATTATAATTCAACTATCAACAAAACATTTATTAAATGTCACATGCCATGCCAATTATAATTCAACTATCCAACAAAAACATTTAACATTAAATATCACATGTCAAATGTAATTAAAGAGATGACAACATTACTTCACATTAGGATACCAAAAGTACTAAAACCATCCGAAAAATGAAATCAATGAACATAATGATCAATGACTTTACAAACAATGTACTATCATACACATACGATTATATCAAATAAGAAATCAACATATACGTAATGAAATAAAAAACATTTAACATTAAATATCACATACCATGCCAATTATAATTCAACTATCCAACAAAACATTTAACATGTCCAAAATATGTCAAAAACTGCAGCAATAAAATGTGTCCAAGTGTAAATCTCATGGTATAAAACATATCAGTTAACAAATTTAAAACCATCTAAATTTACAAATCAAATCAAATCCTATGTAAATCTTGTCCATCAAATGGAGGCTCTAGCGTACGGGTCTCGAGTAGCGCCCTGTCTGTATTGGGCCACCTCTTACTTACACAACCAATGCACATGAACATTAAAATTTGGTTTTTTAAAAATGAATGAGAATATATATATCGAACTTCATGTAAAACAAAACCTGCTGAAAAAATCCTTGCAATACCTCGTAAGGTTGCCTCTCATTTGGATATTTGGTTATACATAGAAACATCTGTGATATGCACAGCACGTATATATGGATAAATATAAATATATATATACATAAATAATTTATAAATTAAAAACTTAAAATGAAAATGCAGAAGTATACATACATAGAACTTATTTAGTATGATAATAATAAAAAAAGAACAAAAACAACTTTCTTCAATCTTTGTGGATGTTTCTACTCTCAGTCGTTTGATTAGAGTCCTCGGATTAAAATCTTCATTATACGAGACACCTACAATTAAAGAAATTTAAATAACTCAAAATATAGATCTCTCTCTATATATCTCAATTTTTAATGTAACTTTTTGAGGTAACTTAGATTTTTAACTTGTAAGAAAAATTATTCATATATGCACTTCTCTGTAATGAAGTGAAGGTACTCTCTAAGGAAAGAAGATAACCATCCAGAAACATGATAGGAATCGGTATTTGTTTAAAACATTTTATCGAATTATATATATATACATGTACATGTGTACAACAATTATTTATTTTAGAGTCACTTAAAGCTTTTAGCATTTGTAATAGCAACATATCATGATGGTGGACATACTGCATCATTTGGAGCAGTCCAGGAACATAATATTAACATTTTCATCACGCATCATAGGCACCAAAATGGTGTTTGGTTGTATAATCATACATTTTGTTAGATTAATGTACACATACAAATAAATGTATATACATGTGTACATACACATGTATTTATTACAAATTGTACATATGTATGCAAATATAATTTCAAACCATAAGGTCACTAACACCTCTTTAGTTCACGATTGTACTCCTCACGAAAGGATGGACAGAGCCATTGACAATTGTGCATATGTTCGGAGATCTTCAACATTCATGTTGTAAATCTCCTCATTAAATGCGAGACAAATTGTACGTGCATTTTCACGTGCTCTTTGTGGAACACAAGCCAATATTGACTCCACTCAATCCGCTATGAACATTTTCGATCATAACATCTCTTGCTTCACGACTTATTTGAGGTCGCATCCATTCTCGATCGCGGGGTTTCGACTCGGGAAGGTCGACTCACCAATGGCGGCTGGGCGGGCGACTCACGCTCCCAAGCCGCCCGCCCATTGATATAATCGACCTCTCCCGAGCAAAAAATTCGAAGGAAGAGGTCGTGTAGTCGGGTTTCATGCCAAAAATTCTGCATAAAACATTTGTGCAAAATAAGGAACCTCATCGTTCCGTGGAAGCATGCTAAGAACTTCGCAAGATATCGACTAAAAATAATGTGCTTTGTACGGTGCTTGAAATACGCACCTTCAACATTTTTCTTTTTAGCCCTTCCTTATAATTGTAAACATTGACTTAGCATCATCTCTTGAAACTCGTGTTTTTATGTCCCTGCTCATTTTAACAGGGACCTATCCTTTGTTTCTTTTCTCTTTCTCATAGCTTCCTAAACGAATGGTCGTTATTTAATGTATTTGTACACTTTTCATTTCACTCAATGAATGTGTAACTATTTCTGAGCATTATACTCTGGGCAGGTAGAGACAAAGACTCAGATCTTTGTTGCCATGAAGGCTTTGACACCTTTGTAAGGTGCATTCCGTAATATGTTCGTTTCCTGGTACTGTATCGATAATCTCATTAGGATAAGTTGTGGTGGGTTGATAGCCTTCTTCTTCAATACAATATTGTTGCCACATCTTTTCTGAAACACGAACATTTTTGCAACTGCATCAATATGTAAAATTTTGTATATTGAAAAAACAGTGAAAAAAGTTGTACAAATTTAATGAAAAAATATTGAAATTGATGGCAAGTGTTGTTGGTTAACATCATCTCCAACATGACCTACCGAGAGTCAACCCCCGAGCCAGCGTTCTGAGCCGAGACCCCAGACCACAGTAGGGAACGCCCGGCGGCCGTTTTAATTCTTTGGCCTTAGAATAAATATCACCCCTTCATAACATGGGTCATACCTCTGACCGGTTGAACCTTGGCCCGCTCCATGGATGGAGTAGAAAGCCTTCTCCTCTTGCCTCTAAAAATTAAAATATGAAACATGTAACTAATTTCTCCTAAAGTTAATAAAAAAAATCAAATTATATTTTGCATTAATGGAAATTTGAATACTATTTAATCCATGAATCCTCCAATCCTAAGCCTCCATATGGGATTATTTGATGTGAAGTCTTTCCTTCTCCATGATATATATCTATTGGTGACATTCACAAAATATATTTCAAAAAATCAATATCGGAGTAAAATCCGGTTTGAAGTCATTAAATCCAGTATGTTCTATATTTCTTTTGTTACGCCTCTATTTTCTTTATGAGTTTTCTAAAATAACTTAAAGTAACTTATGAGACTTAGAACAATCATTTTCATTATCTATATATGGAAGGCAAGAATGATTATGTCCCCTTAAGCTTAAGCAGCAAGTACTTAATTTTAATCAGTGCTATTATTTTTTTGGTAAGTGTAAATGTTTTTTTATCTATGTCTAGTCATGAATTTAATTTTTACCTTGTAAAGCATGATTCTAGGATTACTAAAGTGCAACACTTGGTTTTTTAAGAATATATCAAATGAGATTTTTTGACAAATATGTCTTGTTCCTTAGGGTTGGCATGGGAATTTCCTTGCTTGGCTGTAACCATCCTTGCAATTTTTATATTTCTGTGTTCAGAACATTTAATTTCCATTTCCCATATTTCTTGTTAATGATTATAACCTTAAAATGGCTAATATTGGTTTGTCATCATCATCAAAAATGACTTGAGATGAAAATTGCCATGTCAATCATCATCACTTCACACCATCTCATACATGACCCTTCATATTATGCACATGCATGAATTTTGGACTATCATCACTATACTACCTATTATAGCAGATAGTTGACGACAGCAGGTGAATAAAGTGTTGATTATCAGCATAGATAGTTTCTGATTTATTCATACCTCCATCTAACCCATAGCTAGTGATTTCTCAATTTTCCACTTCCAACTTTCTATTCTCGAAATTCATTAGCATTAATAATAATAAATGCTTCACATACACTATACATATAATTATTATATACACTACTACATTAATGAACTCTACGTTGTTTGTTATTGTAAAGTCCAATAACAAATATTGTGGTGGTTTTAGTAATTAATATAACAATTTCTTCTTCGGTGTGTTGTGACTATTAGTAGAATTAACTACCAAAATGAATTTCCAAAATGATATTGGAAGAAGAAAAATAGGCAATCGGACAGGTGGGTGGAGGAGGAAAAACTTATAGTAGTCTTTCTTATCAAAATTTCCTTTATTCTTTAATGTCACAATCAATCATGATCTAGATAGAAGGGATGACTGCATAAAATTAATCATATAATGTATAGAGGTCATATGTAGATGGTGTGAAACGATGATTACAAACATGGTAATTTTTCATCTACTGGATCATTTGAATTAGTGAATTCTGCGGCGATTGCTAGCCCATTAAAAAAAAAAAAAAAAAAAGATTACAACGTTTATATACAACAACACACACCCTTCTAAATATATGTTGCTATATAATATTCATTATAATATGAGGTGGACAATTAAAAATCAAGTTAGTATCAAAGTACAATTTAGCTCATTTTAATCAGGATTAGTTAGAAAATTAGCTATTGGTTCCCAACTACGAACTATAAATGAATGCATATGTGCTTTTGAGAGACATTAGAACGTATAGGAATAAGGTCAAATTTTTTGATAAATATTGCTACTGTAAGAAAGTAAAAAGTTTAGAGACATATGTACAGAGCATAGTTAGACAAATGTTCTTCAAGAAGAGACTTCTAATTATTTGAGTCTTAGTTATGGAAAACATAAGGAAAAATGCTCCAAAACCAAGGAAGCTTGCAGGGATTTGTATATTCCATGATGAATGGAACATGTACATAGTTTACATAAAGTTGTTGTGTTTTATGGATATTAAAATGACTGAAAACTGGGTCATTCCAGTTGACTGAGGGCATTACTGAATGTATACACCTTTCATAAAAGATGAGGATCTCAGAGCTGCGGCCACTAGGACTGCCTGCGGAAAGCTTGTAGGCGCAAACACTAAGGGCATTAATATGTGTAGAAACCGTTTTCATACTCGAGACATGGGAATGTGTCTCTTTCCCTACGCAAAAAATAGTTCCTTGAGGTAGTTAATCTTCATGAACATGTCATCGAAGCAAGTCAATGTGAGTCATCCCTCCTTCCCTCCTTCCAAAAATAAGTACATGTTTTGCGGGTGGGGCTTGAATATGAACTAATTATCACCAATCCAACGTACGATTATGGCAGTGGAGTATCTACGCGCTTTTTCCTTGTTAAATATATTAACAAGGGGAAAATAAAGAACTACTTCCATCATGTCTGCGTTATTTCTTTTATAAATTTGGAAAAACTGAAAAGATGTTTCTTAAGGTCATTTTAATGGGGGGTGGAAATTCGGTCTTTGCAAATTCAAAGTATGGTGCATGTTGCATGAAGCAAGATGTTGAAAGTAGGATTATGTTAGACACACTTAAGTAGAACTATGGAAATTTGTACATGAACATCTATTATTTGACTTAAGAGTCGGATTGTTTGAAAAGACATTTTGTACGACTTGTGTTGGTTGATGGTTTGCACCAATATGTGAAGTACATGGACATATTGCATGATGTGAATTTTTTTTTCTTTGAAGGAAAATGATGTGTTTTCAGTTTGATGGTTTTGTTTTGTGTGGAAGCGTCTGAATTTTGCGAAGGAGTCCACTCTTGAGCGAGAGCCTCATGATTACAACCTATCGTGAGAATCCAGGTAGGTGCATCCTTATTTTGAAAACAAGTAGGTTGCTTTACTAGGACTCAAACCATAATTTTTAAATTTGAAATATAATGGTGTTGTTTTGTTACTGAATCCACAACCTAACTTATGAAATCACTAATCTAATTACATGGAAATAGTAGTTATTTTCTCTAAAAATTAAAAATATAACTAAAAACTAAATTAAAACATAGTGAAGAAAAGAAAATTTGTCATTGAATAGTTTCTTGACAAATGGTTAGATTTATTATCCAATTAAGGCCTAGTAATATTTTGTTCTTCATGAATTTCTATTGCAATTCAAGTAGATACATGACATAAAATGTAAATCTGAAAATTTTATGAAGCTCTATTATTTGACTTAAGAGTCAATTGTTTGAAGAGAACATGTTTTGTCAACTTGTGTTTAGTTGATGTTTTGTACAATATGTAAGTATGGACATGTTAAACAGTGTGAATTTTGTTTTTGCTTTGAAGGAAAATGATGTGTTTTCGGTTGATGGTTTTGCTTTGACAAGACGTGCAAGATTTGCGTAGGTCACTCTTTGGCAAGAGCCTCATGATTACAACCTATGTGAGAATCAAGTGGGAGTGCATCCTTATTTTGGCAGAAGTAAGTTCTAAGCTACCTGGACAAACCATGTTTTTAGACTGAAATATAATGGTGTTGTTTCTAATGCTGAATCCACAACCCTAACACATGAAATCTATGTCCCAAATTACACGTGAAATAAATAGTTATTTTCTCCAACATTAAAAATATAACTAGAAAACTAAATTCAACATAGTTGAAAGAAAAAGAAACGCCATTGAAATGGTTTACAATAAATGGTTAAAGATTTCTTATCCCAATTAAGGCCTAGCATGTATTTTGATGTTTCCTTAGTTCTTTATGATTAGTAGATGCATGTTGCAAACAAGATTATTTAGAAAGTAGAGTTATGTTGAACTTTGTAATCGACAAATATGGAAATTTGTTACATAGACTCTATTATTTGACTTAAGAATCAGTTGTTTGGGAAGGCATGTTTGTGGCTTGTGTTTTGTTGATGGTTTTGTACGTAAATATAAGGATACATGGGACATATTTACGCAGGTATTGAATTTTTTTCTTTGAAGGAAAAATAGATGTGTTTTCGATTTGATGGTTTTGTTTGTGATAAGACGTCACAGATTTTCTGAAGGTCCACTCTTGAGCGAGAGCCTCATGATTACTATTCTATCCGTAAGAATCAAATAGAATTACATCCTTATTTTGCAAAAACAAGTAGGATTCTAAGCTACCTAGGATTCAAACCATCATTTTTAAATTTGAAATATATAATTTGTTCAATGCAGATCACTGACCCCTACCATGGAAATCACTAATCTAATTACACCTGAAATAAAATGATTGTTTTCTCCAGCATTAAAAATATAACTAAAAACTAAATTCAACATAGTTGAAAAGAAAAAGAAGTGCCATTGAAATGGTTCTTTGACAAATGGTTAAAGATTTCTTATCAGTCAGGCACCAAGCATGTATTTTTGATGTTCCATGATTTCTTTGCAAATTTCAAAGTATGTTGCATGAAGCAAGATATTGAAAGTAGAGAGTTATGTTAGACACACTTAAATGCAACAAATATGGAAATTTGTACATGAAGCTCTATTATTTGGCAAAGTCGGTTATTGTTTGAGCATGTTTTGTCAACTTGTGTTTGGATTGATGGTTGTACACCAATATGTAAGAGTACATGGAGATATTCACATGATGTGAATTTTTTTTTCTTCAGAGGAAAATGATGTGCTTGCTAGGAGTTGATGGTTTTGTTGTAGGCATACAAGATTTGCGAGTCCACTCTTGAGCGAGAGCCTCATGATTACAACTGTAGTGACAATCAAATGGGTAAAATATATTTTCAAAACAAGTAGGATTCTAAGCTACCTAGGACTCAAACCTCATTTTAATTTGAGAATATCATAGTGTGTTGTTTCAGTGCTGAATCCACAACCTAACACATGGAAATCACTAATCTAATTACACATAGAAATAAATAGTCATTTCTCTAACATTGTGTTATATGAACATAATTTGATAGCATACTAGAAATCCAAATACTCATTCAAGACCATATGTGATACTCATCTAATAGCTTGGGGATTTTAATTACTATGTTTAGGTTTATTCATCCATTTCAGGATGTTATGGTTATCCGAGAAGTTCCTAATGAAAAGAAGGATGTTGTTGTAGGTTATCCAAGTCAAACATAGAACTGGTGGAGGAAACCTAGGAAAACCTATGTTTCCGGGTCAGACCTTTGTAGCTCGGTTCCGGTACTAAGAGTAAAATCCAATTTAGGTACATTGATATATAGCTGTCTTACAGTAATTGTGTAGGGGAGAAATAGGGATACATTTCTCTTCTCATGGTTGGGAGTCTTGTTTTTCATGTGGATTCAACCAAACATATTGTACATATTAAATGAGGACATAATTATTAAACTTTCTCCAGGCTACATTCAAATACTTCTTTGATTTATCTCCTATAGCTCAATTTATTCATCTTTGATCATTTAAATTGAAGGCCCATGGAGATAATATGACTTAATATGACATTTATATTGAATGTCTATTTTTTTGTATTTATATGGAACAATTAATTTTTATATCTAATTTACATTACTTTGGCATATGCCATGCTTCTTTAATTTATCTTTTTTTATGGATGACAGAAGCATCACCTTTTAATCTATCCCTTTTTGACTTCGGACTGTGGGGAATATTCATGCATATTTTTCTATTATAAAAGCGATTAAGAGTAAAATTGTATTATTTATTACTTGATATTAGGTTAACTTGCAGATTAAAGATTTCTCTCTTTTCTCAGATATGCTATGTATTACATATGGTCTTGAATGGGCTTTTAGACTCTTTAGATATATATCTAGATTCCAAATCGTCAAGACCATATGATATATCTAACTTGGCTAGGATTTGTGATACTATGTTGGGTGCATTAGCTCCATTTGAATCTTAGGTTATCAGAGGGATATAAAAAATGAAAGAAGGATATTGGTATGGGATTCTCCAGTTGGACATAGAACAGTGGAGAAGCCTAGGAAAACTATGTTTTCAAGTCGAGCCTTTAGAGGTTCGATACTGTGACATATATTTTCAATTTCTTTTTAAGGCTAGATTTTACATGGAATAAAAGTTAGGGTCACAATGACAGGTATAAAGTCATCAACACAAAACAAGTGACATGACATGGTTACTACTTTCTTGGTATAGGCATTGCGATTATAATTGCATATATAAAAGTAAGTATTAAGAAGAAAAGTTGTTCATTTGGTACCAAACATGAGGATGTTGTAGAATCCTGAGATTTCTTCGGGTGGTAAACAAATATAGTCATTTGAATATAGTTGGGGTTATTCCAAATAATTTATTTCACTTGCAATCCCAGCACAAAGGTGGATTTAATGTTCATTTAATAGACAGAATTATATAGAGAAATAGCTAAGGGCTAGAAGCAGGTAAAAGTGCGTGCTGCTATAAGGGAAAAAAGTTTTATTAAATATTGCCCTGGTTGAAACTTTTTATCAACTATATAAGTGTTATGTGCTTTCAACACTTCCATCTGACGTTTTCTAGTTCTGTGCATAATTTACATCTAACAAGGTTTCCTCTAGGAAGAAATTAACCAGTCTAGTATCATCACTTCACTAGGAGGAGGAAACCTTGGTACAGAATCTGGAAGTTTCTATGTTATTTTTAGGATCAAAAGCCTTTGAAAATTGGTCTAAAAGAAGACAATATGTTATCACTAGTGGAACCAATTGGGTTTATTTCAATGGTCGACCTTATGCTATATTTTTCAAATCTACTTTAGATGAAAGTTGCTTAACCTGATTGGAGAGGGCTCTCTCAAAAAAACTAAATGAATACTCAAAAGATCAGATTTATATTGCAAATGGATAACTCTTTTGTGTTTTAAGTTATTTTAGTGGAAGATGTATGAAAAGGCTACCAATAGATTTTGTTACAATTACTTGCCACTAGGCTGAACTTAAATCTTGACTTCAAGACTAATTCAGCAGGATTATCACTTTTGAGGAAAAATAGGGCCTGGTTTAATAGGTTAGTATCTAAAATTACCTAATAGCATTTTTATTAACATATTAAAACTTCCATTTGTCTTTCTAACTTCTAAAGTTGATGTCTAATTGTTTTCTACAAGGAGTGTAAAGCAAAGTTCACTCTTAAGTTTTAAAAAATAAATCTCGGTGTCTCTGGAGAATCTAGCAATAAAATTTAGAAAAGTAGTGAAGCTATGAGTAAGTATAAGAGGAAAATCTAAAATCATGAACAGCGTGAGGGGGTAATTCAAGAGGAATAATTTGTTTCTGTGATAACTTCATTAAGTCCTACTTCTTGTATATCCTCAATATGTAATTTCCATGAAAAGTAGTTTTAATTCATAAGTAGGAGATTACCTAGACTAGCCATATTATAATATACAGGCAAATTATTTCAAAGAAAAAATTAATTGTTGAAAGAGAGTTCTAAATGAATGGATTGATTGTTTATGGAAAATGACACTACTAGTATAATTTGGATGTCAAAATTATACCATTTTGAAAAAATATATAAAAATGAACAAGTACTATATAGAAGTGGAGAGGTTGATCAACAATGATGGTTGTACAGTGGGACTATTCAGTTAGTTACAAGCCAAAAATATATAAAAATTAAACAAACAAACGAAAAAATAAAAGACAAAATCATTTCTTCTCTAAAATTTTATTATAGCTCACATTTACAAATATGAAAATTTAGTTGCCTTATTAGTAGGTAAACTAACACTTATAAATAAGTGAGAAGAATAAATAAAGGTCACTTTTATAAATTAAAGTCATATGAAAAAAATAGGAAGAAAAAAATATAACATATAAAAATTTCAAAAAAAAGGTGAAACAACATGGCAACAATTTAATGAAAAAAAGACTCGCGCTAATTTGTAAATAAATTTTAACCTATTGAATTAATGCATATATAAAAAAATATTAGAAGGATAAAGGATGTTGAACTTACTTTCTTATTCTCTAAGTATGTATTTGCCTAGAATACTTTATGTATTTGCTTGCAAAACTTCAACATGGTTGTACAAAAACAAATAATTTTTTCAAAATAAAAAAAATTGAAAACTTTATAAGCTTGAGTTTAAATTTAAAATGAGTCTACGTAAAAAATAAATACCAATTTTCTTTTTGTACATGATTTGTCTGAAAGATCAAAAAGTGAAAACAAAAAAAAGAATACCTAGCGAGAATAAAAAATAAAAAATAATATAATAAAAAAAATACGAAATACACAAAGCATGGCGAAGGCATTATCTTATAATATATAAAACTTTAATCCATGTTCACTGTTTACATATGAAAGAATACACACAATGAGAATAAAATGCTCCTTTCAGTTTTATGAAAAAACTTTCGTCAAATCTTTGTTTATGCGAAAGAATACTAGGCGAGAACAAAAAATAGAAAAATTAAGCTGAAATGTTAAACCTGTGAATTATATTTTACGCCTCAATAGAAACTATGAATGAGTTTTTACAATGGACGTTTGTAATGGACGATTTTACAATGGACGGTTTACAATGGGCAGTTTTGACGGATGGAGTGGGTAGAAGTCTCATGGTTTCAATCTTTCTTTTGACTTTCATGGGCAGTTTTCATTGGACGTTTTGACGAATGCCGTGGAGTCGAAATCCTAATATTTGGTTTCAAAATCTTTCTTTGACGGTTCGGCCAAGACCTGTAAATCTGTAACAGTTTTTACAAAGCTGAGAGAATAAAAAAATAGAAAATTAGCCAAATATTGGTTTATCTTAAGATTATATTTTAAAAAACTATAAATAAACTATAGACTGATTTTACAATAGATAAGTTGACATTAGGCCAGTTTTACAATGAAGCAGTTTTAATGACAGTTACGTTAATTAGAACCTCATATGGTTTTCCAAATCTTTGTGACTTTCTGGACGGACTGTTGGATAGTTTGTGTGTGTGGGTCGAAGTCTCATGACTGGTTTCAAAATCTTTCTTTGACAGTTTGACAGTAAATGCACATTTCGTTTACAAACTGAGAATAAAAAATAGAAAAATTAAACTGAAATATTAGAACATAATGAATTATATTTTAAAAACCATAATGAAACTATGGACAGTTTTACAATGGACAGTTTTGACAATGGACAGTTTTACAATGGACAGTTTTGACAGATTGCAGGTTTCTGCTAAACTACGTGAAGATCTTAAACATAGTAAATCTTGGACATAAATACATACCCGAGCACGGACGTAACAGCAGAAACAGAGCCCGAGCACGGACGTAACAACATGAATAGAGCCCGATAAGAGAATTGTTTTCCTTGAAGAAAAAAAATAAAAAATTGAACTCCTCACAATTCACCAAATTAAATTTAGAAATAACCTATATAAAAAATATCAGAAATAACCTATATCAGAAATAACCTATTTCACAATGTAAAAAACTAACTTTCTAATATCAGAAATAACCTATTTCATAATTTGAAACTAATATAAAGCATAAACATATATTTTGTAATTAAACTTAAATAAAATATTTAAAACAACAAAACACAAAAACTTGTTATACCCGAGCGCGGACGTAACAGCAGGAGCGTGGACGTAACAGCTCGAGCGCGGACGTAACAGCACGAACAGAGCCGAGCACGGACGTAACAACACGAACAGAGCCGAGCGCGGACGTAACAGCACGAACAGAGCCCGAGCGCGGACGTAACAGCAGGAGCGCCAACGCGGCAAAATGACACAGAGCTGCGATAACAATGAAAACAGTAACATTCGCAGGAGATATATTTATAAAAAATAGTTTGGCCGAACTATTTTCATAAGTTTGGCCGAACTTTTTCATAAGTTCGGCCAAACTCCTATTGCCAGTTTTCCAAACCTCCGGCAAAAATTCTGTTTGATGCGACGTCACTGTGCCGTCAATGTAAATGGACTCAAAAGTTCGGCCGAACTCTTTAATAAAGTTCAGCCGAATTATTATATAGTTCGGTCGAACTTTATAAAATGTTCGGCCGAACTATTGCCGAAAAAAAATTTATTTGGTTCTTAAAAGTATGCTTGGCTTCAGACTTGGCCATATTCATCAAAGAGCTCATTAACTCAAACTGCAGGTATTCACCTTGCAGTAATTAATTTTATTTTTAAATTTCATTTAAATAATTTTTAAAAAAATAAAATTTGTGTAGACCACACCTTATTTTCACTCACGGGCTTGTTATTAGGCACATAGTTGAAGCAAATTTTAATCTTTGCTTCATATTCAAGGTTGTCGCTAATAATGAATTATCTGTATGGTTCTCAGCAGAAGACTCAAATAATTTGCTTTGGTTTTGACGATAGATTCATGGAAATTTTGTGCAGAGCGCTCCTATGAAGTAACATAATATCAAAAGTTAAGCACCAAACTGCCCCTTCTCGTCATCTAATATTGACTCTCTAGTAGGTATGAATCTAGGCATCAACAAACCCAAGTTCAGAAAGCTTCAAGTGAGCTTCCGCATAGTCAACAAAGAAAGCATCTTCATCTTGTTCATACTTCTTAACATAAACTGCAAAACTAGGATCAACAAGTAGTGCCTTATCAGATGGCAACTGAAGCAGGGCTTCCTTCTCTCCAGTCACAAGCTCTCTGAAGTAAGAATTGTCAAAGAGAAGAGGGTTAGAGGTCCATGGTCCTTCAAAACCATATCTCTCCTTGTGGCATCGCCCCAAGGTGTGGGCACCAGACAAGACCACAATTTCCTTATCACTCAAACCCATGTGACCAAAAACATCCCTCAGATGATCAAGTCCTTTTGTAGCATCAGCAAGGCGACCTTATTCTAGAGGCTCAGGCTTGTCTTCTCTTCTGGGATGGAATGGAATGTCAGGTCCTCCGGTCACTTCAACAGCCACCACACCAGCCAACTGATAATGACCAACATAGGTGATTATGGGGAACTATTCCTTGATTGACTCCAGGAGCCTCGCGGAAATGTCCAGACCGTTGTTAGCACCATGGGAAAGCTCGGCCCCATATCTGATCTTCCCGAAAGGCCCTCCGGTCTTGGTCTTGACATCGTTAAGTCCCAGCATTGTGCCATGCGATTCGAACCATGATCGGCGCACAGTTCTTCTCTGCAATGAGACCATGGAGCTTCCTCTTGGCTTTGTCAATGGCAGCCTTGTACACCTCACTTACGGTGGTACTCCTCGCTTACGGTGGGATAAGCCTTCACCATGGTTTCTTAACCTGCAAATGAAAAATCCAGCATGAAATCAAGCCTTCACCATGATTTCTACCTTGTTCTAGCCTAAAATGTAGCGAAAATTAATCTTTCAAGAACAAACTGCCAACGCCTGGGCCGCTCTAAAATACAAATACAGTGCGAACTTGATATTCAAGGAATGGAGAGGGTGAAATACCTATAACCAATCTCCCATAACCAGTACCATTTGTAGAAATCGGGCGATCTGAAGAAAATTTTACAAACAAACATGGAGAAATCGGGCGATCTGAACAAAATTTTACAAACAAACAAGGCGAATAGGGCTGGGAAGGTTTATCCGCCCTATTTTTTGATGGGCTAAAATATAATAATAAATTATTTTTGGGATATTTTTTGGGCTAATTATTGAAACTATTGAAAATTAATGTAATTTAAAAATTCGCCCCTTCAAAATAGGAAATCCCTTAAATTTCGCCCATGGGCTAAAATTCGCCCTTAAAATTTTCTTTGTTACCCATGTCATTTTTCTTCTTTCTACATTCATATGCATAATGGCCATACTTTTTGCAATAATGAAATTGGACTTAAGATTTATCATACCTCTATCCTTGTGCTTGATTCTGGCTTGAGCCTTGCCTTGGATTTTGATTACTGTGCCTTCCACTTGTGTTTGCAGGGCTGCTTCTTCCACCTCTGTGTGGGCTTCTTCCTCTTCCTCAATAGTTTGATCTTCCTTGACCTCTACCTTTACTAAAATAAATTTGTGTCTTGAATGCATGCTCCAATGAGGATTTTGTTTCTCTGCTCAATCTGTGCTCATGAGACATCAGTGATGCATGAAGCTCATCCACTAAAAACTGTGAGAGATCCTTTGTCTCTTCTATGGCCACTATTATGGCATCAAACCTTGATGGTATACTTATTAAGACTTTCTCCACTATTCTTATTTCTTCAAATGTCTCTCCATGAGACCTGATTTAGGTAACCAACCCAATCAAATGTGTGAAGAATGAGTCTATGTTATCAGACTCTTTCATACAAAGAGTTTCAAAATCTCTTCTCAGCATTTGAAGTTTTGTTGTCTTCACCTTTGCCATGCCTTGATAGGCTATTTGGAGGGTATCCCATGTCTCCTTAGACTTTTCTGCTGTTGCAATCCTTGGGAAAATACTCTCATGTACTGCTTGGAAATTATAGAAGAGGGCTTTGGAGTCCTTCTTCTTATTTTCTCTCAAAAAATCTCTTTGTGCTTGTGTCAAAGCATTATATGCTTCTGCATCTACTAGTTCTTGGAAACCATTTTCCACCAGCTCCCAAATATCTTGTGAGGAGAACAAGACCTTCATTGTAATAGCCCAATAATCATAATTCTTCCCATTAAACTGGGGTAGTTTGGGATTTGTTAGGCTTGTGCCTACTGTTGCCATCTTTACTATGTAAACACAAACTTTCTCACTGATGTAAAATATTTCTCGTTGCTGGAGACTTCCACTTCTACAAACAATCTTACATCTTCTTCAGTAAAGACACCTTCTTTCACTGAGAGCGTAGACCTGCTTTGATACCATGTTGGAATATTGAATAAAAAAACACAGAGGAATGTGTTCCCCCTTACAACATAGAGAATGCGCAAATATGCAGAAATAAAAAAATTCATAGACAGAGAGCGAGACACAGGAGAGGAACAAAAAACTTCTTTTTTCTCATTCCATCACACTGAATCATACGAAATTACATAGTATTAATACAAATGGTTGAAGCCTGAAACTTTAATGCTAAATTAATGATGGATCGGATGTTCAAAAATCAAAATCGTCCTCTGCTCTAATTTTTATGTTTACACACGATACAACGTTCAACACACAAAAGTGCAGACTTGAAAACTCATGCGATTCGGTTCAGAAAGCACATCGCTTCTGGCGCTCTATCGCACATCAGAGAACTTAACATTTAACATATACGTGAAGACGGGAAAACTTAAAATTTTTGATATGCGATGTGACGTGGCACATTGCATCGCACCAAAAACTGTTTAACTTACAGGCGCTATATGTAACACTCCTTAGCTTGCGATGAGCGGTATGCACTATCCTCCTGAGCTTTGACACGTGCCCCTTTGCAATCGCATCACAAAAAAAATATGATAACTTGCGGGCAGCTTAAAAAGTAAGTCATGAACTTTATGAAGTAAGCACTATGAGCAGCAGAAAAGGTTAAAACATAAAATGTGCGAAGTGCAAGCTGCAGGCAGCATAAAAGGTAAGTGGAGAGAGTTTTGAAGTGTGGTGAGGTTTGTGGGTCTCGTCGGATCGCTTCAGTGGAGATTTAACATTCGGTGAAGGGCTTAAGTTTAAAATTTAAATCTTGTGAAGTGCGGGCTGCAGGTGGTTAGGTGTTTGGAAGTGCAATAAGCAAAAAGGTAAGGAAATAAGGCGAAATACAAGGTTTGTGGCAGATTTCAAATGTGATAAGTTTTGGTGGTGGATCCCACCGATATCGCATCGGCTGGGAAATAAATTATGGTGAAGGCTTAAGAGGTAAAGAAGAAAAGTTGCAGGTGCGAAACTGCAGGCACGATAAGTCAATGCGGAATAATGAAAATTAAACGCAGATAGGGCTTAGGTACTCTGTTTTGATTTTTTTGCGTGGATTTCATGAAAACGCCTTCGGATTTGAAGTCTGCTGCTAGTCCTTCCCTGCACAGAAATTTACTGAAGTGTGGGTTGCTGCCACTCCTTATTCATGGCAGTGGTTGGGAGTAATTCCAACATTCATCAAATTCTGGAATATTATTCTCCAATTTCACGATCGATATATATGGATAACCTGCTCTCTCTCTTTTTTTTTCAAAGGAAAAAAATGTTGTTCTATTATAATAGCAACAGTAAATGGTGAAATACATAAGTCAAATGATATGATAAATCTCATCCTTTAGTGAGCATGCACTCCATATCAAAAAACCATCCAAGCTTTAATCTATCCATAGATACATATATGGATATGCTAACAACATCACTCTCATATACAGAATATATACAATAAAGAAACGAAACATATTAAAGGACATAAATCATTCCCCAGATCATGCTAATATAAAATACCAAAACCTATGAAACTGCAGGCTCGCTTGACAGGCTCGCCTGAAGAAGATGCCATTCATGTAGACATGCAGAAACATATTCATTAGAAAATATATTGCAGCGGCTCGCCTGATAGGCTCTCCTGAGGATGAAGTCGATTATGTAAACATGTAAGAACATATTCAACAAGTATTATATTCCAGTGGTCCACACTAAAGACCCATCCAAAAACTGAAGAAGGATACAATATCAAAACAGGCTCGCTTGCACTGAGGTTGGAAGAAAAATAATGTCCAGTAAAAAAACTCCATAAGCTTTCTGTGCTTAAAAACATATTATATGGAGGGGACCACGAATTTTTGTATGAGGACCTGGCCATCATAGTGATAACCTACACTCTCATACATCTAGTAATAACAAATTGATTTTGTATGATTGTTATTCTTTATTAAGGTGCAATACGCGTTGGAGTTCCCATGGCATTTCAACGTGCCAAGATTGGAGGCAAGGAGCTTTATTGAAATATATGGATGAAATGAATCATGGCTCAAGTATTAGCTTTCTTAATGATATCAAATTTGAATTAATCTTGCTAGTCTCTTTGCCGCTTATTGTTAAGGTCGAATATAAACCAGAAATTCTTAAAGTTGGCGAAATTGAACTTCAATATCCTACAATTTACACATCATAAAGACATTCACCTTATCTCAAGGTTGTACTTCAAAATTCCTATTGATCACGTTATTCAGGTATTGATTTATATTCTTAGCATGACCTAACTCTACACTATGACCTATAGATTATGTTATTCAGATATTGATCGAGATTCTAAGACATGACCTGTCTTTCCTTCTTTATACCAATTCGTTATTTAGCATGAAGTCATTTTTAGTGTATTGAGAGGTTTGTGTAGATATGAAATATATAATTTTATGATGACCACGATGGCATCATTGTCAACGCCAAAGTGCTGATTTGTATTTGTATATGGAGATGCCATTATGGACATGTACAAGTCTGACATGGATGGGCCTACATTCAGAAGAATTTGGTATTATACTTTACTTATTGAGAGGAAAGGGTAATCTTCTCAGGTAAGAGTAGATAATATACTATGTGCCATAGTGATTGTATTATAATAATAAAAAGTTATATTCCTTTTCATTCAAAAAGGCATGGACTTATGTTGTATTGAAGATCTTGTTAGTCTATCTTGTTTAGCATACTTGTTTTTCCTTTATACCATTTCTATGACCATTCATGAATTCATTTTTGGTGTATTTCATAGGTTTTTGCAAATATGATATATATAATTTTGTTGTCAAACATATGGGCATATCAAAGAACCAAAATATTGTTCATGGAGGATTCCATTGAAGAAATTGGGCAATTTGTATTCAGTTGAGTAAAGGACTACTTCTTAGGTAAGAAGAGAGAATGTAATTCATCTAGAGTACACAAATCCATTATGTTTCTATTAATATTATGTATTCCATTACGCTTCTATTAAGATTATGTATCCATTACATTTCTATTAAGATTATGTGTTTGGAATTTCAAGTAATCATGTTTTTTTTAATTTGTAGCTTTGCCAAGTGTTGGTGGACATCTGCACTTGTGTATAAATGTTGCAAAAAATTTCGAGGTGTTTTTAAATGCCACCAAAGTTGCAGAGTTTGTTAAAACCAAAAAACTTTCATCCTTGAGGGATGTCATCCTAATTTACCAAAAGTGTGGTCAGTGATTAACCTAGTCAGAAAGGACAATAATTACAAACTCATTAAATAAAGTACTTGCAGTGTGGAAATATTTACACTTTTATCATCTCAAAAAAATTGTATTTGATTGTGTTGGTGGAATTTTGCACCTATGTTGTCTACCACAAAATTTTTATAGGTATTTATAACGTAACCAAAGTGGAGGATTTTGTTGATCCCTAAACATATTTCATCAATTACTCAACTGAAAAGTTATAAATCTAACAGTAAATGACTTGCACTGAAGGGTATTATAGGGTATTTTGAGGAGTTCGTTGAAACCTCAACAACTTTGTAGTGTGGATTTATTTACATTTTTATCATTTTAATGAATATGTATTTGACATTGTGTTGGTGGAAATTTGAACCTAAGTTGTCTACCACAAAATTTTCACCAAAGTGGAAGAGTGTTGATACCTAAACAACTTTTATCATTGAATCAACTGAAAAGTTACAAATCTAATATTAAATGAATTGCACTGAAGGGTCTTCTGAGGAGTTTTTTGAAACCTCTATAGCTCTGCAGTGTGGACCGATTTACATTTTTATCATCGTAATGAATATGTATTTCACATTGTGTTGGTGACATTTGAACCTATATTGTCTACCACAAAATTTGTACATGTGTTTATAATGTTACCAAAGCGGAGGAGTGTTGATACCTAAACAACTGCCATCATTGACTCAACTGAAAATTTATAAATCTAATAGTGAAAGACTTGCACTGAAGGGTCTCACGAGTTCGTTGAAACCTAAATAAATTTCATCCTTGAGGGACGTCAACCTTAACAATCAAAGTGTAATCAATAACAAATCTGACACAAAACGACGACACTGAACAACTCAATAAATAGATTCCTTGTAGTCGACAAACATCTTTAACCAACTAATCAAAGGAGGGCTCTTTTAACCAACTTGAAAAAAAAACTTGAAGGGGGCACCAAGTTTGTTACTAGACGCTTTCATCTCCAAATGATCTGACTCCCCACCAGACCCCACACACTGCATGAAGGAAGGAATATGTGATAAAAGGGCCTCATTTAACAAGAAACATTTCAGTCTCTTGGTCACGCGATCCACCCGAACTCGACAATTCCTCCATGTTGGGCCCAATTTTATTAGGTTGATATCGATAAGGTTTCCATCATGCATCCTTTTCAGGAAGAAATTCGCCAAAGAATTAGCTTGAGCGTGGGGACCCCATGTGTCAAATAATCCCAAGGAAAAATTGAGATCCCCCCCACCGCCACCAGATTTGGAACATTCATAAAAGACTTAGCAAGAAGGGAGTACCAGAAGACTGCCATGTCCTCACATGGACCATAGACATTAACCAAAGATAAAAAAAAATATAGATCTCATATGAGTAGGCCACCACGCCCACAAAAGAGTCATAGCTCCAAGAGTTTAACAACCTTAAACGACGTTCATTGATACCCAAAGCTAAGCCTCCAGATCTACCTTTCGCATCAATAGTGACAAAAGACCAACCATGCATCATTTTACATGAGAGAGCCTAACAACCTCCCCAACTCCCATGGTTTCTTGTAACATAATTACATTAGGATTATATGAAAGAAAAAGGGATTTTAGGGCTTGTTTTTTTTATGGCTATTTGTTTTCCATTAGCAATTTCGAGCTTTGCCTTAAGTTGTGCCTTTGATATGCCAGTCTTATGGCCTCTCGATTTTCACAGCCTCAGAAGGTCCAAGGCCGAACCCAGCCCTCCAAAGGCCTCAGGTGGAAGAGTTTTTTTTCCCAGGGGTGCAAGTTGTATGGGGGAATATCAATGGATGCCAAGGGGAGAGAGAGAGGGTCACACTGGACAAGATTAAGCTTGTTTAGGGACAAAGAAGGGATGAACGTGATAATACTATCTAGAGTCACAGATAAACTACAAGGATCCCAACTCTCATTTGATGTAAATAAATTATTATTATTATTATTCTTATAAAGAAAATTAATATATGAAAAACATATATATATATTTTAAAAAACATGTAATAAAATTCATTTTCACTTTAGCATAAAAATTCATTCTTATTTTACCATATTAATTTGTAAATATGTTTTGTTACAATGCCATAACTTATTAATACCATATGTAAAAAAAAACGATAACTCATATTCATATGACACACATTTATATAACATATTTTTAATAAATAAATTTAAATAAAAAACATAACTATTTTTACATAAATATTAAACTTTAATTAGTACCGAATTTACCCATTTCCCAAATGATGAAAATAGATATAATTTGTTTATAATCAACTAAACAATATTTTCTTTCAATCAACCATATTTTCATTAAATGTTATAAAATTCAAAGGTGTAAATTGTTGAATTAAACTTATTTTTTATTTTAGTTTGTTTTCAATATTGTGATCGATCATCCAAAAAGGAGAAAGATCGGAGCTTTAGTCTATTCAAATTTTGCCTTGTAGTTCCTTTACTGTCCAAGAACACAGCTTATGTTTTAACAAAGTGATTGCATCAAACAGGTGTTTTGGACGAAGGGTGGCATGAGAAAAAGCATTGTCTCTGCAACGGAGGGACATGAAAAGCATGGTCTCTACAATGAGATTCCTCTATTTAATTAATTTAAAAATATCTCATGTAAAAAAACAATCGCTGAAAATCTTTCATTTGTATATCATGATATCTTGTCCATATTAACGGAAACTCGAACTCGATTGAAACTCGACCGTATAAAATTGTAAATTATAAATTAGTCAGCTTTAAAGGGTATGACAAAAACATACCCACGACTTCAATGTGCAACCGTGGGTTCCAAGCCATTTTTGACATGTATGTAAAGAATATGCAACTCCAGAAACTTCTCCGATTCAATGGGGTGTTAAAGCTTCTGTTGGTCAAAGCTGTTGAAGTTTGGTAATGATAGGTTCATGTCTATTTATCTTAATAATAATTGTGACCGGCCCTTGCTTAGCCTCACCCTAATTCTCAATAAATAAATTAATTTAACTGTGTGCGCAAAAGCGAGCAATTATAACCTCATTTCTATTCGCTTTAATACTGAACCAACAAAAGTAGGCCGTTATGCCTTGAATTATATCTGATCACCTCACCTCATTACGGGTTTTGGAGTTCTTTTTTTTTATAAAGAATTTGTTGGAAGGAATATATTTTTTTTAAGAATTGTTTGAAGTTGGGCAGGAATTTGTTCGGAACTTGAACTTTCCACAATCTGATTATTGAAGAAATTTTCAAAGCATTGAATTTATTTTACATTTTAAATAACAACAGAAATGTATATTCATTATATCCATTCTGTAAACATCCTAATTCACCTCGATATCACCTTAAAAAATTGAATTTAAAAGAGAATAAATAAATAAAATTTTATATCATAATTCAAAATTTAATATCAGAAGATCTAATTCAAATTTTATATCATAATTCAGATAAAAGTAGAAATATTATTCATGCATTGGGAAATGTATCAATAATATCAAAAGGTACATTATGAAGAAAAATTTCATTAGACTTGTTGAATCAAATAAAATTTATAGTTTGATTAATAAAATATTTTTGTAGTATCTCAATTGTTAACTAATCTTGAGGGATTATGATTATATATTAGTAATTGGTTGATAATTTTACTTTTCTATTAATAAATTAATGATACAAAATTGTGTCGTACTTACTTTACACACTTATAAATGTATACTTTCAGCTTGAATGAATCAAGTATTCCATTGTGGAGTTTATTCTGCCCTGTGTATAGTAGTATCAAAGCGTCGGTTATTCATAAACTCCATGATCGTTTTTGGCGAAAGAATCATTGATGGAGCACAACGCGAAGACCAATTGAGCTGAGAAGTGAAAGGACCAGAGGATTAAAAAAGATTTTATTGGCTGCGGGCGTGCAGTAGGTGAAACAGAGTGAGGAGGCGTTTGTTTCCATGACTAGTGTGGTGAGTGTGCAGCCTGCACTGTGAGTAGAGAAACACATTAATATATGGTGCCTAAATTTTTTTTAATGCTTCTGGTTTCTGCTACGAATAATTATTGTCTCGGAACCTTAAATCTGGCTCCTAGGACCAATAACTAGTCACTTTCATAGGCTTCAAGACTGTTACTGTGATTCTATTTTGTGTTTACATGACCACATTGGTTTGCGGCATACAAGGTTTATAAAGGAGGTTGGCTTAGTTGGCGTTATATGTTCATGGAATGAACACAATTCCATTTATATGAATTATTAAATACTATTTACATGACCATAGGATGAATGCAATTTATAAGTTTTCAATGGGTCATTTGTTTGTTTCTAAGTTTTCAATGGGTCATTTGTTTGTTTCTAGACAAAGCAAAATCGAGTGAAGGTCAAGGTTAAAGAGGGGTAGCTCCAAGGTGAATATATAAAAAGGGTACAACAAAGAGGAAGTTGCAGCCATCAACAGTAGTGTGGAGCTTGAAATACATCACGACATGGAGAATTATGAGGACGGATAATTTGTTTTTTAAGTTTTTATTAAAAGGAACTTTTCAGAAAGAGGAAGACAAGAAGTTTTGAGCTTAGCCCTCCTTATGGTTATTTTTTATACCCACCATCAAACTACTAAACCAAATTTTATTTGAAACAAAAGGAGAAAGGGATTTGTAGAGGAGTATAGCACATATTTGAAACTTTGAAAAGGATTTGTTTGAAGTGTATTTTTGGTTGCAAACAATTATGACTTTATTCATATCAATAGTTGGTGTTGTGCTTAGTGGAAAGGAGAATTATGAAAATGGATTAGAAAGTTAAAAAGTGCATTTATTTTTAATGATTTGTGGAAAGGAGTCTGTTAGGGAAAGAAATACATAGATGACAAAGAAATTGCAGCTGAGCCACCTGATGAAAGAAAGATATTTGTAATTTGGGAGACACAAGACAAGAAGGAATATGCATTAATTATTGCATCAGTGACATAAGAGGTAAGAAGATATGTTGTTTCTTGTGATATTGTATTTGAAGCATTACAAAATTTGAAGGAACTTTATGATTCACATTCAAAACTTGAAATTATTCAGTTGTTGTTGAGATTATTTAATTTGGAGATGAAAGACAATGATACTTTGAAGATGGCCTCTGAAATAAAAGCTAATTTTTATGACATAAAAGCCACTGGTGTTGAAGTAGACTTGCAACTTACTTCTTTTATTAAAGTTCTCCACCCTGTCTATTCACACTACTTGGAATCTCTCCAAGCTAAAGGAAAATTGAAAGATATTACATTTGATAAACTAGTGAACAAAATTATTGAGAGAGAAAAGGCCTTTGGGAAGAAAGAACCTCCACAAAATTATAATGTAGAAACTTTGTTCCTTGCACAAAAATATCAGAAGTCTCATGGTGAAACTTCTAGAGGTGATAAAAGTAATAGAGGTCATGGTAGAAGAAAACATAGAGGTAGGGGGGGGAAACTAATCAAGGAGACAAACAAGAAAATAATAGACAACAAAGAAATTTTAATGGTAAACCCCCTATCAAATGTTTTAGAAGTGGAAAATTTGGTCACACTACAACTAAATGTAGAATTCTTTGGGAAAAAGTGAGTGAAAGGAGATAACAGTTAAATCAAAATAAAGAAGAGCCACCATTAGATAAGGGAAAATCGCCAGAGTATGCACATTACATTGTTTCCCATTGCAATTTTAATATTAATGATGCTTTTAGTACTGCATTTGCTTCATGGAAAGAAAATTGGATTTTGGATTGAGGTGTCACATGTCATATGTTTTTCAGGAGAGATTTTTTTGAAACATTCAATGACCAAGTTGATGGATCAATATATTTTGCTGACAAATCTCAAATTAAGCCTTCAGGAATTGGATCCATTCGTTTGAAGACACCAAAGCTTGTTCTACATTATGTCCTTCATATTCCACAATTTCAAAGAAATCTAATGTCTTTTATACATATTCAACAACAAGGGCACTCCATACATATCTTTGATGACATTATTGAGATATATAGAGCATTTGATCATCTAGTCATTATGATCGGTGTTGAAGAAGGTACACTTTTAAAACTGAATGGTACATCATCTATTATAAATTATCATGATAGTTATGTTATTTTAGCACATCAAAGTGATACTATATCTTCTAGTTTGTTATTACTCGTTTTGGTCACATTAACTTATCTAGATCTCTCTGCTACTGGAATTAACGAATATCTTTTACCTTTGTGATGTTAGAAGAATTGCATATAAAATAGTATGAAAGGGCACATGTGCATATTGTAAAGAATAGGAAACATAAAAAATACCACCAAATCAAGAACACAAAACACATTGATAACAGAGTTCACCAATTGTGGATTACGTCTTCAGGCCTGGTGTCAAGAGTGGGGATGCTGCTTCATTAAATGATGCAAGATGATGATGAGTACATGGTACATTATTTGTCATTACAAGGATAATTTCCCTCAACCAAAGTGACATGCCTCTTCATAAGACGTTCTCAGGAACTCTCACCCATATGGATAAATTCCCTCAACAAGAGTGGCATGTCTCTCGACAAGATGTCTTCCAATAGGAACTCTCACTCAAATCCCTCCTTTAGCATGAAAAGCTAATAAAATCTCACATGACGTGGCCGCATACAAGTATCCTTAAATGTAATAGTAAGAAGGGTCTTGAAAATAAAATCATCATCTCAATAAATCAAGAGAAAGATGTGGCATCACTTCATCATTTACCTCCACTTTCAGGAATGACCTAAAAATTCAAAGCTCTGCTGATGAAATGGACTGTACCACTGAATTCATGGAGTGAAATCGTGTCAAATGACTATAGACTTGGCCCCTTTCTAACACCATCAAATTATAGACCCTCGGGAATCTTGAAGATTCCAACAAAGATTCCTTCCTGGAGATGGCTGAAAAATCCGTTGCTTGGATGAAAATTTTGAGCAAACCACTATGCTCCTTGTGAAATTCTGAGAAAAATGATTATAAAGTCAGCATCACTATGTCGTTGTAAAAATCAGCCTCCAGGGGAATCTGTTAGATTCCAGAAGATTCTACAAAGATTCCTTGTTGCTAGACACTTGAATTGTTTCAGCTCAAATGGGGAAACATACCACACCATCACGTTCCCTAAGAAATTTCAATTCTTTTGAGTACAAACTTGGCATGGTTCTCACTATGAAAAATCACCCTCTAGGGAATCTTTTAGATTCCCCCTCATTCTGCAAAAAGGAATATTTTATGGAATATTCTAGGAAATATTCCCCTTAAATATTCTATATCAAAATGCATGTCTGTCCTCGGCGTAGTTCCTCCTCTGGTTTCCACATGCGCACTGCTCAGACTCTCCTCCATGGGTTGAAGGGTGAAACTAGTGCTTATATAATTTTTTGGCAGAAATTACAATGTTGGCCCACTTGGGTTGTTGTTAAGTTCTTGGCTTGGAGGGAAGACGTCTCGGGATCAAGCATGCAGGACTCCCCCACATAACACACATTGTATTGTTTTTAAACAAAACATACGTGGTTTTTAAGTGGTTAATGTTTCACGTTTGTTGGTTGGTCATGATTTTTTGTATGGTGGTGACCATATTAGATGGTTGTGTAACCAACCATATACAATTTGATTTGTTTATATATTAAACCCCAAATTTATTAACTATTAAACACCATCCTATTTTATTATTTGGGAATTCGTGGGTTTGTCCATATTTGTATTTAAACTTTGAATATTTGCAAATTGACTGATTTTTTGTTATATTGTTATTAAAATATCCATATTTTATATTTTAAATGAATGTGTTTTTATATGGTTTTGTATTTATATATTTTATAATATTTTTTTGTTTTATTTGGTATTTATTATTATTACAATTTTGTCTTTTCTACAGGGGAAAAGACCAATGATAGTGTCATGTGTTAATGGTTGATGGGCTTACATGTCCTCCGTGGGTCCGACCTGCTGACTGGGATGCCATGTGGGACAGTGTGGGCCTCCTTTTTTTGCATGTCATGTCAAAATTTAAAGAGTCATAAGTTGGTCATATAGACTTGGATTTGAGTTTCGTCTATGCCATTGGAATCGTAATGGCGAACACTAAAACTTGGCATTGTTTTGGATACATTTTGAAGACTTTGATTTTCGGGCATTTCTAGAGCCACCTTCCACTTTTGAGCCTTTATGGAGCCACCTTTTAATTTTTTAGAAGTTCACAAGCCACTTGGATCATTCCTCCCTACTGAGGAGATTTTGGTCCTCCAAAAGCATGAACATAATTTTCAACTACTTCATTACATTGTTTGCAACACAAGTGTCTTGACAAGTCACACTTCCTTCTCCTTCACCCTTGTTCTTCAGACCCATAAGTGATGAGCCGACACCTACATCCTCTGCAAACATGTAGTGAAATATTTACAAACTATATGCTCAATTACATAAAAAATCATGACCAAATCATCCCCATACTTTCCAATAGTTTATAACACACACTTTGTGGTCAAGTTTACATCATAATAGAAACCAATACCCCAGCTATCATAAACACTACGAGGAAAAGACCCTCTAGCGGAGGTTATAAAGGAGGTTTTTAGTGTTATAAAATTGGCCAAAATTGTCAAAAAAACATATGCTACCACATCCGTTTCTGGTAACGGAGATTTTGGCAGAGCTTTTCATGGAAATTCAACACAACTAAAAAAAATGGGCGTCCGGAGGTTATTACGGATGTTTTTTCATCGGTGCTCTTATCAGGTTTTAACGCACCAGTGCGTATCGGTAGACAACGCACCAGGGCAGTCGAAAGAGAATACACTGGGCTGTTCAGGAAAATAATAGCACTGGGCCTGGTGTTGGTGATACAACGCACGCAGCTGTTCTAATCGATCTTGGGATTTGAGCAGTGCCCATAGGTCGTATCAACGCGCCAGTGCGTATGCTTATATAAACACCCCGGTGCATCATATCACACAAATGCACTGAGGTTTACAATTGGTATTGGTATTCGTGCGGTGCAAATATGTCATACAAATGCACCGGTGCTTATCGACACATAAATGCCCTGGTGCGTACTATCACACAAATGCACCGAGATTTGTAATTGGTATCGGTATTTGTGTGGTGCCTATTGGTCATCCAAATGTACCAGTGTGTATAGACATAAAAAACGCCCCGGTGCATAGTATCACACAGACGCACTGCAATTTATAATTGGTATCAGTATTCATGCGATGCTCATAGGCGGTAAAACGACACCGGTGCGTATAGATACATAAATGCACCGGAGCGTCGTACCACACAAATGCCTCGATATTTTTAACTAGTTTTGGTATTTGTGCGGTCTCGATAGGTAGTAAAAACGCACCGGTGCGCTTAATAATACAAGCGCACCGGTTTTCTTTTTCTATTTTTAAGAAACATCGACCTGTGGCAGTGCAATTGTTGTGATTGTTTTAAATTCATTATTCATAAAAAGTTGACACATGTTATAACAATATTCATATTAATTAAATTTTTATTAATGGATTTGAATGTGATGTTTAGATTAATTTGTTATATCATATCATGATTATTGTGGTTTTTTAAAATTCATTATTCATCAAAAGTCGAGACATATATATGTTATAACAATATTCATATGAATTAAATTTTTATTACTGCATTTGAGAATGACAATGGAGAACGCAATAGCAGCAATAGAGAACGCAATAGAATAAATCAAAACATTTTATATATATATATATATATATATATATATATATATATAGATATAAGACATTCTTTGTCATACAAAATGGGACAGTTATTGGTATCCCTTTATCTTTCAATTGGGACACTATGTCCATTACATTAAAGAAAATGTCTGATTTCACAGACATTTTTCCAAAAATAGTACAACGCCTTGCTTTTATATCCAAACATAGTGATCATCATTCTTCTCTTGAACTGTTATCACTGCTAGAGCTACTTCCATGACTTGGGTTATTTTCAAAAATGTTTTGTTCACGACGTTGATTGTTTTCTTCTTCTTCACCTTCTTCCATCTACAAACATAAAAATAAACTGTAATGAGTGTATATACATTGGTGAGAATAATGAAAATTGCAATATTAAATAATATATATCAATGTAAATAAAAAAGAAATGACATAACAATGCAACAATTGACTTATAAACTATACACATTCTTTCAAAACCATGTAACATGCCATCTTTCAAGATTTGATCTGTTGGCGCAGTGTCATACTTTGTTTTTTGCAAGTTTTATACCCCATAAGAAATCATATATTTAATATAAAAGATTTATTTTTTCTATTAATTATAGACAGAGCTAAGTAAAACAAGATCGATAGATGCTTACAAATTCCACAATTAAGATCTGATATGCCAACATATACGCACAACCCATATTTAAACCAATTTCAATCAATTCCTCTGATGGTTCTTTGTATGTTAACACATGTTTGGAGACATTCAATGATGATTTTTGTAAAACAAGTTAAAAATACAAAAATGAAATCTAGTTAAGTTGTTATAAGGAAGTAACAATTACTCACAAACTTAGATATCAATCCTTTTCTTCCTTGTCGTCCTGTTTTATGTGCTGAATGGGTTCCATTTTCTTTTCTTTTTTGTAATAAAATACTTGAAAATTAATATTTAATGCTAAATTGTTTATTTATTTTACCTAATGATCAAAAAATTCAATGATTACATATTACATTTGGATCACATTGTTGTTGAGATGGCTCCTCCCGTGATGCAATTTTGTCCATTTCTTTGACCATCTCCTTGTACACCTTTTTGAACATTCTTACTGGCATATTTCTAATATCAGCTCGTTCATCTTTTGAGATTTTCATAATCTTCCTGAAAATGTAACATGACAATAAACTATTTAATTTTTATATTGATATATGAAAAGTAAGTAGAACAAAAGTGATATTTATAAATAATTCTAGACAAACATCTAAAGGAATATTACTTTTTCATTCATTTTTTTTTTTTTTGGGTGCATTTTTGCTATTAAAAGTCTAACATGTCTCATTGACCAATTCTCTAGAAACTCTTCCTGTAGTTTACATAAAATATGGTTCTTGGAATCATTGTATTGGTTTTTGTATTGTAAGTGGAAATAACATCTATACATTCGTTCCATTAGATCCCTCAAACATTTGTAAAAGTTCTTCCCCCTTTCGTTAACCTCCAACACCACTCCAAATGAGCTAAGGAGCAATTCATTTTCATTTGCATGTTCTATTGTTTTTCTTTGCTTAGAACAACATTCATTTTCTAAGTTGTTGGTCCCTGTAGAACATTAAACAAAGGTGAATTAATAGAATTTTTCACACATGTTATCTAATAATTTTAATTATATTATTAATGAAAATTAAAAAAAGAAACTCATATTGGATCGATAGTATTTTTTCATTCACGTGATTCATCCTTTTGCAATTTTTCCATCAAGCTTATACGTTCTTTTGGTCCTAGATCATAAATAATCTTATCGAGCTTCGTCATTTTGTGGCTCTGCATGATACATATTAAACAATACATATTATTTAAACTTACATATGGTTCAAAAATATTTTTTTGTAAAAAATTTACAAAGAACTTGCCTTTTTTGCTTTTCTTGATGTGTTATTAGTGTTTTTGTTACTTGATCTCTTGTTAGTCATTTATTTAACAATATCAAACCTGTATCATATCAGTCAATAATATATTTTTAAATAAACTGTCAACTTCTAAATTTAAAAAAAAAAAAATCTCAAAAAACCGGTGCGCCATTGATGGTGAACGCACCGACATCGGTGCGCGTATGTCTTTCCCACACGCCGCAAAAATAGTATAATACACCGTACGGTGCTCTGTGTCAACAGGAAACCCTGGTGTGTTACATGTCAATGACCGCATCGGTTAACCATCATAAAAATAATAAAAATCATCCAGTGTTAGTTTTTTTAGCATAAATTGGTGCTATATTTTACATATGGTGCATCGTTAAAAAAATATTATTTTTTCACATTACTTATCCGATGCTCTTGTAAAAAAAAGAGCACCGGTGCGTTACCTTACATAGGGTGCACCGGTAAATTTTTTTTTTTTTTTTTAAATCATTCCAAGGCCCACATGGATTCGGATACGACTATGCTAATCGTCCCGTCAATTGCATGTCTTAGGTCTATATTTAGCAATAAAAACCCTATAAATCTAAATTGAAAAGTCCTAATTCTGAATCATAGAAAGAAGAAGAAGAAAGGGGAGAAACAAAAAGAAAGTAAGGTTTGTATTTTTTGAAAGTTTTTTTTCTTCGAAATTGAACGTTCGTGGTGCGTCATAATGAAATAGCGCACCGGCTGCATATTTTTCTAATTTTTTTATGATAGTACTTTCATGGTGCGCTGTGATAAAAAGGTGCCCCAGTGCACTCTTTCAGACAGGACACACTGAATTTTTTTTTTTTTTTTTTAATTTATTTATGCAAGGGCCGACATGGATTGGGATCCGACTATGTAGGTCAACCCGTTCGTTGGATGTCTTAGGTTTATATTTAGCAATATAAACCCTATAAATATAAATTGAAAAGCCCTAATTCTGAAATCGCAGCAAGTGGGAGAAGACAGGGCAGAAACAAAAATAATGTAGGGTATGTTTGTAAAATGGTTTTTTTTCAAAACAACACGTTGTGCAGTGCACCATAATGTAAAAACATATAGCGCACTGATAAAAACATAATTTGTTTTTTAAATTTTTTTATCACTGTACTTGCGCAGTGCGCTTGTATAACTGAGCGCACTGGTGCGCTATGTTACGAAGGAGGCACCGACGAAAAAAATGTCTTTTTTTAAGATTGACGCAAGGGCCGACATGGATTTGGATCCGACTCTGTAGGTCAACCCGTTCATTGGATGTCTTAGGTTTATATTTAGAAATATAAACCCTATAAATATAAATTGAAAAGCCCTAATTCTAAAATCATAGCAAGTGGGAGAAGACAGGGCAGAAACAAAAATAATGTAGGGTATGTTTGTAAAATGGTTTTTTTTCAAAACAGCACGTTGTGCAGTGTGCTATAATGTAATAGTGCACCGGTGCCATATGTTACATATGATGCACTGATAAAAACATAATTTTTTTAAAAAAAAATTATCACTGTACTTGCGCGATGTGCTTGTATAACAGAGCGAACCGATGCGCAACGTTACGTAGGGTGCACCGACGAAAAAGAAAATCTATATTTTTTTTAAGATTGACACAAGGGCCAACATGGATTGGGATCCGACTATGCAAGTCGTCCTATGGGTTGGATTTCTTATGAGTACAGAAACCCTATAAATCTAAATTGAAAAGGAAGAGGGAGAAAAAATGGCAAAAACAAAAAGAATCTAGGGTTTTGTTTCTAAAAATTGATTTCTTTTATTATTTGTTTCTGAAAACTGCAGAAAAGGTAAAAACCTGTAGAAACAAAAAGTTAAAAAACAATAAGATTTGATTTTGTACTTTACTTCATAAAAAACTAGAGAAAAAATAAAATAAAACAATAGACTTTGATTTCTCATTTCACTGCAGAAAAAAAAAAAACCTGTAGAAAAAAGGACAAAAATACAATAAACTTTACTTATGTCGTTTCAAATTCTATGGTACAGGGTTTGAATTACTAGAGGTTTGGAATTCAGATTGTCTGAATAGTTATGTTCAAATGTATTTCCCTGCTCCACAGTGCTCTCGTGCTTTGTTTGATCCAGGTATGTATCCTGCAAATCTATGGCTGAATTTTTTTGCAAAAATAGTGAAATAATGAAAAGTGTTTAGTATTTAAAGAAATGTTTTATGAAATTATGTTTTCGAAAATATTTTTCCGCCCAATTTTCAATTTACCGCTTTTTTTTCACTTAAATAAAATAGGGTTGCACTTCTTTTTTTTGCGGTTATTCGTTTACCGGTGTGTTGTTTAATTGAATCGCATCGGTGCTACTTGTTACAAAAGTGCACCAGTGTGCAAAATAAAGAACTGGTCGGTGCGGTTATCTGAACAGTACGCACCGGAATTACATTTAGGTTTGTGCACCAAAGTCTATTGTTATTTTGCTCAACTGCAGGGAGAAAATATCATATATTATATGAAATGGACAATTTTTCAAAATCCAGCTCGTTCCATAATATTTCTCAAAGTCCATCGCGGAGTTCTCCCTATCCATGTGGAGACGTAGTATTTACTTTAGATTTTTTTATTTTTTCACTATCTAATTGAATTTATGTATGTTTTTTATCCATGTAGTTAATCATGCACAACTTAAATAAATTTATAATGTATACAAATTTGCAGGTTCATGCAAATTCATCATCGAGTTTAGATGCACAAAATTATATTCAAAGTACTGCTTCAAAACATCAAAATTTCTTATCATGAGTTGCATACCGCAAGACGCATTTGGTAGATGAAAATGAACACCCACTTCACCCTGCCAATTTTAACAATATTGCATCTTCTAGCCACAATCCCGGGACAATGATGGTAATTATAATTATAATTTTTTGGTATATATATTGATTAATATGTAATTATTTCAACCGCAAACCAATTTATAATCATGCAATATTGTCAACGTGGTTACTAATTGATATCATAATATTTTGTACTAATCATGTTCAATTTTTTTTTTAATTATTAGCATTCTAGTGATGATGAACGACCTACCTACCATCTTCCATTGGACCCCACAAAAATGTCAAGTCGAGAGAAGACTGAATTAAGAGAAAAAATCAGAGAGGAACGATACCAATAATGGTTGAATCAACCACCGATTCAATTGCTGCTACATCCAGATTCACCAATTAGGAATGACTACAAAAATAGTAGTTCTTCACAAGCTGGCAATGGAGACAATCAAATAGAGGTTGGTATGGATTATTACTTAAGGGATATGACTGCCATGGAGACAATGTTGTTAGATGCATTCCAAAATGATGATCAGCTAGGGGATGATGCTCATATCGCTGACACCTTTTTCAAAAGCCTTAAATTTTCTTCCACCACCCCTTTCTTTGGACACAGCGGTCAGTCAAAGTCTACCCAGTTGGGGACAACGATGTTACTATACAACTTGAAAATAAATTTTGGCTTGTCGAATGCATGTTTCTCGAAACTTTTGAGGTAAGTTACCATAAAGTACTTCCCTTATATATAAATTTGAAATATAATCAGTACACTGCAATGAACATTACATATGTTAAATTTTATGAACGTTAATAATTATATCAAAATTAATGTACATTTATTAATATATTTTTCCATGATCACCAACTATAGGTTATTCAAAGATAAGGTTCTTCTGAGTGATAATGTCTTGCTTGGTAGCTGTGAAGAGGCAAAAAAATTGTTGAAAATGTTGGGTGTTGAGTACATATCATATCATGCATGTCCAAATGATTGTATTCTATATAGAGGAGAATATGCAGACAAAGAGATGTGTCTGAAATGTGGGCATGACAGGTATGATAAATCAAAAAACAAGGGTAAATCACGTACTGGTCCTCCTTTTAAGATATTGAATCACATACCTATAATCCCAAGGATTCAAAGGCTCTTTCGTTGCAAAGAATTAGTTATGTTGCAGGGATGGCATGCCTCACACATAAGTGAGTTGGGAGTTATGCAAATACCAACTTATTCAATAGCCATGAATCATATAGAGGATACATGGCCCGAAAAATTCAAGAATGAAGTACGAAGTTTACGACTCAGCATAGCCATGGATGGCGTCAACCCATATTCCCTCTAGAACACCAACTATTCTATTTGGACTGTAGTAGTGATAAATAAAAATATCCCCTCATGGTTGTCTGTGAAGAATGAACATCTTATGTTGGCTCTCATAGTCCTTGGTAGAAGACAAGTGAAGAATATGGATGTCTACTTACAACCACTGGTAGATTAATTGAAGTAATTATGGGATGGGATAAATGTATATGATGTATCAATACCCATCGCAGCAGAGAGAAGGTTTACGTTGTGTGGCATATGTGCTTACACGACACATGATTATCCAGGCTTAGGATTTTGCTCTGGTAATTTACATGTTTAATTTATTGATTTGTTTATATATAATGTAACAATATTCTTTCACATACTAGTTATTTAATTCATTGTAATATTATTTGTTCTGATATTCATGATATTCTTTAATGTGCTATGCATATTAATTAATGTATACAAATATAATCTCGCAGTTCTTGTAACAAAAGGGTATTTTGGATGTAAATGTTGTGGACCTTCTCTGAAAGCTAGATGGTACAAGGACCTACGAAAGCCAGTGTATGATTGCTCCAGGATATTCCTACCAGAACAACACCCTTACAGAAGAGCAGCACCAGCTTTCAATGGTAAATGAGAAAGAACCCAAAGGCCTCCAATAATGACACCAGTTGAATGGCTTAGAGCATATGAGAGAGAGAACGAGAAGGAGTTCACAGAAATGTTCGATTCAAATGGGGAGCCTAAGTTCAATGATCCAGATTTCTTCAACACCTATGTTGAGAAATTTCCCATTGGGATGAAAAGGAAATCTATCTTTTATGACCTCCAATATTGGGAGCATCTTAAGATTTCCCACTTATTAGATCCCATGCATATATTTAAAAATGTTTCATCTTCTTTATGGAGGCACATATCATCGAAACAAAGTGACACATTGGCGGTTAGGAAAGATCTTATTACTTCAAAAACTAAAAAGAAATATTGGCCAAGACAATTAGAAAGTACGGGATCAAAGGTAGGCACTGGTCCCTCTAATTCAAAGTTTTTCAAAGAAGGTGATGTCCCATGGATTTAAAAAAAAGATGATATATCTTTGGCAAAGGAAGTTATAATGGATGTGAGGGTGCCAACTTCATATGGGTATTCACTACGACATTGCTTCACTGTGGATGACCATTTTTCGGGGTTGAAATCGCATGACCATTTGAATCTTCTAAGAGTATGTATAATGTCAAAAACATGATTTTATTATTTGTTATATTAATAAATTTTATCCCATGCAGTGATCATAAAAAATAACTAATTTTGTATATTATTGCACGTTTTTATAACTTTGCAGTGTCATTATACTTTGTTTGTGCGTGGGTGTGTGAAACATGAATTCCCTCAAGACCTAGGACATGGCATATCTAAATTATCTGCATTTGTACGTTGGATCACGTCAAAGGAGATTCATGTAGCTAGCATTCCATGGTGGCATCAAGAGATAGTTGAGATTGTTTGTATGTTTGAGAAGGAACTATCGACGAGTTTCATGGAATTACAGGTTCATCTTCTAATCCACCTAGTAGATGAGGTTGAATTATTTGGGGTTGTTTCTTGTTGTTGGATGTTCTTCTTAGAGAGGTACATGAAGAAATTGAAAGGTTTTGTTTGACAAAGGGAAAAACCCAAGGGGTCTATGGCAGAGGGGTACATATCGTATGAGTCTTTCTACTATGCTAGTGAGTACATCAAGTAGATCGAAAACAAACTAGGTGCAGTGATTTGGGGCGATGAATTGGATGAAGACAAAAGAGAAGGAGAGTTGCTCCAAACAAGTGGAAAAAAGCACTTGATAAAGAGTAAGCGACTTATAATTTTTCAAATTTACAAAAAGTAATTAATATTCATGTTGAGGTTCGATATAATGTATATTTTTATCTCTAAGTACTATATAATGTTGGTTTGATTTCATCAGTGAATGCATAAATTGAAGCAATCAATAAATTCATTCTTTACAATTATGAAGTGACACAACCGTGGGTCGCATAGTACGAACAAAAAAGAATGAAATGGGATAGTGACAAGAAAGAATTCAGACAGTGAATGGTAGAAGTGTGCCTTATCCCGATCATTTAAAAGAAAATATGCCAAAAATATGCCCCAACATTTGGGTTGCTGACCAAGTCAGAGAGAAATACGGTGCTACCGGTCATTACTCGCGTGCTGAAGAGGATGTGCTAAACATAGGGATTGGGTGTAGCAACTCGGTAATAATTTATATGTAAAATTGAAACTTATATTAAGACATCTACATTTCATATTTTAACTGTTGGATTATTATTTATAAGACACATGACACTTATATGATTTTTTAAACTTTTTAAAAAATAGGTGCATTTGTTCCCATCTATGTGGGCATATGGACACCATTTTCGCACAGAAAATGCCGATGTTGGAAACATCACACAAGACTATGGAGTGGAAGTCGAGTTCGATCAATCTAGTCGATCTAGCCACCGTGATCAACAACTAGTAAGAGGGACGTTAGGTTACGTCGGAAAGATACAAGAGATCATTGAAGTGGATTTTTATTCTTTCCAATGTGTTATTTTTAGGTGCAAGTGGTGGGACACCTTTGATCGGAATAATGTAAAGGAAGATCGCGATAGTAGGCTAATATGTATCAACTCTAGAAAGATGTGGGATGAAGCTAAGGAGCCCTATGTTTTCCCTAAACACTGCAACCAGGTGTTTTTCTACCCAGATGTGTTGGATAGGGATTGGTGGTTCGTATTGACACATGAACCTAGATCAAAACATATTTTTGAGAACAATAGTGTTATCATGCCATGCGAGCTAGAAGATAATGAGGGTGATCATGAGAACCGAGAGTGATATGGTACAATATGTGTTATTTCATCAATATTTATACTTTTTAAGATGAGTTTTTCGAAATATTAATGTAATATGTATTTTGAATTAATTGGTAATTTGCATCGTGTTAATGTTAAAATCAATAATTCACTTGATAATTTGGTATTATGTACTTGATCTCAAAAACAATGGCATACTGTATAAATTAATTCTTTTTTTGTATCTAAGATCATAATAAAATAATGATAATTCTAATTAAGTACAAGAATTTATTTGCATTATTTTCTAAATTTTCTTATGTTACAATAAATCATATTATTCTATATTTATTATTTTACAATTATTTAAAATTTACAAATTTACAAATTTAAAAATTTTAATAAATTCATTTCACATTAATACAATTAAAATTTTACAAATATTTTACATACAATTAGAATTAGAATTAGAATTAGAATTATTAGAATTACAATTACAATTTTACAATTTCACGTACAATAACAATTTTAGAATTTTACATATATACAATTACAATTTTACAAATTAAAAAATTACAATTTTAGAAATTTACATATATATTATTACAATTACAATTTTAGAATTTTAAATACAATTAGAAATACAAATATTACAAATTTACAATATCATGATCATTTGATATTTATAAATTAATTAATAAACATCACGTTCATGATAAGCATCGTACAAACATCATATTTGACTAAAAAACACATTCAAAATCGCTAACTGCATCATCGTGATCATGATCATCTAAAAAAACACAATTAACATTATATATTAACATCATCAGTAATTAGAAATACAAATATTACAAATTTACAATATCATGATCATTTGATATTTATAAATTAATAAATAAACATCACGTTCATGATAAGCATCGTACAAACATCATATTTGACTAAAAAACACATTCAAAATCGCTAACTGCATCATTGTGATCATGATCATCTAAAAAAACACAATTAACATTATATATTAACATCATCAGTACAACACAAACATCAAATACATATCTCATGCTATCACATACACATCTATCTACAAGCTGCACATTAAATGAACATATCTAACATGACCTAACAACATACACATAATGATGATCACCAACTTGTACATTAAGTACAACTGCAAAATGAACATAAAATACACGAACCATATCATATATATATATATATATATATATATATATATATATATATATATATATATATGATCAATAATGTTAAAAATATATAACTGTAATATAAATGTCATGGATCAGCCGATGATCGAGCCTCATCTCCATGATGACTACTGGTAGATGCTACTAGAGGCTCATGCAAATCTGGCGCGGTGCGAGGCCATGAACGATCATGAGATGTTGATGGTACGTCGTGCCTCGCAGACTGTCCATCATGTTCTGTGGCTCGCTCATAATGTGCGACAGTCCTCGTCAGTCACGTAAAAGCTATCGTATCTCCTACGACATGCCTCATTAGGTTGTACATGTCACGCGGTATGCCTTTCCACATCTATAAGAGCCTATCATTGGCCTCTATATCTCTGAAATCAGTGGGGCGGATGCCCGCCTCAACAAAAAATGTAATGAGTTGGTCGGTCAACTCCATCCTGTATGTAGCATCACTCAGACGTCAACCGCGGGCCGGCGCACTAGCAGGAGTAGGTCTCTGATCTGCACTGACCTCCTGTTGATCCTCGACAATATCTGGCATCATGCCCTCTGCATCCCCATCAAGATCCACAACTGGATCAGGTGGTGGTGGCAGCATATGATCCTCGCCATCATAAGAGCCAATGTCTGCAAAATATATACAAGCACACAACAATAATTAGACAATTTCATTACACAATTTAATAAAAACAAGTTAAGGAAAATTTTAGAATAAATTTAAATAAAACAATAATATTACCTCTATCATTTGGTGGCTCGTCATCTGTGAAGAGGATGTTGGCACACCCTTGCCAATCCAACCCCGCATAAGGACGGGGGACCATAATGACGGGATGCTCAAAAACACTGGCTAGCAACCCTAGTGCATCATTTGATATCCTTGCTGGAAACAGGGTCTCCTCCCTCTTGGGCGTCATCTGCCCCCACATATGCATACGTGCCTCAGTAATCTGCCTACGAGGCTGCCCAAGAAAATAAGGCCTTGTCTCTGGAAACCTCTCAAAAAATAAACAAAAAATCTCTGAAGCAAAAGGGAAGTTGACCCTCCCTTGTGCATGAGCACGACATCTATCTAATGTTGTACAAAACTACCATAAAAAAATGGCAGACCACCTGACAAGTCGTGGCTGTTGTAGTAAAGAATCAACATAATATAAAAGCTAGCAACTAATGCATTGCCCATCACTGGTGTTGTGCGAAATGGTTGAAATGATAAGTGAGAGACACTGGACCTCCTCACGACCAAACGCACCAATACGTAACTGTCCTCCGAAGACCTGAAAATCTGAAGGAGACAATATATCTGCTCTAACGTATCTCTGGGAGTAAACTGATTGACTCCCTACCACACAGCCAGCTGGAACCTCGGGGAACGAGGGAAAATCCACCCCTCTCCTCAAAAGCCCTGTAATAAAATATACATCCTCCTCAGTGGGCGTGTACCACTGGTCGATACGAACTCGGAAAGCCTGTTGCTGGGCATTCCACCTTCAGATAAGATGTATCAAAAAACCACTATGGGACTTTAGGGAAGTAGCCTCCTCATAGAACTTGAGGAGGCCTACTTGCCTTAGGAGCCCCTGCATCGCTGTTGTAATAGGGCGAGGGTACGCATCCTTCTCCCTCTCTCTTGCCTCCCACAGGTGAACCATGTTATATTGTTCTGCCTGTTGTTGTTGTTGTTTCTCCTCTTCTCTCATTTCATGTCTCTGAATGATTGACATATTAAACACAATTTTTTAAATAAATGACACATGTATTTACAAATATACGTATATAAATATTTTTTGAAAAATAAATAAAACAAGATTCGGTGCGCCAAAAACACAGTCACGCATCGGTAATGGTACGTCCCTCTACGAAGACACACTGGCGACGGTGCACATAATGATATAAAAATCACCGGGAGCAGTGCTCCAAAAAATATTTTTAGTGCATTGTTCACTAAGTGCGGTGTCAGGAGGCCAGTGCGCTGACTTCACCATACACCCCTAGGCTTAGAGCTAAGTCAGCACACCACCCTCCTGCCACCGTACATAGTCGTATGGTGCAGCTAGGTATTCGAGTGCACTACTCTTTGTCGTAAAATTTACAATTACACCGTGCGCCTTTGGAATCCGCCCCAGAACCAGTGCGGATACACTTAGTACTGGTTTACCAACCTGAACCATTGACAATGTCGATTTTTGGTTCCGGTGTGCCGAAAAACTTACGTGCCCTGAGGCGGATACTTTGGTCAACGTACTAGGTGGCCGCGATTCAACATTGTCAACAGTGTGGCCTGGTAAATGACTGCACTACACTTTTAAAAAAAATTAAAATAACACCATGTGCCTCGCGGTATTGCCCCAGAACCGGTGCAGACTCCTTCAGCACTGGGTGCAGTGCGGCCTATAAATTTATAGGCAACACCGCAAACCGATGCGAGCCGAACGGCTCGAGCACACCGCCCGATAAAATTTTTTTTTTTAATGGTTAATTTTAAGGTTTTTTCAAATTCTAATCCGCTAAAAGGTTTAATTATGGAAAAACAAGAAAAATACCTGTACATTTACTCGTCGAGGAGGCATATTGGCTGTACAATTTAAAAAAGAAAAGTTTTCCATTGTTTTATAAAATTCAAGCTAGAGATTGGTGGCAATGTACAGCAGCAATGCGTGCAATAAGTTGCAATTGGAGCACGGATGTCAGTGCAGCTCAAGCAAGGATAACTTGCACCGGTGCTTGAGAGCTCTGTAGCACTGAAAAAAGTGAAAAATGTGGTTTTTTGGCCGTAATATTTATTTTATTTAACCCTGTTCCAGTGCGCCAGGTTTTTATTGGAGTACCGGTGTGTTGTCATAATGTCGCACCGGGCTCTTTCTGTTTTCGTGCACTTTTAGGAGGCACTAGGGCAGCGTAACTGTGCCAGACCGGTGCTCTACAATAACATCACGCACTGGTAACGGTGTCTGGTGAACCAATGATTTCTGCAATTTTTTGGTCGTAATTTTTTTTTATTTAACAATATTCCGGTGCGCGGGGTTTTTAATGGAGTACTGATGCATTTCCTGTATGCCGCGCCGGGCTCTTTCTGTTTTCGTGCGCTTTCAGGAGGCACCGGGGCGGCGTATTTTTAAAGCACTGGTGCTCTATAGTAATATGACACATCGGTAACAGTGTCCAGTGAACCAATGATTTCTACAGTTTTTTGGTCGTAATTTTTTTTATTTAACCCTATTCCAGTGTGCAGGATTTTTGCTGGAGTACCAGTGCGTTGTCTATATACCGCACCGGGCTCTTTCTGTTTTCGCGCACCGAGGCGGCGTAGTTTTAAAGCACTGGTGCTCTACAATATCATGATGCACCAGTAACAGTGTCCAGTGAACCAATGATTTCTGTGGTTTTTTGGTTGTAATTTTTTTTTATTTAACCCTATTCCGGTGTGCAGCATTTATGGGGACCTCTGTGCGTTTCCATCATTCCGCCCCGAGAATTTTATGTTCCGTTCAATTTTATTACGCATCGGGGCATGGGTATTTGACGCACCAGGGCTCTAAAGTAACCTAACGCACCGGTAACGGTGCCTGGTGAACCAATGATTTCTGCAGTTTTTTTGCCGTAATTTTGTTTGTTTTAAACCCATTTCTAGTGCGCTGCATTTACGGGGATCCCGGTGCATTTCAGTCATTCAGCACTAGGACATTTATGTTTCGCGTGCTTTTTATGAGGCACTGAGGCTGACGATATGACAAGCACTGGCGTGGTTTCTAAATTAAAAGCACCAGGAGGGTGTGTACGGAGCGCACTGTTTCCGGTGTGCCAATGTTTTATGCAGTTTTTTTGCTGTAATTTTTTTTTATTTAACCATCCACCAGTGCACACGTTTTGTGGGCGCCCCGGTGCATTTCATTTATTCCACACCGGGCGTTATCTGTGTGGTCGACATGTAAATCACTGTGCTCTACAGAAATAAAACGCACCGGGCGTGTGTGTACGAAGCGCACGGTGTCTGGTGTGCCAATTTTTGTAATGCACCAGTGTGTTGTCATATTGAACGAATCGGTGCGTTTTAGGTTGATAAGAGCACCGAAAGAAATACATCCATAAAAACCTTCTCCCGCCAACCTCCTCTAGGATCCTCCACTAGAAACGGATGTCTGGGGTATTTTTCTATGGGGTTCCTCAAAAACATCCGCTAGAGGGTCTTTTCCTTGTAGTGAAAAGGCCAAAACATCATCCTTGATTTAATAAGTGATGAAAAAAACATCATCACTTTTACATTTATATCGCAACACATGATTTAAAAAATGTGGCCATGAAAATATACCATATCTAATAAAACCATCTCTTACTCAAAAAATTGAACCACTAGGAATGTGGCAGATTTTCTTGTTGAACATCTTCACCAATTGGTTTCTACACGAGTGCTTTGTCCTTAAGATGTTGCTCTAGATGGAGCCTCTAACATGTGGCTCTTTTATGTCCACCTTTGTTGCAATGATTGAAAAATGTCTTCTTCCTTCAAACCTACTGAACCTTCTTCTTTCCCTGATGTGGAGAAGGTCTTTCATGCCTCATCCTCTTTTTAGCTGCCATTCTCTTCCAGCACTGAACAACCACATGGTTATGCAAACCACAAAAACTACATAGTTTTCTATGACATGATTTATGTTCATTGTTAACATGCTTGTAATCAAAATGAACTTTAGAATACTAAGATTGTTTATACCTCTCATGACTGTCTCTGGTGCAACTCTCGCAATGAGAGCTTTCCTTAGCTCTTCCTCTTCCATATGCATTTTCATGGGAGGATTGTGATGACTTCCAATCATCCTCTTTCTCTGATGGCTTCGAAAATGTCTTGGAAGCTTCTTATATCTTTGAACACTCTCCTTCAGTGTACCCCAAACCTGCAAATCAAGGTCTTTGTACAACCTCCAATGGTTGAGTCATTCCTTGGCCATTAACACCAAGTCATCCTCCTTTATACCCCATCTTGGTAAGGACTCTCATGCCAATTCCTGAAATGGGTACATCCATATTTCCAACAGAAATAATGTCATGTGAAAATGAAACTAAAGAATGATCAACATTGTTTACCTCAGTTGTTGATTCTGAAACAAATTATGATGGCTTCGCTAATACTTCATTGCACTTAAAGTTTTCCAACACCTCTTGCATGGCTTGTAGCTGAAGTTGCAATCTCTCCTTCTCCTCTTTTTCTTCTTGTAGAAGTCTCCTCAATTCGATGTTCTCTAATTGAAGGCTCTGATTGATATCCTCATCCAAAAAATGAGAAGATCATGAAGAAGATGAGTATCCACTCGAGGGGGTAGATGGAGCATCGTCCTCTGCCCTTTCTTTCTCTTGTTCCTCTCTTTCCATCTTCTCCTCATAATTTTCATACATTATGTCCACCATCTTTGTCATCCTTAGTAGGTCCTCATAGATATATCTATTTTTCTCCATTTCCCTTTTTTTTGGACGTTTAATCATTCACACTCGCAATTCACATTAGCGAGAAGACCGCTCTGATATCAAACTTGATTAAGATCTCTCAACTACCCGAATTAACCAATATCTTTTACTTCTGTGATGTTAGCATAATTACATATAAAAGAGTATGAAAGGCCACATTTTCATACTATAAAAATAGGAAACATAAAGAATACCTCCAAATAAAGAGCACAAAACACATTAATAACAGAGTTCACCCAGTGTGGGTTACGCCTTTGGGCCCAGTGTGAAGAGTGAGGAGGCTGCTTCATTAAATGTTGCAAGATGGTTATGAGTACATGGTACATTATTTTTCATTACAAGGATAAATTCCCTCAACTATAGTGGCATGTATCTCAACGAGACTTTCTTAAGAAATCTCACTCATATGGTAAAAATCCCTCAACAAGAGTGGCATGTCTCTCCACGAGGTGTCTTCCTATAGGAACTCTCACTCAAATCGGCCTTCCTTAAGCATGACAAGCAAATAAAATCTCACATGGTATGGCATACAAGTATCCTTAAACATAATGGTAACAAGGGTCTCGACAACAAAATCATCCCAACAAATCAAGAGAAAAACATGGCACCACTGCATCATTTACCTCCACTTTCGGGGATGGCCTAAAAATGCAAAGCTTTATTAATGAAATGGACTACACCACTGAATTCATGGCGTGAAAATTGTGTCAAAATAATATAAACTTGGCCCCTTTCTGACACATTCAAATTTTGGACCCTCGGGAATCTTGAAGATTCCCCCAAATATTCCTTCCTAGATATGGCCGAAAATTTTGTTGCTCAAATGAAAATCCTAAGCACACCATTGCACTCGTGAAATTCTGAGAAAATTGACTATAAATTCAGCATCATTCCGCCTCTGTCAAAAATCAACTTCCAAGGGAATCTTTTAGATTCCACAAGATTTTGTAAATATTCCTTGTTGATGGATGCCTAATTTTTTGCTTCTTAGATGGGGAAACGTACCACACCATCATGTACCCTGCAAAATTCTGGTTCTTTTGAGTATAAACTTGGCATGGTTCTTTTGATGTTATGATTTTTTTTCAAAGAGGTAATGTTTATGATTTCAATTTTACAAAGGAGTTGTTTTCCAATAGGAGCAATGTTTCCCAAATGTTCATTAGATATGGTAGTTAATTTGGATAAATAGAATATTACTATAGATTTCAATTGAGATATGGTCACCACTATTATTTATCATTCGCAAAAAAATTTGTAACAACCCCGAATTTTAACATGCAATTAATCATATCACATAAACAATTAATAATCAACCCCAAAACTATTTAACTAATCATCATAGAATTTTCAGAAACATGAGCAAGACGACTTACCTGCAATGGTGATATTCCTTACTTGAGACTCCAATGTTGCACGTTATCTGAATCCTGCTGACCATAGCAAAGTTTTGGGGACAACTCTCCACCCAACCGTAGGCTCAATTGTATGTAATCCTTCCACAGATGGCCACCCTAGAGCCCTCAATCAACATACTACTGCAAGGGTATCCCTTGCCTCACAATACCTTTCTCTCCAGAGAATGGATGAAAGAATGATATTTGAATCTTCCTCAATGTCTATTAAATGACCAAACCATGGAATGGGAACCACATGCACACATTCACTGTGTCAACATGCAACTTAATTTTTACTTAATTTAGTGTTCTCTTATTTTAACTTACTTTTTGTTAGTTTTACTTAATTTAACTCTTTGTTAATTTATTTACTTTTTTTGATTAAATCTTTCTTAAATAACTCTTAACTTTAGTTATTGTTTACTATTTTAGGACTCCAATATATTATTTACTATTTTATTTAGAACTCAGTTATTGTTTAATGTTTTATTTATTATTTTTATTATTCTCTTGACTTATTATTTATTTACTTATTTGTTTAATTATATTATATTATTTATTATTTTATGATTATTAGGGGACATTACAATGTTGTCTTCTTGAATTAATGACAAATTTATTGATTCCTCGAGTCTATTTTCTTTTTTATTATGTTGATTCCATCGAACTTGAAATGCAAATTAAGAGAGGATTTGATGTTTAATTTTTCATTAGCCTTTGCGTGAGGCTAAGGATTTGCAAACTCATCTATAAAAATAACAAAATTTGAAAAGAAAAATAATAACTAAAAGCTCTTATTAACGCTCTCCCATCCCCCTCCTTATCTCATAGTTTAACCCCATCTACTCTACCCACTCCCTTCCTTCTCCATGTTACTCCTCCTTTATCCCTTCGTATTGGTATGTGTGTAAAAGAAATAGAGGAGAGACTATTAAGAGTTTAAAAATTACTTCAACCCTTACACATACCTTACCTAGTGAGATATGGGAAGAAGTATATATGAATTTCGTTATAATACTACTAAAATCAAAAGGTATGGAAGTTATTTTCATTCTAGTGGATGGAATCACAAAATATGTACATTTTTGTGAAATTTCAAGTACATATACGGTACAAGAATGTGATACAAGTTTTTGTGAAAGAAATTCATATGTATCATGGATTTCCAAATGTAATATATGTGAAAGAAATCCAAAATTCAAGGGAAATTTTTGGAAGGAATTGTAGAAGATTACAATAACAACATTAGCTAAGATTTCATCATATCATCCACAAATAGGTGGTTAAATAGAAATACTAAACAAATGTTTGGAGACTTATCTTCATTGTCATTTTTAGGAAAACGTCCCCAATGGGTACAATGATTTCCTCTAATAAAATGATGTTGTATGATGACTTATCACACAACTTCTAAGATGTCTCAATTTCAAGTTTTTTTTGGATATTTAACTTCTAATATCACATCTTATTTTCAAAACAATTCCAAAATATAGCCAATACATTCACATAATAAGATGAATAAAAAAAACTCTACAAATAATTAAAAAAAAACCTTCAATTCGTCCAAAATGAGATGAAGCAACAAGCCCAATAAAAGATAATTTAAACTAGGAAATTGAGTGCTTCTATATTTCCAATAATATAACCAATCAACTCTCATTGAAAAAAAAAAAATGAACTTCAAATTTATAAACTTTACAAAATTTTATTAACTCTATAAGAGAAAAGGTTATTATTTCTTTATTACCCCGACACCATCCTGCTGGTCGTCTCAAACCTCGTGGACATACTGACCTACATCGCTAGGAAGCTCTCTCTGGTTTGCTGTCGAACAAAGTGATGGGCAGCGGCACCAACCTTGATTCCTTGCGATTTCGCTTCATGATCGTAGATCATCTAGATGTGAATGAGCAAGACGTGCAGGCGAGCACGGCGACAGCTCGGTGGCTCTGTGGTCGAGCATCAGCGTCGGGGGCGTCCCCGTGTTGAGCTTCCTTGACAAGCAGGAAATTCCATATGAGAAAGAGCATCTGGAAGCCATTCACCAGAGCGTGGTGAACAGCGCTTACGAGGTTATCAAATTGAAGGGGTACACTTCGTGGGCTATCGGATACTCTACGGCTAATTTGGTGAAAAGTGTGATTCGAAATCAGAGGGGGGTTCATCCCGTTTCCGTGAAGGCAAAGGACTTCCACGGTATCAAAGAGGAGGTGTTCCTGAGCCTGCCTGCTCAGCTGGGAAGAGGAGAGATACTGGTTGTTGCCAGCATTCACCTAACAGAAGAAGAAAGCCATTGTCTCAAGATGTCAGCAGAAGCCATCTTTGAAGTTCAGAAGCACATTTGAGCTGAGCCTATTATATCATACAACACGACACAACATTTTAAAAATCTTCCTATGCGTACATTGATTTGACTTTAGGGTTTTTCTTGGGGAAATCTTTTGCAAAATTATTTGGATTCTCCACAAGTAGCATCCTTTTTATCTATGTTGTTTTTATTTATTGAAATTTTTACTTTCCTGCAAATACCTTTTTCTTCCGGTATTTCCTGTATTTGTTTATCAGTTTCTGTGTAAATATTTTTCCAATTATTTGCCTAATTTCACAGTTCATTTTTTGCCTTAATTTCATATATATTTTCACATATAAAAAAAATTATAATCCTTGAGTTCAACTATATTTTTATAGATTTTCTTTCTATATAAAATCTTCTATACATATTCTATTGTAATAAATTCTCCTTTGTATACACAAGTTACTTAGTATATCTAGTCTATTATTTTTTATCATAAAGTGTTATTTCCTATGTATTATTTTTATCATAAAATATAATTTCTTCATTCTCGTGATTAGGTTTTATTTAATAGTTTCATCCTTAGCATGAGTTTTTTTAGAATTTTTACATGATAGCTTTTCTTAATTTAAAATATAATTTCTTCGTTCTCGTGATTAAGTTTTGTTTAATAGTTTAATCCTTCGAATACGTATTTCTAGAATTTCTAGATGATAATTTTTTCTAATTTATTTAAATTTCGAAGTTTGATTAATTTTAATATAAATGAGAATATATTTATGATTAATAATCATATCATTAAGATTTGGTGGAATTAAATATTGTAGTTTTGTGAATTTACACAATCTTTTTTTAATGTAGAAATTATTTTTCAATAAAAATTATAATTTATTTGAATAACTAAAACAATAATATAGATTTTAATTAACAATAAAATAGATTTCAATTTAGATATAACAACCACTATTATTTATCATCTGCAAAAATATTGTCTTCTTGGATTAATGACATAGATTTACAGTTTCTTACGGTCTATTTTTCATTTGGCTTGTGTTGATTTCATTAAACTCGAAAATTAATTAAGAATTTGATGTTTATTTTTTCATTAACTTTTGTCACTTGTGTGAGAGTGTGAATTTGTAAATTCATCTATAAAAAAACTCATAATTTGAAAATAAAAATAATAAATAAAAATTGTTATTAACGGCTCACCCTCCTCCTTATCCCACATTTCAACCCCATCCACTCTCCCCACTTTCTTCCTTCTCCCTCTTACTCCTCCCATATCCCTTGTTTCTTCTTCACCATCTCCTTCTTACCCTCGCACAAATAAATATATTAAAAAATTTCAAAGAGAATGGTAGGCATGGTAAAGAAATAGAAGAGTTTAACATTACTTCAACACTTACACATACTTAGTGAAATATGAGAATATATATATATATATATATATATATATATATATATATATATATATATATATATATATATATATTTCATTACAATACTACTAATACATACCTAGTGAAATATAGGAAGAAATATATAATATGGATTTCATTACAATACTACTAAAATAAAAAAAGTAAGGAATTTATTTTCAATTTATTTTTATTCTAGTAGATGGACTCAGAAAATTTGTACATTTTTTTGTGAAACTCAAAGTACATATACTATAATAAGGTGATAGAAGTTTTCATGAAATAATTTCATAGATATCATGATTTTCCAGTAATACATGTGATAGAAACCTAGAACTTATTAGCAATTTTTGGAAGGAATTGTAAAAGATTACAACAACAATATTAACTATGAGTTCATCATATTATCCACAAATAGGCGGTTAAATAGAAATACTAAAAAAAAAAATAGAGGGTTATATTCATTGTTATTTTTTAGGAAAACATCCCCTGAAATGGGTACATGAGATTGTAATACTACTTATCACACAACTTCGAAAATGTTTATATTTAAAGCTCTTTTTGGATATTTAGCTATTGCATCATATCTTATTTTCAAATCCATTTCAAAGCATAGGCAATAGATTCACATGAAGAGAATCAAGAAACTATACCACTAATTAAAGAAAACCTTCAAATGACCCAAAATGAGAATGAAAGATACTTTGAAATAAATGATTGAGTATTTCTATTTTCTAATAATATAACCAATCATATTTCAAAGAAAATAAAAATAAAATACTGGCTTCAAAATTTTGTGGACCCTACAAAATCATTTATCAGATGAAAATTCGTAAATACACATATAACATCATTGACACATGCAAGAGGTTCTCGGCTCTGTAACCCTATTTTCTACAGGCCCTAGCGACCTGTGGTTTTTCATAGTGCGGACCTTACTACCGACATACGTCACTTTTCCCCACGTGCATATGTTGTTTTTTTAGTGGAGGAAATGGCGGTATAATGGGGTATCTACACATGCTACACATGGCGGGCTACACGAAGACCTACGTGGAAGACAACATGGGTTGTTTTGGACTGGCGGGGGGTGGGACACCACTTGGCGTTCAACGATCCATTCAACTTGCTACTTGTAAATCAGAAAGGTATCCTTAAACTCGCTTTGAGCGTTGTTAACAGGTTTTCCACGTTCCTAGTGTTGGGTTTTGTACAAAGGGTCTGTAAGTTTTTTCTCTGGGTACTATTCTTCCTCGTGGTGATGGTGAGTCGTTACAATCCGCCTTCTTGACGGGAGTGTGCTTCACGTGCTTGGGTTTTTACATTCACTGCTCAGGCCGTTTCAACTCTTGGTCCATTACGGGTAAGTTTTTTCACTTTTAATCCCCATGCGCTTATTTTTCTGGTCAGACTGTCGCTTTCCAAATTTCTTTGTCAATACTCGTCAGTGTTGGGTAGAAGTGGTATCAATTTTTGGTTGCTTCTGGTCATCCTATCGGTATTGTTGGGGGTGTCTTATTTTGGAGTGGGATTTTTTCCTTGTTGTTTTTCGGGGGTTTTTGCAAGGGTTGTCGCCCTCCCAGGGTGATTTTTTGGGAACAACACAGTGACCGGCTATGGGTCTGTCCTCTAGTGTCTTCTGTCTGTAGTTGTTTTCTATCCGGTCGGTCCTGGTATCTTGGTCAGATGGGAAATGACAGGGAGTTTTCTGACATGGAACCTACGGCAGAGGACATCCTCTCTATCTGGGGTATGGAACCCACTAAACAGAATATTTCCTAGGTTACCCTCCCAACCAGGTCTCATTCTGATAAAGGAGGCTTATAAAAGCTTAGGTGGAACCCGGTGGAGGGTTTGGTATCCCTGGGTGGTAACATCAAACAAACCCTAGTGCCAAGGGTGTATGTCAGCCCAAAGTCAGTTTTCATCCCGGTATCAAAAGGGTTGGTTGCAGACCATTGTGGTCTTATTCCCTCAGTCATAAAAGGTAAAAATAATAGGATGCCTAGGCCTCTGTATAGATCCAGCGGTTTGAAGGATGTGGTGTTGGGTGTGGGGGGAGTTTCATCGGCAGGGCTAGGTTCAGCTTCAGAGGTCGAGGTTCATTTGTTTGCAGAGATAAAACATGTTTTTTCTCTCTCGAAGGAACACACTTCAAATTTCTTTCAAATTGATGGGAAGGATGATGCCTAGTTGGGGGGGCTCTCTATAAATGAACTAGCGGGAAGAGTATATTTGGATTGGGGCACTAAGGGTTTCTTTGGAAACTCCGCAGCAGAAGGTATCAGTGGCAGTCTCCCCACTATAGTGGCAGAGGGTTGGGGTCGAGATGGGATTTTAGAAGGCATTCAAAGTCAAGGCCAGTGGCCGGATGTTATTGGGGATCAGACAGGGGGTTTTCTAGCTCATTTCTTTCAGCAGGAAGAGTATAATCCTCCTATGGGATGAAAAAATAATTTGTTGGGAGGCTCAAAGCAGAAGGAGGCCTCGACGGGACACACTAAATCATCAAAATTCTCGGTGAGAATGAAAAATCAATCAGGACTCAAGAGAAAAAAGGGAAAGGTTATTAAGGAGAGCCAGGAGTGCCCAAACCTAGTTTTTGGGGTGGAACTTCATTTTGATCGTGTAATGGCTACATTTGAGCCAATCCTTGTTGGCGGAGCCAGAGGAAAGTTCTTCCCGACCGAATATATTACTGAATGAATTAATCGCAGCTAGGTGGAGGCAGCAGATAGAGAGGTGGAGGCTATTACTTTATATAAAGGATGGTTTATGGTCAGTTTTAAGAAAGTGGAAATGTTGGAGTGGTTTCTCTCAAGACAGTGGGGTTTTGGAATTTCTCCTATCCTTCTCAAAAGATGGACTCCACTTTTCAATGCAAACAGGGAAAGGGTGGACGAGATTCTGTTCTGGGTTAGAATTCCCTCTCTTCCCCCCATTTCTGGACTATGGAGGTGTTTCGGGCTATCATGGATAGCTTGAGAACATTCCTAGAGGTAGACATGTCATTTTTGGAGACTCGGTCCAGAAATATTGCTCGCATTTTGGTTAAACAACTGCTGAGGGATGGGTTGATTCCAAAAATTATTTTCAATATAGAAGGTCATGCAATGGAGCAGTTGATTGATTATGAGAATTTACCATTTAGATGCCAACGGTGCCACAAGCTAGTGCACTTGGCAAGGGACTGTCCGCTAGGGTTCTCAAAAAGCAGAAAACATAAAAATGGGGCCAATCATGGCCTACAGATCAGATTTTAGATTCCCACAAATGCAGAGGAAATGGAGGACCGAATGGAGCAGGAAATCAGGGTAAAAAGTGCTCAATAGGAGGAGGTGACACATAGAGTGGAAGAGAACATACCTGTTATGGAGTACATGTTGGACATGTAATCGGCCCAGACACTGGAGCAGACAGAGACCACCCCTGTTGATCCAGCTTTGGATTTGGTGGGTACTACCCCTTGCCCCTCTTTTCCTGCATTAAACTATTTTTATCTTTTTTTCAATTGTCTGAGTAAGCCTGGTCCTTCTAGGCGAGATGAATCTGTATCCCTATGTGTTAGTAATGTGTCATTATCCATGGACAAAATTATCACTACAATTCCTAAGCTTTCTATTGATACCGTCCCCTACTACCTTCGACAACGGGAAAAAAATTTGTTTGAAAAATAAATTCATGGTGGGTTGGGAGGGTGCCTTGTCATGAAAAAATTTAAAAGATTGAGAGGGAGGAAGTCAGAGAATTCAAAATCCAAACTAAATGCCATCATGGATATTGTGGATGCTAGAAAACTTTCCCTTAAAGGGGCGCTTAGAGTAGCAGGTTCCCTTCCCTTGGTTTCAAAATGATTATTTTGTCCTTCAATTGTAGGGGTCTAGCTAGTGCACCCAAAAAGCTAGCCTTCAAAAATATTTGTTCTCTATACAAGCCTGATTCCATCTTTATTCAAGAGACTATGGGTCATGGGGATCTTGTTTCCTCGATCTTGGCCTCCCTCCTGCCTGGATGGACTTTTATTACTTCTAATGTAAAGGGTCGTTCGGGAGGCCTCACCATGGGTCTCAGAAATAGTACTATGCAGGTTCTAAATTGTTGGACCTTAGACTTGCTGATTGGTGTGGAAGTGTCTTCACTGGACCTGACTATTAACCTCACACTTGTCAACATATATGGATTCAGCTAATTAGATATGCTCACACCTCCATGGTTGTAGGGAATTTTGGTGTAGGAAAGACAATATCCAACTTACAGATGTATGTGTACTAGCTTAAGATGTACGAACATGTAGTTAGGTTCATAATAATATGTATACTTTTCTATATGAGCAAGCTTAGTAATATGAAACAAGATCCATACCATCAATTCGATATACCCACTCATCCTTGGAAACAATTTCCATGGACTTTGTGTGAGTTTTACCAACCTTTGGGAAGGGACATGAATACTTGTTCATGGTAGTGGAAAGGTTTAGAAAGATGTGTGTTCTCATGCCTCGTTAAAAGACCATCAATGAGAAATAAACAATAAACTTGTTCTTTGGATAAGTTTGGGTGCACTTTGGGATACCGAGGAGCAACATTTCTGAGAGGGACACAATATTTCTCAATGCATTTTTTACTACATTATGGGAGAATAAGGACATGAAGTTGAAGAGGCCTGCAACATTCCATCCACATACAAATGGAAAAACATAAGTTATCATCATGACTTTAGTGTAGCTTAAGAGGGGTTGTAATCATAAGCATTTGAATACTTGGGATGAAAATCTAGTATATATACAACACACTTATAATAGAGCAGTCCACACTTCTACTAGTATGTCCCCATTTGAAACATGTTTTGGATATTTGCCACCCTCACCTTTAAATATTGCACATGGACATAAAAGAGGAGTGAGGGGGGATCCCATAGGGGGTGACTTAAGGGAAAAGATTTTTTTTGAAAAGATAAGACATATCCATCTTTAATTTATTTCGGTTTCTTGTTAGATTCTATCATTTTCACCCTCATTCTATCACTCGTACTTTGTCTAGATTTCATATATAACTAACAAGTGAGTCAGGTTCATTAGCGATTCACGAATTGGAAGTGGCGAAATATAAAGCATAATCATAAGCCATATAAGAAAAGTATAAGGGTAGGCATTATCAACATAGAGTAAATAAGTTATTCAAGGTGGGAGATAATGTATGGGTACACTTGAACAAGGAGAGACTATAGGGTCTTGGTAAAAAAATCAAAGTTGTTGAAATATGAAGTTTGTCATATGTAATGTGCATGATCTACTTTAAGGGTTTTTCATGGTGCTAATTTCATTTATGCATTCAAAAAATCACTTTAAATAGTGAAAAATAACAATTTCACTAAAATTTCTATAACTTCCATGGAAAAAAAAAAAAAAAAACTTTGATTATTTTTAAATATAAAATAAAATTATTTATATTAAATATAAATATAAATAATAAAGTTTAAATTAGATAAATTATTAAACCGATGTGAATTTTATGGTGGGAAATGATTTTTTTTCTTATGATCATTCAAATTCAACTTTCATGATAGTTTATGAAAACACAAGAACCAAAATCTGGAAATTTTTTCATTATGGCAGAAACTTTGAATAAATGATAATTTGTTCCCTTTTAGTTTCAGAAAAACATTAAATAAAATTAAAGATAATTATGAGTATACACTTTTTTTATTTTCTCCTCCAATTTTTACGCGGATAGGGGTCTCTTCTTGAAAATGGTTAGGACAATTTTCGTCTACCCTTTCTACGAGCTCAATACCTCCAGTTCTTGGTATCTGTGCACAGTCCAACAACTTTACGGAGTCATACACTCTGTGAGATATTAAAATAACTAATTAACTACCGCATGGAGATTTAACTATGTTTAGAGAGTCAGTTAAGTGGGTGTTGAGTCAAGTCGAGTTATATGATAGATGAATTTGGTAAGTGTGTGCACGTCAAGTTATATTAAGTGAGTCGTTAGTCGAAAAAGTTTAAATTATGTCCTTCACCGAGTTCATTGTATTCATATTAAATTTTGTGTGATCAATAGAGGAGCCACAACTCATGTTTTATTGTGTGTAAATTATTTGTGTTAATTTGTTTCTTTACTCTTTTTCCTTTCCAAAAAATTGGCATAAGAGCAAGCTTACAAAGAGGCAGGGAGAGTGGATCAGCAATAATCCGTGTGTGAAAGGAGAATTTTTTTCTTTCTCTTGTTTAAATAAATAACACACCTCGTAGGTTATATACAGGACGTTATAAGGCATGTTCAATATAACAAGAGGAGTGTTACATGCGATCATACTACCCTCCCCGAGCGTTATTAACGGTGGTGCCTTCCGCTAAGTGTCGCGTTAGTATTCGCATAAAACGTTTTTTTTTTAAGGTTTAAATATTCGTATTAACAAGTTTTATCATAGACGAATGATTTAAAAGGTCAAAGCATGTGAGTTTAAGAGGAGTATTTGAATTCAAAAAGGGCTTTTTGAATTTTGGTTTTAATATAATTTTTTTTAAAGGAGTTTTTAAATGTTTTGAAAAGTGAGATATTATAATAATTTTTTTTTAAAAAGCTTATTATCTAAGTTTACTTTTTATATAAAAATTTTTTATTATAAAAAATTAAAAAACTTATGGCTTTATTATAAGGTTTATTTTTTGAGCTTTGCAAAGCTTATAAAGAGAGAAATTTAGGGTTTCATAAGAGAAGTGAAATTGTTTGAAGAAATATGATAACATCGAGTTTCCTGCCACAAATTCCTCCTTTTACATGGAAATATTATGATGTGTGGGTGATTAAGATAGAGACCACGTTGAAGGCGCATGATGTTTGAGATCATGTCAAATTTCGGTTTTCAGAACCTCATAGTGAAGCAGAAGAATGAACTCTCACTAATGTAGAGAGGGAGTAATGGAAGAAAGACAAAAGGGAAAATGCACAAGCATTTCTTCTTATCGAGCAGGGAGTGGACCGAGCAATGTTCCAAGGGATTATTATTAAATCTTTACAAAATATAGCATGGGAAACTTTGGCGACAAGCTATCAAGGTATAGCCAAAGTCAATATTTTTAAATTGAAGAATACTTAGAGAGATTTTGAAAGTATGCAGCTGAACAAGACATAGGACATCGATTCTTTCATGAATTAGGTCATGTCTATCATAAATCAGTTAAAATTTATGGAGAAGATATTAAAGGTCAAACAATGATTGAGAAGGTCCTTAGATATTTGTCTACCAAGTTTGATGTTGTGGTAGAAACCATAGAAGAAGCCAAGGGTTTGGAAACACTATCAATTGATCAATTTATGGGATCACTTCTATCACATGAAGCAAGGATAGACATAAATAAGGATTCCACTCTAGAATCTGCCTTCAAAAGAGAGGCTTCTATTTCAGGAGGTCGAGGGAGAAGTAGATCGAGAGGCAGAGAACGGGGAAAAATTTATGGTGGTCAGAGAGGTGGCCAAGAAGAATATGAACATGATTGTGGAAGCAACAACAGAAGCTTCAACAATAATCAAAGGTTTTACAAATCAAATGAGATTTTTTATTATTGCAATAAATTTGGTCACTATGCCCCTGATTGCAAGAAGAGGATAATTGATCAAGGAAGACTGAGAGCTAATGTTAGTACATAGAATACTAACTCCATGTTTCTATCTTGCCATAACATGCCTAAACCGTCTGATAATGTGTGGCTATTAGATAATGGTTGCAGTAACCACATGATAGGAAACAAGAGTTTTGTTTCAAATTTGGATCAATCTGTGAAGACAAAGGTAATGTTTGGGAATGAAAAAACTGTGGATGTAGATGACAAAGGAGTGGTTAACATTCTGACCAAACAGCAAGAGCTAAAGACAATATCATAGGTATATTATGTTCCTGGTCTTAAACATAATTTGATAAGTGTTGGTAAATTGACGTAGAAAGGATACATAGTTATCATTCAGTGACAAGAGTGTGTTATTTATGACAAGCCGCCAAGCAACAACTAATAGCAAAGGTGTAGATGAAGAGGAACAAGCTCTTTCCTCTAATTATGAATTACAATGATCAAGTTAGTTTGTTTACAGTTGCATGTTATAATTATTATTGGTTATGGCACTTTTGATTAGGAAACAATGCACTTTTCTGGTTTAATATTGTTGCAGCAGAAGCAGATGGCCAAAGGATTAACTCCCATCAAAGAACCTACTAGTACTTGTGAGTGTTGCATCTTGGGAAAGAAATATTGTGAAATTTTTCCAAATGGATTTACATATGGAGAAAAGAAACCTCTTGAGTTTATGCATACAAACTTGTGTGGACCTATGAGGACATAGTCGATTGGTGGACGTTGTTACTTCCTAACTTTCATTGATGACTATAGCAGAAAGATTTGGGTTTAATTTTTGAAGCAGAAGTCTAAAAATTTTGCAAAGTTAAAAGAATTCAAAGCATTAGCAGAGAACCAAAGTGATCGGTAGACCAAGGTATTGAGGTTAGATCATGGTGGAGAATATGATTGAAAGGCATTTCATGATTACTTCAAACAACATGGAATCAGAAGACAATTTACAACTAGATACACACCTTAGTATAATGGTGTAACAAAGAGAAAGAACATAACAATTATTAACATGACAAGGAGCATGATGAAAGGAATAAAATTTTCTAATGAGTATTGGGTGGAAGCAGTTGTATGTGTTGTTTATGTGATAAACAAATCACCTACAAAGAGTGTGATGAACAGAGTAGCAGAAGAAGCATGGTTAGGTATGTCATGCAATGTATCTTATCTCAGAGTTTTTGGATGTGTAGCCTATGCACATGTGCCTAAGAAGATAAGAAGAAAATTGGATGATAAAAGTGAAAAATGCATAATTACAGGTTATAGTAAGCAATCAAAATCTTGCAAACTATATAACCCTTGTTGAAATTTGCAACAAGCAACAGTGAAATTGGCATCTAGAAACAACATGACAACACACACACACACTAGTGTGGGACCAAAAATCACACAGTGATGGGTCCTAGCGATACATTAGTGTCCAAGCCAATTTATTAAATAAATTGGAAATGTGTCTAATTTAATTTTCCCTTAATTAAATTGGACAATAAATTGTAATCTTATCTCATAAACACTTGTAATAGTTAACTACGTATGATAGACTCAATTAGCTCATGAAATTCGAGTTGAGGGTGGTTGGTGAGGCATGTAGAGTGATTCTATTTGTTTGAGAGTCCAATTTGCAGTTAGTGTATTAGTTTAATGCATGAGAAATCAGTTAACTCAATTAAGTGAGTTAAAATCAGTTTAACTAGTTGTAACTGATTGTTGCACTAGTGAGAGGTCAAGTGAATTAAATCAAATTTAATTCACATGCAGTGATTTGTCAAGTGACTGATTATTTACAATTAATAGTTGCATGCATGTTAGTTCTGATGAAGACCCAGTTGAGACAGAGGTTAAAGGGATGTTATCTATCAGTTGTATTTATAGCAAATTGCCCGGGCACAATTATATACACCATAGGATTCCCATGATGAATTTCCCAGTCAAGGAAGGCTAATTATCCTAATTAATAGGGATTAATTTCCTAGGGATTTCATGAGCAAGGCAGACTGAAGACAGGTTGAGAATTGGCTAAACGTTGGACCAATTTTTCTTGGATCAGTGTGAGACAGTTAGCAGAGTGCAGCAGACTCTTGTGAGAAGAGTCCATTGTAATTGTTTCATGGTTCCTTGGTTCATTATACAATATAGATAGAGGGGTTTTGAGCAGTAAGCTTTCCCCAGGAAAAATATCTGTGTTGTGGATTGATTTTCTTCTTTCTTTTACTTGGTGTGATTGTGAGATCATGTTTATTTTCCAAAATTAATTTGTATAAGGATTCAGTCATTTTCTCTAGTATATTGCATGATTATATTGAATCCATTGGTATAAATATAGTTTGTATAACTTTTACATGGTATCAGATCGCCATAAATCACTATAGTGGAGAAGAAATTGAGTTTTTGTTGAATAATATTCAAACTTGCAAATACTTTTGTTGGCATGATAAGCAGATCAGGATGGATTTCAATGGCTTAAGATTGGAATATGAACTCAAGGGAAGTTCTAATTATATTACATGGAAAGACAGAATGGAGGTAGTTATGGAGGACTACAGGTTGAAATAATTCATTTATAATGATATTCCCAAGCCCGTAGTAGCATACGTTGCTCTTCATGATGCTTGGCAAAAGAAGGTAGCAAGGGCGAGGAAGATCTTATTAGACGGAGTTCAAGATCACATTGTCTCGAGTCTCCATGGCAAGGCGACTACACATGAAATGTGGAAGGCCTTGACAGATCTGTTTCAGAACATAAGCAACCAAAGGAAGTTGGTGCTGAAGGACAAGCTCAGGAAAATCAAGAAGGAGGTGGGTGAGACGGTACCAACATACTTGGAAAAGTTCACTCAATGTCGATATGAGCTTGGAGGTGTTTGTGTGACCGTAGAAAATGATGACTTGGTGAGCCTAACACTTCTAGGCCTTCCTAAGAGCTGGCATAGTTATCAGGACTCTGTCAATGGGAGGGAGAAGTTACCATATTGGGAGCGACTTTGGTCAGATTTGGTACAAGAAGAATTCAGGAATAATACCAGGGGTGGATCCTCATCCAAGAATAATGACGAGGAATATTGTGCCTTGGCCAGTAAGGTAAAGAAGGCCAAGGGAAAGAAATCCCAAGGCGAAGTAGGCAAGAAATACTTGTCCAAGATTAGATGCTTTCACTGTCACGAGCATGGGCACTATGCTACAAATTGTCCACAGAAGAAAATCAAGAAGGAGCCTGAAATTGCAGCAGGTGAAGCATTGGCTTCATAGTTCGAGCTTTATTTTACTCTCATTGCATGCATGGCCATCACTGTAATGGGATGCATGTGGTATTTAGACAGCGGTGCCTCATTCCATATGACGAGGAATATAGATCTCTTCAGTGACTTGGAGGAGAAGGACCTCCAGTAGAGCATAGATTTTGGAGATGATGGGAATTATATCACTACCAGACATAGGTACAGTTACCTTTCAGAGGGAGAATGGCTCCCATCTCAGACTAGCAGATTTTTTTCATGTTCTAGGCCTAAGGAAGAATATTGTCTCTATAGTGGTATTATAAGAATGTGATTATGAAGTAATGTTTAGAAAAAGGAAACATTTTCCTTTAAAACATAGCCATGGGACAAGTGAAGAAGATCAGTGTAAGAGTCAAGAACTTGTATGCTCTCGAGGTTGAGGATGCATGCAAGGCTTTGAGGAGAAAATCAGTGGTTAATGACTTGGTGGTTGAGAGGGAGAAATTATCTCTCAACATGCAGCCTCAGAAACAGTCTTAGAAGGTTGTGGAGCAGCCACAATTGGAGAAGCAGAGAGGAGACCGAGTGGAAGAGTCCACTCCAGCAAAGACCTCCCGGAGGGGGAAATTTTGAGCCAGATGGGAAAATGGAGTACATGTAGCTATACCTCTAGGTGTGAGGTGGGGCGATGTGAAAAATTAATACTAAGAAGAAATTTTGGCAGGATTCATTGAGATGGTTTGTCTCATGGATCGAACCTAGCTATGAGGAGCCCACAATACAACAGTAGAAGGAATGATCAATTAGATTGATGCCTTGAGATGTCAAGAAGACAACAATGAGAGTGACAGGTGTCAGATATTGGAGCGCAAATCAGAGTTGGCAGTAGTGTGGAGTGCATGGATGTAGATGTTAACATCACAGAGAGTCTAGTAGACATCTGCAGTAGGTACCAACAGTCAGAAGACTTTGATGATGGATGCGGTATACTGATTCAGTTTTTTGGAGGCTATTCAGTTTCAGAAGTGTAGTGTGCAAAAGTTTCATGTGCGAAAAACACTAGAGAAGTGTTGCATGCAAGAGTTTTATGTGTAAACAACACTAGAGAAGTGTTGCATGCAAGAGTTTCATGTGCACATGCAAGAACATTCCAAAGGTACCGGATCGAGGCAAATTGATTCTTTTCTTATTGAGAGAGAGTGTTGAAATTTGCAACAAGAAACGGTGAAATTGGCATCCAGAAACAATATGATAGCACACACACTAGTGTGGGACCATAGGTCACATAGTGATGGGTCCTAGGGATACATTAGTGTGCAAGCCAATTTATTAAATAAATTGGAAATGTGTCTAATTTAATTTCCCCTTAATTAAATTGGACAATAAATTGTAATCTTATATCATAACACTTGTAACAATTAACTGAGTGTGATAGAATCAGTTAGCTCATGAAATTTGAGTTGAGGGTGGTTGGTGAGGCATGTATATTGATTCTATTTGTTTTAGAGTCCAAGTTGCAGTTAGTGTATTAGTTTAATGCATGAGAAATCAATTAACTCAATTAAGCGAGTTAAAATCAGTTTAACTAGTTGTCACTGATTGTTGCAGTAGTAAGAGGTCAAGTGAATTAAATTAGATTTAATTTACTTGCAGTGATTTGTCAAGTGAATAATGATTTACTATTAATAGTTGCATGCATTTTAGTTATGATGAAGACCCAGTTGAGACAGAGGTTAAAGGGAAGTTATGTATCAGTTGTATTTATAGAAAATTTCCCCGGCACAATTATATACACCATAGGATGCCCATGATGAATTGCACAGTCAAGGAAGACTAATTATCCTAATTAATAGGGATTAATTTCCTAGGGATTACGTGAGCAAGGAAGGTTGAATACAAGCTAAGAATTGGCTGTGTTGGACCAATTTTTCCGGGATCAGTGTGAGACAATTAGCAGAGTGCAACAGACTCTTGTGAGAAGAGTGCATTGTAATTGTTTCATGATTCCTTGGTTTATTATACAATAGAGATAGAGGGGTTTTGAGCAGCAACCTTTCCCAGGAAAAATATCTGTATTGTGGATTGATTTTCTTATTTCTTTTACTTGGTGTGATTGTGAGACCATGTTTATTTTCCACAGTTTATTTGTAGAAGGATTCAATATTTTTCTCTAGTATATTGCATGATCAGATTGAATCCATTGGTATACATATTGTTTGTATAATTTTTACAACCATGTCACCAAGAAGACCATCATTAGAAGATATGTTGTGTTCAAAGATCAAGAGTCATGGAATGAGAGTATAGATAAAACAGTTGATGCACAAGAACCATTGATGGAAGAGGATGATGTAGAAGAGAGGGAGAAACAAGAATCATAGGAGTAGACACCAATAAGGACTCCAAGATTTCTAGAGCAACATGGATCTTCAAGCAGATCAACAGACCAGAATTCTCCCAGCAGCCAATCAGGTGATGAATTAAGAAATGGTAAGAGAAATGTGAGAAGTCTGAAAAATATTTATGATGATTTGGATGTTAGTTCAAATTTTGCATTATTTTCATTCCAAATTTCTTCGTTTGAAGAAGCAATCAGAGATGAAAACTGGGTGCAAGCCATGGATGAAGAAATTGATGCTATTGAAAATAATGGTACATGGGATTTGGTTGATTTGCCAAGAGAAAAAAATATCATTGGTGTGAAGTGGGTGTACAAGAAAAAGTTGAATGAGAAAGGTGAAATTGACAGATTTAAAGAAATACTTGTAGCAAAAGGATTCTCGCAGCAACCGTGAATAAATTTTGGAAAAAAGTTTGCTCCAGTAGCCAAATTGGATATTGTAAGAGCAATTCTAGCCACAACCACTCAGAACAAGTGGAAAGTATATCAAATGGATGTGAAATAATCCTTCTTGAATGGAATTATAGAATAATATATTTATGTGCAACAACCTCCGGGTTATGAATTTGAAGGAAAAGAATAAAAAATTTACAGGTTGAAGAAAACTCTCTATGGACTTAAGCAAACACCTAGAGCATGGTATAGCAAAATTGACAGCTACATGATCAAGAATGGATTTCACATAATAAACCTTGAACTTACCTTATACACAAAGGTAAATGAGCATGGACATATATTGATTGTTTTCTTATATGTTGATGACATGATTTTTACAGGTAATATTGAGTTGGATGAATTTAAAGTAGCCATGATGAAAGAATTTGAGATAATAGATCTTGGTCTCATGAAATATTGTCTTGGCATAGAAGTTGAGCAATCTGAAAAATGAATTTTTATTTGTCGAAATAAATATGTAAGAGATTTGCTAAAAAGATTCAGGATGGATAATTGCAAACCTATACCTACACCATTTGCAACAGGTACAAAGTTAAGAAAGGACGATGAAGGATCAGATGTCAATCCAACTCTATTCAAAATATTGGTTGGCACTCTCATGTATCTCACAGCTACGGATATTATGCAGAGAGTGAGTTTGATTTCCAGAATTTTGGAGACTCCAAAAGGCACACATTGGAGTGCAGGAAAAATAATTCTGAGATACATAGCAGGAACAAGAGATTGTGGGATAATGTATGCAAGTACAAAAAATAAATATTTGATTGGATACACAGAGTGATTTTGCAGGCAGTTTGGATGATAGGAAGAACACTTTCGGTGATGTCTTCGATCTTGGTTCAGGTGTGATAGCATGGGAATCTAAGAAGCATCCTATTGTGACACTATCATCAACAGAAGAAGAATATGTAGCAGTAATATCAACAAAATGTCAAACAGTGTGGTTAAGAAGAGTATTGGATGGAATCAAGCAGAAACAACAAGGATCAACATTAATATATTGTGACAACACCTCAACAATCTCACTATCCAAGAATAGTGTTTTTATCAAAAGAGCAAGCATATTGATACTATATATCACTTTATTAGAGAACTTATGAGCAATGGATAAGTTCACTTGAAGCTTTATAAATCGAGTGATCAATTGGCTGATATATTTACAAAGCCATTAGCGAAATATGTGTTTGAGTTTCACAAAAGAAACTTGGGTGTTGTAAGCCTAGTTGAGACATAGACCAACAGAGGTGTTTGAGTTGTCATGATTCATGTCTTAGTTTAGTGGTCGTAATTAACGGGGAGTGTTAAAATAGCTAATTAACTCCCGCATGGAGTTTTCTATGTTTAGAGAGTCAATTAAGTGAGCGTTAAGTCAAGTTGAGTTATGTGATAAGTTAATTTGGTAAATGTGTGCATGTCAAGTTATATTAAGCGAGTTGTTAGTTGAAAAAGGTTTAAATACCCTTCACCGAGTTAATTGTACTCAAATTGAAGTTTGTTTGATCAATAGAAGAGCTGCAGCTAGTGTGTTATTGTGTGTGAATTATTTGTGTTAATATGTACCTTTACTCCTCTACCTGATCAAGTTTCATTGTGCACAACTGCATGAGCACAAAAAACTTCGACAATGTCGCCCACGATGAACTTTGGCATCGCAGTCCTAACAAAAACTCACGTCATCCCAATAGAGAATGCTAAACAATGAGATAATGGGAGCCTTGGACTTGATCATTAATATTAGCTCCTCCAAACAACAATTCCATTATGCATAGTGATGAGAGAAAATGACCGCATGGAGAGAGGCCAAAGCAATAGCTCATTTTGTTTGAGAAGTAAGTTGTTCTTCATTCTGCAGTTCCTAGAAATCATGAAAGACTCGCAATCCATAGGAGTGAAACCGACGATAGAGGTGGCTCACAAAGGTCTTGTTAGTATCTGGTTACTCTGATAGGCGTTAGTTTAGAAACATATGCTACTTGTAATTGTTGTTGCAGGTCATTTAAGAAATAAATAAATTTTTTTAAGTTATAATATTAAAATAACAATTCAAATGCTTTAAAATTTATTTATAACATCCAAATTCATGTGAAACTTGTGGATCTATTATCCAATTTATTGTACACTCTAGATTATAACAAACTCATAAAATTTATCATTCAATTTCCCTTACACTATAGTCTATGTGGTCCGGAGATATTCAAACTCCGAATTCTAACAAAATGAATTCCAGTTAGACATGCAATATGGAAAAATGGGAAAATTTGCCAAAATTTTTCAAACATACATTGAATTAATTAAACCCATCAAATTTAGAAGGGCTTTTAATTTCGAAATTCCAGCACTATTGCAAAAAAGAAAAAGATAGTCTATTGCAATTCACTTTGACTTAACTTTACAATATGTATTGCAATTTGAGACAAAGTACAAGATGGCCACTCTGTTGTTTTTTTTATAAATTGCATAGAACTAATAACTTTAAAATTAAATTGGCCCACACTTTGAATTTAAGAGTCATAAAGAGATATTCTGATTGTTGAAGATAATGGAGAATCTCCTATTTTATTGAGTTGGTTCATGAGACCTTAGGATAGGAAATTGGTTTCTATTTCTTAGGGTGCAGTTCTAACTTCCCTAGATCTTGTGTGCTATATAATAGCTGAATTATATGGAGATTGTAGAGCGTTCTGTAGAAGCTAGAATCTCTTGGTTCACACTCTCTTTCGTAGAGCTGACCAGAGGGATTGTTAATTAATCCATTCAAACATTGTTTCTTTTATCTTGGTATCAGAGCACAATTCTGCGAGGAGGAGCCATGCGATGTCTCCCTACTTAATTTTTTGCACCACAACGGTGCTGAGGAACGCTCCCTTCCTAGCACTACCTATAGGAGCAGACCTGAAGGTGCTGCCGCTATCGTTGCCTGAACACCACGAGGCCAAAGCTGGGCCGAGAGCCTATGTGAGGAGCACTATTATTTGCTGCTTGTGGGAGCTACCAGTGTGAGAAAGAAGAGATCTCGTGGAAGAGCTTCTCTTGAGAGGAGTGCGTAGTGGAGCTCTGCTCTTGCATGAAGTGATGCTGCCAACGTAAAGAAGAACGTTTCTTCCACTCTGTCCGTGAACAACAAATGACCGCTCGAGGCCGGAAGAGGAGGAGGAACACGACTAAGAAGACTGCTATTGCTCCATTACTGAGGAATGTTGAGGAGTGTGGCCATCTGGCTTTCTACTCAACGTTTCTAGACTAAAACTGGGTAGATTTTGTGTGACGCATTTCCTCTTTGCTCGGGGTGACACATTTCCAAAGCCTGCGTGGAGGTAGCCTGCCTACCTGAATGTTGCACATTGTTGCATCCTGAGTACGCTTCCTGTTAGCCACATATAACATTTTGTCAAGCAAACAGGTGGCTAAATATGTTTCTGAGCATTCAAAAGAAACATTTCCTTTGAAAATCTCTCATTCTTGAAGCCTCCATGTATCTTCTATCCTTTAAAGAATCCTCACTGTTGTTTCCACTAACGAACCCTGATGATTCACCAATGAAACTATTTTCGAAAGGCCACTGAAACTGCCCATTTTCACTCATTTCCCTTCACCTTCATAAAACCTTCCTTTCCTCTTTAAAACCTCCATTTCCCTTAAAAATCCTCCAAAACCCCTTTGAACCTCTAAAATTCCCTTTTACAGGTTTAAAGCATCCTTTTTCCCCTCTATCAAAAGCCAAAAAAGCCTTGAAAAGCCTTCCTTTTGGCCTAAAAAACCCATTTTTGCACTAAGGACTTAAGCCCCTTTCAGCCTTGGCCTTAGCCCCTTTTCCACACATGACCGGAGCCATAACCGAGTGCTAATCGCTAATCACAATCGAGGATTTCTGTGTATTTTTTCCCTTTTCTTGCCTCCTCTGATGTTGATCCTGCGATTTGATCTGGACCGTTGAATCCACAAGAACCAACGGCCAGATCTAATCGTGCTCCTCTCATATCCCTTATCACAAATCGCAATCGGAGCTTTCCTTTTCCGGAATTTCCTTTTTTCTTCCATTTTTCCGATGCAATGAGTCTATTCTCCACTCGACCTCAGATTCAATCTCCACCGTCGATCTTTACGGATCCAACAGCCAGCGCTAAAATCGCATCGCACCCATCCATCAATGTTACCCTCTGCCTGTGCAACCTCCACTTGAATCTACACCGTTGATCATCCTTCTGATCCAACGGCCTGTGCTCCATCGAAAAATTAACAAATCGCAATTTCCGTTTTCTCTTTTTACTTGCCTCCTCCGATGCTGATCCACCGATTTGATCTGGACCGTTGAATCCACAAGAACCAACGATCAAGATCTTATCGTGCTCCGCCTATAGCCCTCTTTCTTCAACCCATCGATTAAATCCCGACTGTCGATCATCCTTCAGATCGGAAGGCTGGCGCTTAATCGTACATTGCAAATCAAAAGTCTTCCCTTTTCATTCCTCCGATGGTCTGATTCTGCAATTTGATCCTGACCGTTGAATCCACAAGAACCAACGACCAGGATCTAATCACGCTCTGCCTTTTCCTTTCCCATTTTCACTATTCTGCAATCCATTGATTGGATCTCCGTCATCCATTCCTACAGATCCAACAGCTCACATCTGTCCGATCGTTCACTTACCTTGTTCAAAACTCCACTTTCCATTTCAATCTCAGCCATCCGATCCGCAGATCCAACGGTCCTAACTCAACCCCACAGCTTCGACCCATCATGCTTCACCCACACCGTCAAATCTTCCGCCCATCATCCAACGGCTGAAAATGCATATCGCGTAACTTTTGCGCCTGAGAGTTAATGTTCCAAATTTACGCAATAAAAGTGGTTTTGAGATTCCACGTGTCAATCACTGAATGATATCGCGTTCCAAAAGGCAAAACCACCTTCCCCCCTTTTAGCCGCATGAAAACCATTCCCGGTTCCGCTTTACTGCCTACCCTCTGCAACTTTAACTTTTAATCCTAGTCGTCGATATCTGCAGTCGAACGACCCACATTATATTGCACTTTTATTCATCCACCATTCATCTGACCCCCGAAATGACTCCGTCGAAAGATCTCCATCGTCGATCTCTTTCATGATCCAATGACCCACATTTAATCTCCCTCTGTACTCCCGGTCCCACCACCAAATATGCCCTCGTTCATCTCATTTCGCCTTTTTTCCTATGTATTTTCCCTCGCATGATTTTTTGCATTTCAACACTAAAAGTCATTTCTTCCTCTTAATTCAGTCTAAACCCTGGTTTCATGGTGTTGCGCCATGAAACCCTTCCTCCACCACATACGCTTCTTCTGCGATCGCTCCTCCGCCTCCGCTAAAGCCTTCTGAAGCAGTTCTAAGCCCTCGTGCAAGATTTCATAACAAGTTTCTCGTTTTTTGCAGGTTTCAGAGCATGGTGAATCCATACAGTCTCCACGGTCACTATCATGGTGATATATAGTGCTAAGAGACTATTTCAGAACTGAAGATCGCCGAAGACACCCTTGAGAAGGTTAATATCCTGTTTTTCATTGAATATCGGGTTATAATCCTTGATTCAAACCCTCCAGCACCCCTGAAACCTGTATATTCCTGAGACGGGGTCGGAAAACGTAGTGTATGAGAGAGAGAGAGAGAGAAAGGATCGATTATATATTTTTTTTTCAGACGACGTGCTTAATCCACAGTTACGAGCATACGGTACACAGATGAAGACCATAAGAACGATCAAGAAGACTTAATGAAGCCTAAAGCACATAAACAATTTATATCAGTGCTTTCATATGAGCAGAATGTTCTTTTTCCGAAAAAGGACAAGTTCCCACAGCATTCTCCATTCCTCAAGCCCGTAACAGTTATTATTCTGACAGAAAGTTCCTAAAACTGCCAGTGCATTAGTTACAAAGCATGGAAGACCTAAAAGGTGAATCTTCATCCTTTCTTATCTCAGAGTACAATCAGAGTACTATGACCAGAAATTACTACGTGGAACATACCCTTGGAGTTATTTTAAAACTGACGAAGACCCCCAATTCATCTAAAAAGTACTGAAAGTTAATGTAAGGACATTAAAACAGAATGGGCTTTGAAAGACATTTCTCCCTCTGTTTTAATGAGTCATTTAAGCTCTATCTACCACTACTATCACTCTTTCATCTATAAGAACTCCCGAGAAATACATTGTAAACGTTGGTTGGTTGGATATTGTAAAAACACTGATTGTAATCTGTTTTACTGAATTAGAGTTCTGTGAGTAGTAGTTGTAAATAGGCTGGGAGATGATTTCTGGATGATATCAAGTTATTGGACAAGGATGTATGTAACTAGTTTTTCTTTTCTAATATGACAAGCATGTTCATTGGATCCTGATCTAAATCAGTGGTGATGTGTTCTATCTTTGTTATTTTTTTTCCTCTGTTATACATCATGTTCCATTTCTATGATAAGAATCAGTAATTTTAGCTTAGGATATATTGTTGCAAGTACCCTAATGCTTCATGCACTCTCTTATCTTTATGTTTTCTGCTAATTGTGTATCTTGGAACAAATTCAACATAATTTAACTAGTATAGAAGTTGGTTTGTCCATGCTTGCTGATGTATGAATTTAGAGTTTGTTTCTTAGATGTTCTTGTCTGGTTTTAGCTGAAAGAATTGGGAAACTGGGAGGTTTAGAGTTAGCTCTGTCTCACTAGGTTCCTTTTCCAACAATCAACCTTTCTAAGATCCCTTTGAGTTGATTTTCAAAAGAAAATAAGGTTAAAAGTCTTTCTCTGATCTTAGATTTCACTATGTCTTAAACTTGAAATTTTTTCATTGTCTGAAAGTAGTCAGGAGGATTTCTGAATTATTGTCTTCAGAGTTAGCCTTATTAGGAGTTTGGATCATAGAGGTTAAGGAAAGCCCCATCCCTAGATTTACTCTGAAGTGGTCACCTTGGAAGGTTTTCCTTGTCATTCTCATTCATTTCCTTATTATTTCATCCCACACTATCATCTTAGGAGATCCTCTATTTTAGATGACTAGCCCTTCGAAAGCCTTGGATATTTGAATTGCAAGTAAAACCTTTTTATGACCCCATTTCCCAATGTAATTGTGTTCTCTTTGAATTATCTCCCCATTGCCAAAAAATCCTTCTCTTCTCAATCCTTTACCTTACATTGAACCTTTCTTTCATGTTTCCCAACCAAACAAACAAAACAAAACAAAAAACCCTTGTGCCCTATAACTAGCCTAATACCTTAAAATTTAACTTCAAAGATATATTATCCTTTGCTTTATAGATAGATGCCTCTCTGGATCCATGAGGGCTAGATCATGAGATCCCAAAGTGGTTTGATGTTGTCTTGTCATTTGGTATTGCCAAATCTGCCAAATCACAGGAACCACAACATAATGGCGACTCCACTGGGGACTTTGAGTTAAAACACTCCTTGAAACATCTCTAAGAACTCAAAGAAGACCAATTAGCCTTGATTTGGTAGTTAATCACTATGGTGAACAGTAAATCTTCTTAAACATTTTAAATCTTCCACTTGGCGACTCCACAGTTCCTAAATGACCAAAAGACTCCACTAGTGATCAGTAGGCCTGCTGATTATCTTTTTTTCCTCAAGACTCCACTAGGAGACCAGTTTCATTACAACATCATCCCTATTAGAAAAAACACATAGGATTAAGCTTCTTGGTTTAAGGATAGTCTGCCTCTTCATGTTGTTATTACTGGCTTCAAGAACAATCCACACCAGAGCTTACCCTGATCCAAATCCCCCTGAAATAGTTGACAATCCCGAGAGCATTCTTAGGAAGTCTTTCACATATAGGGATCCAACTATTGTCAGACTCATTCATAGAGCTAACTCAGCACCTGAAAAGCTTGCATCTCTATCAGATACTCAAGTTGACTTAGATTTTCCAAGTAATTTACCAAGAGCTAATTCATTCAGTGGTATAGATCAGACAGACTTTGAGCCTACAAGTTCACCACCACATAGTGGTAAACACATTGATAGTAGAGAAACCCCTCCATCCACACCTCCTGATATACATTTCATTCATAAATTGGGTCTCTCTCACCCTAAATCTTCTCAACAGTTTGTTGCTGGTCCAAGCATTTTTTTCATCCACATACCTGTTGTCCAAGCCAATCCTTTACCTCCAAAAAACATTATCATGGAAACATGGTATGCTCTCCTAGTCTTTCCACAGCCTTTAGCTCCTTTACCTAATGAATATTAGTCTAAAATTATCCATTTCACTAGAAAAGAATCTACCACAGCTCAACACCATGTATATAGGATGGAAGATGTTTTCGACTATATGGAAATAGAAAATGAGACCATTAAGATGAGAATATTTGCTCAAAGTTTAGGATGAGAAGTTAAAAAGTGGTTTAAAGGGTTAGCCCCTAATAGCATCAATGAACTTCCCTCCTTTCATCAAACTTTCATAAAAAAATGGGAAATCAAAAGAAATCCTCTAAAAATATTAGCAGAGTATAAGAATCTCAAAAGAAATCAGGGTGAGAGTGTCCATGACTACTCCACCAGGTTTAATAGTGCCTACAATGCTCTTCCACCCCACATGAAACCTCCCCAAGGAATGGCCTTAGTGAAATATCCTGAGGGCTTTGATGCTGACATGGCCTATCAACTTAGGGAGAGAGACTATACAACTCTGGAAGATATGCAGAAAGGAGTTGTGAGTGTAGAAGAAAACTTGATTGAAAAAAGAGCTAGGATGAGGGCTGAAAAGAAGGTAACCTATAGGGAAGACACCACAGCTTCTACATCTGATCCCAAATATGATGATCTAGCCAAGAAAATAAATAGGCTAGAAAGAATGATGGAAAAAATGGTTGTCCAAGTCAACAATCAGAATAGAAACCAAACTCAAAACCAGAACCAAAAATTTAGGAGAAACACTACCCCTAATAGACAGAGGGATTCTGACCAACAAGTCATACCTCCATTCCAAGGAAATTTCCTTGATGAAGATGAGGGAATAATAGAAGAATCAGAGGGAAATACTATAAACATGATTGAAGTGGATAACCAAGATCACACCTTTTCCATAGAAGATAACCAGACCTCATACACACATTGGGATGAGGAAGGGTTAGAATCTGAAGACTATAGGTTAGGATTCGAGAATGCCATCATGTAGGTCCGAGAGAAATATGAGCTTAGAAGGAAAAAGAGCCTAGAAACTCCCAAACCAAAAATCTCTGAAATCACTGTGAAGAAAAGACCTGAAAAGACTCCTAAAGGAACTGCTGAAAGCAACAAAATAGCAACTGAAAGTTCTGGAAAAAACAAGGACAAAGACATCCAAAGCCTTGAAAAACCAAGTCAAGAAACTAGCAGCACTAGCATTGTAGCTAATTCTCCTGAAAAAACAGCTTCAACCAATGTACATAGTGAAAATCAGCAAGTTGATTTTGCTAATAAAACAGCGACCAACAAGACAGGATTGAGCCTTTCAAAGAACCAATCTCCTTTCAATCTAGAGAGTGAGATTGCCAAAATAAAAATTTATGTCCCTCTCACTGAGTTGGCCACCCAAGATGCATATAAAGGTCAAATCTTGAAAGCTTTAAACTTAGGAGAAAACAGTGACTCTGTCAAATTAAATGATGATCAACCAGCTCTCTTGTTTGGCCCAAAAATTGAAGGGAAATTTCAGGAAGGAGTAGTGCCTTTCTATATTAGTCTGAACATCCATGAAAAATTCATACATAATGATATGCATGATTCAGGGGCTTCACACAATCTCATGCCCAAAGTGATCATGGAAAAATTAGGCCTGGAGATAACCAGACCTTATAAGGATTTATATTCTTTTGACTCTAGCAGAGTCAAGTGTTTGGGCTTGATTAAAGATATCTGTGTGAATTTGACCCAAATCCCAGCCAAGTGCATGGTAATGGATGTAGTAGTGGCTGATGTACCTCCTAAATATGGCATGTTGCTATCAATATCATGGGGTGCCAAGCTACAAGGTACAATGCAAATGGACATGACAAATGCCACAATCCCTATTTTCTGCTAGCTTAGAAGATTATATAGGGAAGCACACATGAAACTCATGGTAAGCACCCCAGAGAAACCAGAAAATTTACCCCTTTACTCTTTCCACACGGATCTAGACTCTTTTATCCTTTACAATGATGAGTTTCCAGATGAGCAAGAGCTAGAGAATGGAAACTTAAACAAAAGAGTAGAGGCCACAAATATTAACATAATGGAAGCTCTGAACACAGAGGAAAACAAAGGAGAAACATCTGAACAATCTGCAGAATTAGAAAATCATAACCAAGATTGCAAACAGAAGATTACCCATCATCCTTCTAACCTCAAGAAACAAGAAGACATTAAGGGTGAAACTGATGAAAAAACTGCTAACAATCCCCTATGTAACATGAGTTTTGATAGCCCCAAGGGTTAGCTCAAGCGGTAGTGAGCCAATACGTGGGCCTCTCCGTTGAGGGAGGTCACGGGTTCGATTCTTGAGTCCTTTGGGGTTAGGCGCCGAAAGTCCGCCGAACGGTTTGCCGCGCGTACCATCCAGAAATTCTGGGGAAGTACGCCCGGATTTCCCGTGAGCTTTCCCCTCATTGAAAAAAACATGAGTTTTGATGGGTCTTGTACTAAAAGGAATGCAGGAGCTGGGGTATGGTTGCACAATACTGAAAACAATTATGCGGAGATTCATACCTTCAAGCTAGATTTCAAATGCACAAACAATATAGTAGAGTATGAAGCTCTCCTCTTAGGACTGCATTTATTGAAAAAACTAGGAGCTAAGAGGATAGTTGTCCATGGAGACTCAGAACTAGTCATCAAACAAGTAAATTGAGAGTACACTGCTAAACATCCTAGATTAAGGGCATATAGGAATGATGCCATGGATATTTTGAAAACATTTGTAGAATATGAGCTTGTGTTTGTCCCTAGAATTCAAAACATACTTGCAAATGGATTGGCCTGCACTGCTAGTTCATATCAGATACCACTTAGTGACAAACAGAGCATTGTTCAAATAGAATATAGACTAGTTGTACCAGATAATGAAAAATATTGGCAGGTCTTTGAGGGTGACAAACAGATAGAGGATTTCTTGCTTTGTAGGAATGAATTTGAATTACCTGATTCAGACTCTAAGTCCGATGAAAATTGTATGGATAAAGAGCGCCCTAATGAAGAAAAACCATCCCCTTCTGCAAAAATAAACTTGTTGACCAAATAATTTGATAAACAAACAGAATAATACATGAAAATAGATAAAGAAGACATAGAGGTGTTGCAGTCCAAAGACAAAAGCATACTAAGAGGATTAGCACCCCTAGAGGACCTCTTTGATTTTAATGATGTAGCAAAGAAGCCCACTATAAAACACACTGAATCTGATGTTGAAGAATGTAATATAGGCAGCAAAGACAAACCTAAAATGATCAAATTATCTAAAACTTTGCCAGCCCATATCAAGCAGAAATACATTGATTTGTTTAAAGAGTTCGCTGATGTTTTTTCTTGGAGTTATGAAGATTTGAAAGCCTATGACACAGAGATCATCCAACATAAGATTCCATTGAAAGAAAACCAAAAACCTTTTAGGCAAAAATTGCGTAGAATTAACCTTGTACAGTTACCCCTGGTAGAAAAGGAAATCAAATAAATGTATGAGGCCAGAATCATAGTCCCTATGAAGTTTTCAGATTGGGTATCTAACCTTGTGGCTGTAAGGAAAAAGACAGGAGAAATTAGGCTGTGCATTTATTTTAGAAACTTAAACAGAGCCTCCTTAAAGGACAATTACCCCTTGCCCAAAATGGAACACATCCTACAAAGGGTAGTTGGTTCTAGGAGGATTTCTCTGTTAGATGGATTTTCATGGTATAGCCAAGTCTTAGTACTCCTAGAAGATCAACTTAAAACAACCTTCACCACTCCTTGGGGCACTTTCATGTATGTGAAAATTCCTTTTGGATTAATGAATGCTGGGGCCACCTTCCAAAGAGCCATGGACATTACATTCTTAGAGGAAATAGGCCACTTAATTGTAATCTACCTTGATGACATAACAGTGTATTCCAAAACTAATGAAGAGCACCTTAAACATCTGAGAAAGGTCTTTGAGAAATGCAAAAGGTATGGACTATCTTTAAATCCCAAAAACACTTTGTTTGGTCTCGAAGAAGGTAAACTTCTTGATCATATTATATCTGAAAAAGGGATTAAAATAGACCCAAAAAGAGTTGAGGGAATATTGCAGATTAGCCACCCAAGAAACATTAAGGAATTGCAGTCCTTTATTAGGAAGATTAATTTCTTGAGGAGGTTTATACCCAACCTAGCATAACTCCTTAGAAACATAAAAAGTATTCTTAAGAAAGAAGTGGGAGTTAAATGGACTCTAGAAGCCAAAAAGTCCTTTGAATTGTTAAAACATGCACTCACTTGAGCACCAGCCCTAATCAGCCCTGATTTTTCTAAAGACTTCCTCATATTCTCTTTTGCATCAGAACATACTGTGGCTACTGTCCTATTGCAGAAAAATCCAGAGGGACAAGAGCAGCCGAGTGCATTTTTTAGCAAAGCATTGAGAGATGCACCTCTGAAATATAACATCATGGAAAAACAGGCTTATGCTTTGGCAAAGGCCTTAAAGGATTTCAGAGTGTATATCTTACATTCCCATATTATTGCGTTTGTGCCTAACATAGTGGTAAAAGACATTTTGTCACAAGATCCAGATGGAAAGAGAGGCAAGTGGATTGTTGTGATACTAGAGTATGACTTGGAGATCAAACCCACTAAACTCATCAAGGGTCAAGGCTTAGCACAATTAATGGCTGAATCTAACTTACAAGCCCTTGACATTAATATGGTAGATGCTTTGGATGAACAGGAAGGATTACCAGCTCCCATTGTAGAAGAACAGTTCCAAAACTTGCCTTGGTATGCTGATATATTGTATGTGCTTGAAAATCTTAATGTTCCTCCTGATTTATCAAAGACAAAGGCAAGGTTTTTAAAGTTGAAAGCTAGAAATTATTGCATTTTAAATGAATGTTTATATTGGAAAAATTCAAATGGTTTATTGCTTAAATGTTTTCCTGAAGTTGATTCAGAGAGAATCAAGCATGAATTCCGTGAAGGAGAGTGTGGAGGCCATCTCTACTGGAAAACCACTGCTAATAAAATCCTTAGAGCTGGCTATTACTGGCCCACCCTTTTCCAAGATGTCCACAAGATGATAATTGCTTGGCACAAATGCCAAATCTTTGACGGCAAAAGAAAACTCCTCCCTTTACCTTTACAACCAATCACTGTTGAAGCTCCTTTGCAACAGTGGGGCCCAGACTTCATATGGGAAATCCATCTAGCTTCATCCACCCAACATAAATGGATTCTCATAGCCACTGACTACTTCACCATATGGATAGAGGCCATCCATTCTAGGAATTCCACAGACTATGTTATCATCAAATTTTTTGAAGACCATATCCTATGTAGATTTGGTTGCCCTAGAAAAATTATCACTGACAATGTTGCCGCATTTGGTTCCAAAAAGATGATTGATTTTTGTCACAGGTATCAGATTGCACTTGGTCATTCTACTGCTTATTATCCTTAAGGTAATGGGCTAGTAGAATCATAAAATAAGAGTTTGGTGACCATCATTAAAAAACGTCTAGAAGAGAATAAAAAAACATGGCATAATAAGTTAGTGCATGATTTACGGGCAGACAGGTTGACAACAAAGAAATCCATTGGAATGTCTCCTTATCAGCTTGTTTATGGAGCTGATGCAGTATTCCCTACTAGTTTGGGGGTACCAGTGATAAAATTGGTCCAAGAAATACAGTCAGAGGAAGACAGCATGGTAAGGAGGATCAATCAAACCATACATCTCCAGCAGACAAGAGAAGAAGTCTACAACAGAGCTCAGAAGGTGCAAGAGAACGTCAAAAAGTTGTTTGATAAGAGAACAAAGGCCTGTGATTTCAAGATTGGGGACAAGGTATTAAAATGGGACTCTAGAAGGGAAGATAAGGGTAAGCATGGCAAGTTTGACAGTTTATGGAAAGGCCCTTATATCATACAATCACCAATTGGTCCCAATGCATTTTTTCTGCAAGAATTAGATGGTACAAATCTGTTTGGGGGTCCTGTAAATGGAAGGATGCTCAAGCATTACTACTGTTGAGTTCAAATTAAAAAAATTCACTTCCATTGTAAATACCATTGCTTTGTTTTGTTTGCAAGAAAAAAAAATGCAAGAAGAAAGGTTCAGACAAGCTCAAATCTTGAACCTATGAAACACTAAAAGATTGGCTCAAATCAGATCAAACCAAAGCCAAAGAAAGTGAAAGGCTGGTTCTAACATGCTCAAAACTTGAACCAGTAAAGGAAAGAAGGAAACAGCTCCAACAGGGTCAAAATTAGGAGCTGAAATGAAGAAAAAGTGACTCTAATAAAGCTCAAAACCTAAGTCGCAAGGAAAAAGAAGGATGCTTTAAAGTTTCAAAATTGCAAGCCTTCACAATTTTGGTTTAAATTTCCTGCAAAGTTTCAGTTTGCGGGCAGTCTGTCTTTATGCCATTGACCCACAGCAAACCAGACAGTCTAATCCTGGTTTGGTTGTGTTTCAATTTCTGTTTTAGAACGTAGAGAATGAAATCTGCCAGACAATGTAATCCTAGCAGATATTAGTTTAGGTAGAGAAATTTATGAGTCCAACTGTTTAATCTGTTCCCATGGAGAAATAAGGGTAGAATTAGATTAGTTTTTTTCTTTCAATAAAAAAAAATAATGATGAAGAAGGTCTGCAAATCTAAATGCACCTTGAAGAAAAAAAATTAGGACAGTAGGAAGGGTAGGTAGTTGTTTGGGTAAGTATTGTTGCTGATATAATGCTTTTCACTCATGTAGCAGCTGATCAAAGAATAAAGGATGGTCAAGCAACAGGCATCTGGCCTACTCCAAAGATTATTTTTTAGATTCTTGACACCTTCAAGAAGATGCCATCCCCATGTGGAGCCACTGTTAGCCACCTATAACATTTTGTCAGGAAAACAGGTGGCTAAATATGTTTCTGAGCCTTAAAGAGAAACACTTCCTTTGAAAAACTCTCATTCTTGAAGCCTCCATGTATCTTTTATCCTTTAAATAATCCTCACTGTTGTTTCCACTAACGAACCTTGTTGATTCACCAAAGAAACTGTTTTCGAAAGGCCACTGAAACTGCCCATTTTCACTCATTTTCCTTCACCTTCATAAAGCCTTCCTTTCCTCTTTAAAACCTCCATTTCCCTTAAAAAGCCTCCAAAACCCCTTTGGACCTCTAAAATTCCCTTTTACAGGTTTAAAGCATCCTTTTTTCCCTCTACCGAAAGCCAAAAAAGCCTTGAAAAGCCTTCCTTTTGGCCTAAAAAACCCATTTTTTCACTAAGGCCTTAAGCCCCTTTCGGCCTTGGCCGTAGTCCCTTTTCTGCACATGACTGGAGCCATAACCGAGTGTTAATTGCTAATTGCAATCGGGGATGTCTGTGTATTTTTTCCCTTTTCCTGCCTCCTCCGATGTCGATCCTGCGATTTGACCTGGACCGTTGAATCCACAAGAACTAACGGCCAGATCTAATCGCACTCCTCTCATAGCCCTTATCACAAATCGCAATCGGAGCTTTCCTTTTCCCAACTTTCCTTGTTTCTTCAATTTTTCCGATGCGATGAGTCTATTCTCCACTCGACCTTAGATTCAATCTCCACCATCGATCTTTACGGATCCAACGGCCACTGCTAAAATCTCATTGTGCCCATCCATCAATTTTTCCCTCCACCTGTGCAACCTCTGATTGAATCTACACCATTGATCATCCTTCTGATCCAACAGCCTACGCTCCATCGTAAAATCGGCAAATCACAATTTCCCTTTTCTCCTTTTACTTGCTCCTTCGATGCCAATCCGCCGATTTTATCTGGACCGTTGAATCCATAAGAACCAACGGTCAAGATCTTATCGCACTCAGCCTATAGCCCTCTGTCTTCACCCCGCCCATTAAATCCCGACCATCGATCATCCTTTAGATCAGATGGTTGGTGTTTGATCGCGCATCGCAAATCCAAAGTCTTCCCTTTTCGTTCCTCCGATGGTCCGATTTTACGATTTGATCCTGACTGTTGAATCCACAAGAACCAACAGCTAGGATCTAATCGCGCTCCACCTTTCCCTTTCCCCTTTTCACTATTACGCAATCCACCGATTGGATCTCTGCCGTCCATTCCTACAAATCCAACGGCTCGCATCTGTCCGCTTGTTCACTTACCCCATTCAAAACTCTGCTTTCCCTTTCAACCTCAACCGTCCGATCCGCAGATCCAACGGTCCTCACTCAGCCCTGCAGCTTCGATCCATCGCACATCACTTGCACCGACATATCTTCCACCCATCATCCAATGGCTGAAAATGCATATCAAGTAACTTTTGCGCCCGAGAGTTAATGTTCCAAATTTACGCAATAAAAGTGGTTTTGAAAATCCCCATGGCGATCACTAATAGGATCGCGTTCCAAAAGGGAAAACCACCTTCCCCCCTTTCAGTCGCGTGAAAACCATTCCCAGTTCTGCTTTACCGCCTACCCTTCGCAACTTTAACTTTTAATCCTAGCCGCCAATCTCTGCGATCGAATGACCCACGTTATATCACTTTTTTATTCATCCACCATTCATCTGACCCCCCAAATGACTCTGTCGAAAGATCTCCACTGTCCATCTCTTTCATGATCTGACGGCCCACATTTAATCTCCCTCCGTACTCCCGGTCCCACCACTAAATACGCCCCCGTTCATCTCATTTTTCCTTTTTTCCTATGTATTTTCCCTGGCATGAGTTTTTGCATTTTAACACTAAAAGTCATTTGTTCTGCTTAATTCAGTCTAAACCCTGGTTTCATGGTGTTGTGCCATGAAACCCTTCCTCCACCACATACGCTTCTTCTACGATCGCTCCTCTGCCTCCGCTAAAGCCTTCTGAATCAGTTCTAAGCCCCCGCGCAGGATTTCATAACAAGTTTCTCTTTTTTTGCAGGTTTCAGAGCATGGTGAATCCATACAGTCTCCACGGTCACTGTCATGGTGATATATAGTGCTGAGAGACTATTTCAGAGCTGAATATCGTCGAAGATACCCCTGAGAAGGTTAATAGCCTATTTTTCATTAAAGATCAGGTTATAAACCTTGATTCAAACCCTCCGGCACCCCTGAAACCTGTATATTCACAAAGACGGGTCAGAAGAAGCAGCAAAGTGTATGAGAAGAAGATTAAAGGGATCAACTTATTGTTTTCAAGGCTTAATCCACAGTTACGAGCATACGGTACACAGATGAAGACCATAAGAACGATCAAGAAGACTTAATGAAGCCTAAAGCACATAAACAAGTTATATCAGTGCTTTCATATGAGAAGAATGTTCTTTTTCTGAAAAAGGACAAGTTCCCACAGCATTCTCCATTCCTCAAGCCCGTAAAAGTTATTATTCTGACAGAAAGTTCCTAAAACTGCCAGTGCATTAGTTACAAAGCATGGAAGACCTGAAAGGTGAATCTTCATCCTTTCTTATCTCAGAGTACAATCAGAGTACTATGACCAGAAAGTACTCCGTGGAACATACCCTTGGAGTTATTTTAAAACTGACGAAGACCCCCAATTCATCTAAAAAGTACTGAAAGTTAATGTAAGGACATTAAAACAGAATGGGCTTTGAAAGACATTTCTCCCTCTGTTTTAATGAGTCATTTAAGCTCTATCTACCACTACTATCACTCTTTCATCTATAAGAACTCTCGAGAAATACACTGTAAACGTTGGTTGGTTGGATATTGTAAAAACACTGATTGTAATCTGTTTTACTAAGTTAGAGTTCTGTGAGTAGTAGTTGTAAATAGGCTGGGAGATGATTTATGGATGATATCAAGCTATTGGACAAGGATGTATGTAACTGGTTTTTCTCTTCTAATATGACAAGCATGTTCATTGGATCCTGATCTAAATCAATGGTGATGTGTTCTATCTTTGTTATTTTTTTTCCTCTGTTATACATCATGTTCCATTTCTCTGATAAGAATCAGTAATTTTAGCTTAGGATATACTGCTGCAAGTACCCTAATGCTTCATGCACTCTCTTATCTTTATGTTTTCTGCTAATTGTGTATCTTGGAACAAATTCAACATAATTTAACTAGTATAGAAGTTGGTTTGTCCATGCTTGCTGATGTATGAATTTAGAGTTTTTTTCTTAGATGTTCTTGTCTGGTTTTAGCTGAAAGAATTGGGAAACTGGGAGGTTTAGAGTTAGCTCTGTCTCACTAGGTTCCTTTTCCAACAGTCAACCTTTCTAAGATCCCTTTGAGTTGATTGTCAAAATAAAATAAGGTTAAAAGTCTTTCTCTGATCTTAGATTTCACTATGTGTTAAACTTGAATTTTTTCATTGTCTGAAAGTAGTCAGGAGGATTTCTGAATTGTTGTCTTCAGAGTTAGCCTTATTAGGAGTTTGGATCATAGAGGTTAAGGCATGCCCTGTCCCTAGATTTACTCTGAAGTGGTCACCTTGGAAGGTTTTCCTTGTCATTCTCATTCATTTCCTTATTATTTCATCCCACACTATCATCTTAGGAGATCCTCTATTTTAGATGACTAGCCCTTAGAAAGCCTTGGATATTTGAATTGCAAGTAAAACCCTTTTATGACCCCATTTCCCAATGGAATTGTGTTCTCTTTGAATTATCTCCCCATTGCCAAAAAATACTTCTCTTCTCAATCCTTTACCTTACATTGAACCTTTATTTCATGTTTCCCAACCAAACAAGAAAAAAAAAACAAAAAACCCTTGTGCCCTATAACTAGCCTAATACCTTAAAATTAAACTTCAAAGATATATTATCCTTTTCTTTATAGAGAGATCCCTCTCTGGATCCAGGAGGGCTAGATCCTGAGATCCCAAAGTGGTTTGATGTTGTCTTGTCATTTGGTATTGCCAAATCTGCCAAATCACAGGAACCACAACATAATGGCGACTCCACTGGGGACTTTGAGTTAAAACACTCCTTGAAACATCTCTAAGAACTCAAAGAAGACCAATTAGCCTTGATTTGGTAGTTAATCGCTATGGTGGATAGTAAATCTTCTTAAACACTGGCGACTCCACAGTTCCTAAATGACCAAAAGAATCCACTAGTGATCAGTAGGCCTGCTGATTATCTTTTTTTTCTCAAGACTCCACTGGGAGACCAGTTTCATTACAACATCATCCCTATTAGAAAAAACACATAGGATTAAGCTTCTTGGTTTAAGGATAATCTGCCTCTTAAGGTTGTTATACTTAGCATACTGGCTTCAAGAACAATCCACACCAGAGCTTACCCTGATCCAAATCCCCCTGAAATAGTTGACAATCCCGAGAGCATTCTTAGGAAGTCTTTCACATCTAGGGATCCAACTATTGTCAGACTCATTCATAGAGCTAACTCAACACCTGAAAACCTTGCATCTCTATCAGATACTCAAGTTGACTTAGATTTTCCAAGTAATTTACCAAGAGCTAATTCATTCAGTGGTATATATTAGACAGACTTTGAGCCTACAAGTTCACCACCACATAGTGGTCAACACATTGATAGTAGAGAAACCCCTCCATCCACACCTCATGATATACATTTCATTCATAAATTGGGTCTCTCTCACCCTAAATCTTCTCAACAGTTTGTGGCTGGTCCAAGTATTTTTTTCATCCACATACCTACTGTCCAAGCCAATCCTTTACCTCCACAAAACATTATCATGGCAACATGGTATGCTCTCCTAGTGTTGCCACAGCCTTTAGCTCCTTTACCTAATGACTATTAGTCTAAAATTCTCCATTTCACTGGAAAAGAATCTACCACAGCTCAACACCATGTAGATAGGATGGAAGATGTTTTCGACTATATGGAAATAGAAGATGCGACCATTAAGATGAGAATATTTGCTCAAAGTTTAGGATGAGAAGTTAAAAAGTGGTTTAAAGGCTTATCCACTAATAGCATCAATGAACTTCCCTCCTTTCATCAAAATTTCATAAAAAATGGGAAATCAAAGGCAATCCTCTACAAATATTAGCAGATTATAAGAATCTCAAAAGAAATCAGGGTGAGAGTGTCCATGAATACTCCACCAGGTTTAACAGTGTCTACAATTCTCTTCCACCCCACATGAAACCTCCCCAAGGAATGGCCTTAGTGAAATATCCCGAGGGCTTTGATGCTGACATGGCCTATCAACTTAGGGAGAGAGACTATACAACTCTGGAAGATATGCAGAAAGGAGCTGTGAGTGTAGAAGAAAACTTGATTGAAAAAAGAGCTAGGATGAGGGCTGAAAAGAAGGTAACCTATAGGGAAGACACCACAGCTTCTACATCTGATCCCAAATATGATGATCTAGCCAAGAAAATAAATAGGCTAGAAAGAATGATGGAAAAAATGGTTGTCCAAGTCAGCAATCAGAATAGAAACCAAACTCAAAACCAGAACCAAAAATTTAGGAGAAACACTACCCCTAATAGACAGAGGGATTCTAACCAACATGTCATACCTCCATTCCAAGAAAATTTCCTTGGTGAAGATGAGGGAATAATAGAAGAATCAGAGGGAAATACTATAAAGATGATGGAAGTGGATAACCAAGATCACACTTTTTCCACAGAAGATAACCAGACTTCATACACACATTAGGATGAGGAAGGGTTAGAATCTGAAGACTATAGGTTATGATTCGAGAATTCCATCATGCAGGTCCAAGAGAAATATGAGCTTAGAAGAAAAAAGAGCCTAGAAACTCCCAAACCAAAAACCTCTGAAATCACTGTTAAGAAAAGACCTGAAAAGACTCCTAAAGGAACTGCTGAAAGCAAAAAAATAGCAGCTGAAAGTTCTGGAAAAAACAAGGACAAAGACATCCAAACCCTTGAAAAACCAAGTCAAGAAACTAGCAGCACTAGCATTGCAACTAATGCTCCTGAAAAAACAGCTTCAACCAATGTATATACTAAAAATCAGCAAGCTAATTTTGCTAATAAAACAACGACCAACAAGACAGGATTGAGCCTTTCAAAGAACCAATCTCCTTTCAATCTAGAGAGTGAGATTGCCAAAATAAAAATTTATGTCCCTCTCACTGAGTTGGCCACCCAAGATGCATATAAATTTCAAATCTTGAAAGCTTTAAACTTAGGAGAAAATAGTGACTCTATCAACTTAAATGATGATCAACCAGCGCTCTTGTTTGGCCCAAAAATTGAAGGGAAATTTCAGGAAGGAGTAGTGCCTCCTTTCTATATCAGTCTGAACATCCATGAAAAAATCATACATAATGATATGCATGATTCAGGGGCTTCACACAATCTCATGCCCAAAGTGATCATGGAAAAATTAGGCCTGGAGATAACCAGACCTTATAAGGATTTATATTCTTTTGACGCTAGCAGAGTCAAGTGTTTGGGCTTGATTAAAGATATCTGTGTGAATTTGACCCAAATCCCAGCCAAGTGCATGGTAATTGATGTAGTAGTGGCTGATGTACCTCCTAAATATGGCATGTTGCTATCAAGATCATGGGGTGCCAAGCTACAAGGTACAATGCAAATGGACATGACAAATGCCACAATCCCTATTTTCTGCTAGCTTAGAAGATTATATAGGGAAGCACACATGAAATTCATGGTAAGAACCCCGGAGAAACCAGAAAATTCCCCCCTTTACTCTTTCCACACGGATCTAGACTCTTTTATCCTTTACAATGATGAGTTTCCAGATGAGCAAGAGCTAGAGAATGGAAACTTAAACAAAAGAGTAGAGGCCACAAATCTTAACATAATGGAAGCTCTGAACACAGAGGAAAACAAAGGAGAAACATCTGAACAATCTACAGAATTAGAAAATCATAACCAAGATTGCAAAGAGCAGATTACCCATCATCCTTCTAACCTCAAGAAACAAGAAGACATTAAGGGTGAAACTGATGACAAAACTGTTAACAATCCCCTATGTAACATGAGTTTTGATGGGTCTTGTACTAAAAGGAATGCAGGAGCTGGGGTATGGTTGCACAATACTGAAAACAATTATGCGGAGAGTCGTACCTTCAAGCTAGATTTCAAATGCACAAACAATATAGCAGAGTATGAAGCTCTCCTCTTAGGACTGCATCTATTGAAAAAACTAGGAGCTAAGAGGATAGTTGTCCATGGAGACTCAGAACTAGTCATCAAACAAGTAAATTGAGAGTACACTACTAAACATCCTAGATTAAGGGCATATAGGAATGATGCCATGGATCTTTTGAAAACATTTGTAGAATATGAACTTGTGATTGTCCCTAGAAGTCAAAACATACTTGCAAATGGATTGGCCTGCACTGCTAGTTCATATCAGATACCACTTAGTGACAAACAGATCATTGTTCAAACAGAATATAGACCAGCAGTACCAGATAATGAAAAATATTGGCAGGTCTTTGAGGGTGACAAACAGATAGAGGATTTCTTGCTTTGCATGAATGAATTTGAATTACCTGATTCAGACTCTAAGTCCGATGAAAATTGTATGGATAAAGAGCCCCCTAATTAAGAAAAACCATCCCCTACTGCAAAAATAAACTTGTTGACCAAAGAATTTGATAAACAAACAGAAGAATACATGAAAACAGATAAAGAAGACATAGAGGTGTTGCAGTCCAAAGACAAAAGCATACTAAGAGGATTAGCACCCCTAGAGGACCTCTTTGATTTTAATGATGTAGAAAATAAGCCCACTATAAAACACACTGAATCTGATGTTGAAGAATTTAATATAGGCAGCAAAGACAAGCCTAAAATGATCAAATTATCTAAAACTTCGCCAGCCCATATCAAGCAGAAATACATTGATTTGTTTAAAGAGTTTGCTGATGTTTTTTCTTGGAGTTATGAAGATTTGAAATCCTATGACACAGAGATCATCCAACATAAGATTCCATTGAAAGAAAACCAAAAACCTTTTAGGCAAAAACTACGCAGAATTAACCTTGTACAGTTACCCCTGGTAGAAAAGGAAATCAAATAAATGTATGAGGCCAGAATCATAGTCCCTGTGAGGTTTTCAGATTGGGTATCTAACCTTGTGGCTGTAAGGAAAAATATAGGAGAAATTAGGTTGTGCATTGATTTTAGAAACTTAAACAGAGCCTCCTTAAAGGACAATTACCCCTTGCCCAAAATGGAACACATCCTACAAAGGGTAGTTGGTTCTAGGAGGATTTCTCTGTTAGATGGATTTTCAGGGTATAGCCAAGTCTTAGTACTCCCAGAATATCAACTTAAAACAACCTTCACCACTCCTTGGGGCACTTTCATGTATGTGAAAATGCCTTTTGGATTAATGAATGTTGGGGCCACCTTCCAAAGAGCCATGGACATTACATTCTCAGAGGAAATAGGCCACTTCATTGTAATTTACCTTGGTGACATAACAGTGTATTCCAAAACTAATGAAGAGCACCTTAAACATCTGAGAAAGGTCTTTGAGAAATGCAGAAGGTATGGGCTATCTTTAAATCCCAAAAAGATTGTGTTTGGTCTCAAAGAAGGCAAACTTCTTGATCATATTATATCTGAAAAAGGGATTAAAATAGACCCAAAAAGAGTTGAGTGAATATTGCAGATTAGCCACCCAAGAAACATTAAGGAATTGCAGTCCTTTATTAGGAAGATTAATTTCTTGAGGAGGTTTATACCCAACCTAGCATAACTCCTTAGAAACATGACAAGTATTCTTAAGAAAGAAGTGGGAGTTAAATGGACTCTAGAAGCCAAAAAGTCCTTTGAATTGGTAAAAAATGCACTCACCTGAGCACCAGCCCTAATCAACCCTGATTTTTCTAAAGACTTTCTCATATTCTCTTTTGCATCAGAACATACTGTGGCTAATGTCCTATTGCAGAAAAATCCAGAGGGACAAGAGCAGTCGATTGCATTTTTTAGCAAAGCATTGAGAGATGCACCTCTGAAATATAACATCATGGAAAAACAGGCTTATGCTTTGGTAAAGGCCTTAAAGGATTTCAGAGTGTATATCTTACATTCCCATATTATTGCCTTTGTGGCTAACATAGTGGTAAAAGACATTTTGTCACAAGATCCAGATGGCAAGAGAGGCAAGTGGATTGCTGTGATACTAGAGTATGATTTGGAGATCAAACCCACTAAACTCATCAAGGTTCAAGGCTTAGCACAATTAATGGTTGAATCTAACTTACAAGCCCTTGAAATTAATATGGTAGATGCTTTGGATGAACAGGAAGGATTACTAGCTCCCATTGTAGAAGAATAGTTCCAAAACTCGCCTTGGTATGCTGATATCTTGTATGTGCTTGAAAATCTTAATGTTCCTCCTGATTTATCAAAGACAAAGGCAAGGTTTTTAAAGTTGAAAGCTAGAAATTATTGCATTTTAAATGAATGTTTATATTGGAGAAATGCAAATGGTTTATTGCTTAAATGTTTGCCTGAAGTTGATTCAGAGAGAATCAAGCATGAATTCCGTGAAGGAGAGTGTGGAGGCCATCTCTACTGGAAAACCACTACCAATAAAATCCTTAGAGTTGGCTATTACTGGCCCACCCTTTTCCAAGATGTCCACAAGATGATAATTGCTTGGCACAAATGCCAAATCTTTGAGGGAAAAAGAAAACTCCTTCCTTTACCTTTACAACCAATCACTGTTGAAGCTCCTTTGCAACAGTGGGGCCTAGACTTCATATGGAAAATCCATCCAGCTTCATCCGCCCAACATAAATGGATTATCATAGCCACTGACTACTTCACCAAATGGATAGAGGCCATCCCTTCTAGGAATGCCACAGACTTTGTTATCATCAAATTTTTGAAGACCATATCCTATCTAGATTTGGTTGCCCTAGGAAAATTATCACTGACAATGTTGTTGCATTTGGTTCCAAAAAGATGATTGATTTTTGTCACAGGTATCAGATTGCACTTGGTCATTCTACTCCTTATTATCCTCAAGGTAATGGGCTAGCAGAATCATAAAATAAGAGTTTGGTGACCATCATCAAAAAGCTTCTAGAAGAGAATAAAAAAACATGGCATAATAAGTTAGTGCATGCTTTATGGGCAGACAGGTTGACAACAAAGAAATCCATTGGAATGTCTCCTTATCAGCTTGTTTATGGAGCTGATGCAGTATTCCCTACCAGTTTGGGGGTACCAGTGATAAAATTGGTCCAAGAAATACAGTCAAAGGAAGACAACATGGTAAGGAGGATCAATCAGACCATACATCTCCAGCAGACAAGAGAAGAAGTCTACAACAGAGCTCAGAAGGTGCAAGAGAACGACAAAAAGTTGTTTGATAAGAGAACAAAGACCTGTGATTTCAAGATTGGGGACAAGGTATTAAAATGGGACTCTAGAAGGGAAGATAAGGGTAAGCAAGGCAAGTTTGACAGTTTATGGCAAGGCCCTTATATCATACAATCTACCATTGGTCCCAATGCATTTTTTTTGCAAGAATTAGATGGTAGAGATCTATTTGGGGGTCCTGTCATGGCAGGATGCTCAAGCATTACTACTGTTGAGTTCAGATTAAAAATTTTCACTTCCATTGTAAATACCATTGCTTTGTTTTGTTTGCAAGAAAAAAAAAATGCAAGAAGAAAGGTTCAGACAAGCTCAAATCTTGAACCTATGAAGCACTAAAAGATTGGTTCAAATCAGATCAAACCAAAGCCAGAGAAAGTGAAAGGCTGGTTCTAACATGCTCAAAACTTGAACCAGTAAAGGAAAGAAGGAAACAGCTCCAACAGGGTCAAAATTAGGAGCTGAAATGAAGAAAAAGTGACTCTAATATAGCTCAAAACCTGAGTCACAAGGAAAAAGAAGGATGCTTTAAAGTTTCAAAATTGCAAGCCTTCACAATTTTGGTTTAAATTTCCTACAAATTTTTAGTTTGCAGGCAGTCTGTCTTTATGCCATGGACCCACAGCAAACTAGACAGTCTAATCCTGGTTTGGCTGTGTTTCAATTTCTGTTTTAGAATGTAGAGAATGAAATCTGCCAGACAGTTTAATCCTAGCAGATATTAGTTTAGGTAGAGAAATTTATGAGTCCAACTGTTTAATCTGTTCTCATGGAGAAATAAGGGTAGAATTAGATTAGTTTTTTTCTTTCAATAAAAAAAAAATAATGATGAAGAAGGTCTGCAAATCTGAATGCACCTTGAAGAAAAAATGTTAGGACAGTATGATGGGTAGGTAGTTGTTTGGGGAAGTATTGCTGCTGATATAATGCTTTTCACTCATGTAGCAGCTGATCAAAGAATAAAGGATGGTCAAGCACTAGGCATCTGGCCTACTCCAAAGATTATTTTTTAGATTCTTGACACCTTCAAGAAGATGCCATCCCCATGTGGAGCCAATGTTAGCCACCTATAACATTTTTTTAGGCAAACAGGTGGCTAAATATGTTTCTGAGCCTTAAAGAGAAACACTTTCTTTGAAAAACTCTCATTCTTGAAGCCTCCATGTATCTTCTATCCTTTAAAGAATCCTCACTGTTGTTTCCACTAACGAACCCTGCTGATTCACCAAAGAAACTGTTTTCGAAAGGCCACTGAAACTGCCCACTTTCACTCATTTTCATTCACCTTCATAAAGCCTTCATTTCCTCTTTAAAACCTCCATTTCCCTTATAAATCCTCCAAAACCCCTTTGGACCTCTAAAATTCCCTTTTACAGGTTTAAAGCATCCTTTTTCCCCTCTACCGAAAGCCAAAAAAGCCTTGAAAAGCCTTCCTTTTGGCCTAAAAAACCCATTTTTTCACTAAGGCCTTAAGCCCCTTTCGGCCTTGGCCTTAGTCCCTTTTCCGCACATGATCGGAGCCATAACCGAGTGTTAATTGCTAATCACAATCGAGGATTTCTGTGTATTTGTTCCCTTTTCCTACCTCCTCCGATGCCGATCCTGCGATTTGATCTGGACCGTTGAATCCACAAGAACTAATGACCAGATATAATCGCGCTCCTCTCATAGCCCTTATCACAAATCACAATCGGAGCTTTCCTTTTCCCGACTTTCCTTGTTTCTTCAATTTTTCCAATGCGATGAGTCTATTCTCCGCTCGACCTCAAATCCAATCTCCACCGTCGATCTTTACGGATCCAACGGCCACTGCTAAAATCGCATTGTGCCCATCCATCAATTTTTCCCTCCACCTGTGCAACCTTTGATTGAATCTACACCATTGACCATCCCTCCGATCCAACGGCCTGCGCTCCATCGCAAAATCGGCAAATCGCAATTTCCCTTTTCTCCTTTTACTTGCTCCTCCGATGCCAATCCGTCGATTTGATCTGGACTGTTGAATCCATAAGAGCCAACGGTCAAGATCTTATCGCACGCTCCCTATAGCCCTCTGTCTTCACCCCGCCGATTAAATCCCTACCGTCGATCATCCTTTAGATCGGACGGTTGGCGTTTGATCGCGCATCGCAAATCCAAAGTCTTCCCTTTTCGTTCCTTCGATGGTCCAATTTTATGATTTGGTCTTGACTGTTGAATCCACAAGAACCAACAGCTAGGATCTAATCGCGCTCCACCTTTCCCTTTCCCCTTTTCACTATTCCGCAATCCACCGATTGGATCTCTGCCGTCCATTCCTACAGATCCAACGGCTCGCATCTGTCTGCTCGTTCACTTACCCCGTTCAAAACTCTGCTTTCCCTTTCAACCTCAACCATCCGATCCGCAGATCCAACGGTCCTCAGTCAGCCCTGCAGCTTCGACCCATCTCACATCACTTGCACCGTCATATCTTCCACCCATCATCCAATGGCTGAAAACGCATATCGCGTAACTTTTGCGCCCGAGAGTTAATGTTCCAAATTTACACAATAAAAGTGGTTTTGAAAATCCCCATGGCGATCACTAATAGGATCGTGTTCCAAAAGGGAAAACCACCTTCCCCCCTTTCAGCCGCGCGAAAACCATTCCCGGTTCCGCTTTATCGCCTACCCTCCGCAACTTTAACTTTTAATCCTGGTCGTCAATCTCTGCGATCGAACGACCCACGTTATATCACTTTTTTATTCATCCACCATTCATCTGACCCCCCAAATGACTTCGTTGAAAGATCTCCACTGTCGATCTCTTTCATGATCTGATGGCCCACATTTAATCTCCCTCCGTACTCCCGGTCCCACCACTAAATACGCCCCCGTTCATCTCATTTTTCCTTTTTTCCTATGTATTTGCCCTGACATGATTTTTTTTGTTTTAACACTAAAATTCATTTGTTCTGCTTAATTCAGTCTAAACCCTGGTTTCATGGTGTTGCGCCATGAAACCCTTCCTCCACCACATACGCTTCTTCTACGATCACTCCTCTGCCTCCGCTAAAGCCTTTTGAATCAGTTCTAAGCCCCCACGCAGGATTTCATAACAAGTTTCTCATTTTTTGCAGGTTTCAAAGCATGGTGAATCCATACAGTCTCCACGGTCACTGTCATGGTGATATATAGTGCTGAGAGACTATTTCAGAGCCGAAGATCGTCGAAGATACCCCTGAGAAGGTTAATAGCTTATTTTTCATTAAATATCGAGTTATAAGCCTTGATTCAAACCCTCCGGCACCCCTGAAACCTGTATATTCACAAAGATGGGTCAGAAGAAGAAGAAAAGTGTATGAGAATAAGATTAAAGGGATCAAATTATTGTTTTCAAGGCTTAATCCACTGTTACGAGCATACGGTACACAGATGAAGACCATAAGAACGATGAAGAAGACTTAATGAAGCCTAAAGCACATAAACAAGTTATATCAGTGCTTTCATATCAGCAGAATGTTCTTTTTCCGAAAAAGGACAACCTCCCACATCATTCTCCATTCCTCAAGCCCGTAACAGTTATTATTCTGACAGAAAGTTCCTAAAACTGCCAGTGCATTAGTTACAAAGCATGGAAGACCTGAAAGGTAAATATTCATCCTTTCTTATCTCAGAGTATAATCAGAGTACTATGACTAGAAAGTACTACGTGGAACATACCCTTGGAGTTATTTTAAAACTGACGAAGACCCCCAATTCATCTAAAAAGTATTGAAAGTTAATGTAAGGACATTAAAACATAATGGGCTTTGAAAGAAATTTCTCCCTCTGTTTTAATGAGTCATTTAAGCTCTATCTACCACTACTATCACTCTTTCATCTATAAGAACTCCCGAGAAATACATTGTAAATGCTGGTTGGTTGGATATTGTAAAAACATTGATTGTAATCTGTTTTACTGAGTTAGAGTTCTGTGAGTAGTAGTTGTAAATAGGCTGGGAGAAGATTTCTGGATGATATCAAGCTATTGGACAAGGATGTATGTAACTGGTTTTTCTCTTCTAATATGACAAGCATGTTCATTGGATCCTGATCTAAATCATTGGTGATGTGTTCTATCTTTGTTATTTTTTTTCCTCTGTTATACATCATGTTCCATTTCTCTGATAAGAATCAGTAATTTTAGCTTAGGATATACTGCTGCAAGGACCCTAATGCTTCATGCACTCTCTTATCTTTATGTTTTCTGCTAATTGTGTATCTTGGAACAAATTCAACATAATTTAACTAGTATAAAAGTTAGTTTGTCCATGTTTGCTGATGTATGAATTTAGAGTTTGTTTCTTAGATGTTCTTGTCTAGTTTTAGCTGAAAGAATTGGGAAACTGGGAGGTTTAGAGTTAGCTCTGTCTCACTAGGTTTCTTTTCCAACAGTCAACCTTTCTAAGATCCCTTTGAGTTGATTGTCAAAAGAAAATAAGGTTAAAAGTTTTCTCTGATCTTAGATTTCACTATGTGTTAAACTTGAATTTTTTCATTGTCTGAAAGTAGTCAGGAGGATTTTTGAATTGTTGTCTTCAGAGTTATCCTTATTAGGAGTTTGGATCATAGAGGTTAAGGCATGCCCTGTCCCTAGATTTACTCTGAAGTGGTCACCTTGGAAGGTTTTCCTTGTCATTCTCATTCATTTCCTTATTATTTCATCCCACATTATCATCTTAGGAGATCCTCTATTTTAGATGACTAGCCCTTCGAAAGCCTTGGATATTTTAATTTCAAGTAAAACCCTTTTATGACCCCATTTCCCAATGGACTTGTGTTCTCTTTGAATTATCTCCCCATTGCCAAAAAATCCTTCTCTTCTCATTCCTTTACCTTACATTGAACCCTTCTTTCATGTTTCCCAACCAAACAAACAAAACAAAACAAAAAACCCGTGTGCCCTATAACTAGCCTAATACCTTAAAATTGAACTTCAAAGATATATTATCCTTTTCTTTATAGAGATATCCCTCTCTGGATCCAGGAGGGCTAGATCCTGAGATCCCAAAGTGGTTTGATGTTGTCTTGTCATTTGGTATTGCCAAATCTGCCAAATCACAGGAACCACAACACTGCCATCCTCGCTCATGCGTACACCAAACACATTGAAGAGCGCTGCCATCCTTGGCTGCTCAGAGGAGTCAAACCTGTGTGGGGAGCACTGTCACTTGCCGCTCCATGAACGCTGCCAGCGTGTGAAGGAAGAGAACTTGTGGAAGAGCTTCTCTTAAGAGCCTACATGGGTTGAAAAGATCTGAAGCAGCGTGGACTGAGTTAGCTTGAAGAGGCTCAACACTGCTCCTTGCCGCTGAAATGAGCCCTACCACCTTAACGCTGCTCTTGGCATCCTAAATTGTTGTGTAGAAGAGCTGTGCTGCGTGCTGCCTGGCATCCTAAATTCCTGCGTGCTTCCAGCGTTCACTGCGTCGATTCGTTGGGTGAGCATGTCATTTTTGAAACTGCACTTTGCTCTAAAATTTATTTCAAGCTTCTAATTTATATTGGAAAGGAGAATCTCCTAATTTCAATAGTGGAAAGTGGGCAGATATTTTCAAAGCACTTTGAATTATTGTTTAAAATGGATTTTTTTTTTTTTTAATGGCTCTTTTGTGATGAGTGTATTTTTTTTTTATTCCTTTAAAAAACTTTTAAAAGGGTACTTTTTCAAGAACCTTATTAACAAGTTCTTCTCATAAAGGAATTATTGTTGATCCACTTAAGAAGAGAGGAATTTTTTTTTTTTAAATAAAAAAAAAGTGCCAAAGGGACCTGAGAAATTTGCACCAGTGTCATCAAGATGAGCAATAAATTAATCAAATCATACCTGAATGAGAGTAACAAACTTGATGGCTCCAATTACTCAAATTGGAAATTTAAGATGCAGACAGTGTTAGAATTACATAATGCCTGGATGATTGCAAATGGGAATGAGTCGAAGCCAGCAACAGGAACAACATCAGTCCCAGATTGGGAGTAGTGAGAAGGTAAAGCAAAGACAGTGTTGAATATGTCAGTGAAATACTGCATCATACCACATATCAAAGAATGTAAATCACCAAACGAAATCTGGACCGTATTGAAGGATTTGTAAGATATCAGGGAATACAAATCGTCTCTTGTTCTTGAAGAGCAAGATTTTGTCCATAAGATGGAGGAGAATGAAACAGTTGCTTCCTTCATATCGCGGATCAAAGACCTGAAAAAAAAAAAACTATCAGATATCGGTGAGGCAGTTGCAGATGCAAATTTGGTCACGATTACCATGAATGGTATGACTGATGACTACCAAATGTTTATCACTGGGATAAGTGCGAGAGAGAAAATCCAAAATTTTGAAGAACTTATAGGGATATTAATGCAGGAAGAAGAAAGAAGATTGACTCTGAAACCACAGAGTGCAGATCTGACGCTAATGGAAAAGAAGAAATTCTTCAAAGGAAAAGGAAATCCATCGCAACAAAATGGAGGAAACACATAGAAAAGAAAAAATCAAACTCAAGGTATGCATTCGAATAAAAATGATTCTATAATTAAATGTTTTTATTGCGAAAAAATTGGTCATATTGCTAAGGAGTGCAGGAAGAAGAAATTTCATGAAGATCAGCAGAAGCAGAATAGACATCCAGGTCATTTTTCAAATGATGACAATGTTGAGGACTTCAGATTGTTCATGGCAGACTTAGGTGAGAAGGTCGATCCAGACACCTGGTATGTAGATTCGGGAGCATCCACACATATGACGGGGAACAGGCAGTGGTTCGAAGATTTTAAATAAATCAGCAACGGAGCACAAATCTACCTTGGTGATGATATATGTCATCAGATCAAAGGGTGCGGGAAAATTTCTGTTAGCTTACCCAATGATGATGTCAGATATATTCATAATGTAATGTATGTGCCCGGATTGAAAAAGAATATAATTTCTGTATCCATGATTACAGATCAAGATTTCAAAGTTGAATTTTTTAAATCTAACTGTTATGTTAAAGATGGCATGAAGACTATTGCTTCAAGAATTCGAACAGGAGGTCTGTACAAATTGGATGTGAAGACAACACTAGATCAAGCTTTGAAAGCATCGATTTTGACTACAAAAGAGTTGTGGCACCAAAGACGTGGTCATATCAACTACAACGACTTGTTGTTACTTCAGAAAAAGGAAATGATAAGATATCTTCCTATATTTAAACAAGTGCATAATGATTGTGATGCTTGTGCATTAGGAAAGATGCATAGAGAAGAATTCCTTGTTCGAGTAGAAATGAAGAAGAGAGACATACTTGAATTAGTGCACACAGACCTTTGTGGAACCATGCAAACAAAGTCATTAGGAGGTGCATTGTGTTTTTTACTGTTTGTTGATGACTGCACGAAGTTTTCTTAGGTATATTTCATGAGTAATAAGAGCCACACCTTTGAATACTTTAAGCAGTTCAGGTATATGATTGAAAAGCAAACAGGGAAGCACATAAAAATTCTCCGCTTCGATCAAGGGGGAGAATACAGGAAGGAGGAACTTACCAAGTATTGTGAAGACCATGGGATATTACAAAAATTCACAATACCCCATACTCCTCAGCAGAACAGAGTAGCAGAAAGAAAGAACAGAACATTGGTGGAGTGTGCTAGAAGCATGATGAAAGGTAAGGATCTTTCGAATGGTTTTTAGGTTGAACCAGTGAATACTGTAGTGTATTTGAAAAATAGGAGTCCTACAAGAAGTCTTGAGTTTAAAACTCTTTTTGAAGCATTACATGGATTTAAACCTACAGTAAAACATCTAAGAGTGTTTGGGTCTAAAGAATTTCCTCACATTCCAAAGGAAGATAAAATAAAACTAGATTCAAAAGCCATCAAATGTAACTTTGTAGGGTATTGTTCACAATTTAAAGCTTATATATTATTTAATCCCTCTACTCACAAGGTTTTTGTTAGTAGAGATGTCATATTCCATGAGCAGGTTTGTGATGAATCTAATAAGCGCAATGAGAAATGGGATATTCTGTTTTTGGTGGAAGAAAGTGAAGAAACAGGTAACAACCAGGATCAGGAGAAAGAGGTAGAATCAAAGATTCCAGACATAGCAATCAAGCCAAGTCTGTCAAAGGAAAGTCAGAATGGGTTGGAAGCTACACCAACGCTCAGAAGATCAGGTAGGGAAATTCAATTACCTGCTAGATACAGATAAAATGCTTTTATAACTAGTATGATGAATGTTGTTGAACCTTCTAGTTATAGAGAAGCAAATCAATGTAGTGAATGGAAAACAACTATGGAACAGGAATATGAATCTATCCTCAAAAATAACACTTGGGAGCTGGTTGAACTTCCTTATGGGAAAAAAACCATAGGGTGTAAATGGTTTTATAAACTCGCGATTAATGCATATAGAACCATAGATAAATTAAAATCTAGATTGGTAGCAAAGGGGTATTCACAAAAAGAAGGTATTGACTATGAGGAAACCTTCGCCCCCATAGCCAAACTAAACACTATCAAAATGCTGATTGCTTTAGCTACTAAGAAACATTGGATGATTCACCAACTAGATGTAAAATCTGCATTTTTAAATGGGGAATTGAAAGAGGAGGTCTACTTAGATCAACCTGAGGGGTTTGTTCATAAAGGGAAAGAAAATTTATTCTGTAGACCAAAGAAGGCTCTATATGGACTAAAACAAGCACCCAGATCATGGTATGAAAAGACTGATTCATTTTTTCTGCAGCATGGTTACAATAGAAGCAAGAACGATCCTAATTTTTATACCACGAAAGATGAAAAGGGGCGTATAGTGTTGATTTATTTGTATGTAGATGATCTAATTATTACAGGTGATGTTGTTGATCTAATCAAAGAAATCAAGCAACAAATGTCACAGATGTTCGAAATGAAAGACCTTGGTGAATTAAGATATTGTTTGGGTCTCGAGATATGGAGAGATTCAGGACAAAATTTCCTGTCCCAGGGTAAGTATGTCAGAGGTCTACTGGAAAGATTCAGGATGGATCAGTGAAAGGCTGCAGCAGTACCACTACAGCAAAACATTAAACTTCAGAGTAAGGATGGCTCTAAAGAGGCAGATGCGACACTTTATAGACAGCTAGTTGGGAGCCTAATGTACCCAACCACTACCAGATCTGATTTGGCTTATGTAGTTAGTGTGCTAAGTCACTACATGTGCAAACCACTTGAGAGTCATTAGAATGCAGCAAAAGGTGTTTTAAGGTATCTACAAGGAACTATATATTATGGTATTATTTATATTGATTCTTCTGATGTTAGATTGACAGGATTTTCAGATTCCAACTGGGCTGGAAATGTCGACGACTGAAGATCCATAACAGGCTATGCATTCAGCATTGGATCCAGGGTGATCACATGGTGCAGTAAGAAACAGAACACAGTTTCCTTGTCTTCAACGGAAGCAGAGTATCAAGCCATGTGTGCAGCAACATGCGAGGCAGTTTGGTTGCGGAGACTTCTCCAGGACATCGAGGAAGAATAGAGAGATGCAACAACAATCAGATGTGACAACCAGAGTTCAATCAAACTTGCTAATAATCTGGTGTTTCACAAGAACACTAAACACATTGATATACAATTCCACTTTTCAATAATAATAAAATGACCTTGTATATTGTAAAAGTTGTGATAATGTTGCAGATATTTTCACTAAGCCTCTTGGAAAAATTAAGTTTGTAATGTTTAGGGAGATGTTAAGCATATTTGTGAACCCCTTCCTCATTAAGGGGGAGTGTTGAAGATAATGGAGAATCTCCTATTTTAGTGAGTTTGTTCACAAGAACTTAGGATAGGAAATTGGTTTCTATTTCTTAGGGTGCAATTCTGACTTCCCTAGATCTTGTGTGCTATATAATAGCTGAATTGTATGGAGATTGTAGAGCATTCTGCAGAAGCCAGACTCTCCTGGTTCAGACGCTCTTTCGTAGAGCTGACTAGAGGGATTGTTAATTAATCCATTCAAACATTATTTCTTTTATCTTGGACTCCCATCCACAACTTTTTGAATGTGCAGACTTTTATACCAGAACGCATTATTTCAAAATTCCATACAAACTTTTACGACAGTTTCTCCACGACTTCGCACTTACAATTTGGATATTTTATTGTGTCGACCACTGAAGCCCACATTGAACACTAACAAGAAGCACTAAATGTTTTAACCCTGATCCACCATAAAGTTACTCGACTATGATTAAAGTTACTCTGATCACTCTGATGACTTGTAGAGTAATATATTTATTTTTTCTTGAAATTTATTACAAAATTATATTCGGTAGAGATGGAATATAAATAATATTATTTAAAAAATGAGAATTAAAGTTACAAAGAAGATTAACATTTATTTGAAGCTGATAACCAGAGTAATATTTACTTGGAGACAAGATTAAAATTTAAAATTTACACTTTGAAGTTGGCTGCAATGGAGAATTGAGTATTATTCTTGAAGTGCTTTACACTTTAGGATGAATAACATTAGCATTGGAGAAGTAGTTGTTAGATAATAAGTTATTTTACTCTTCAATCAATATGTTTAGACTATTTTTAAAAAAATTAACTTATTTTTAAAATTAACTACCCATCCACTACATTTGGATTGATTCAAATTCATAATACCTAGTCAAAATCGACATAAATTACTATATAATACATTTCACTCTAAACTCCTTGGTATCCGAGATAGATATATATATATATATATATATATATATATATATATATATATAAACAAAAAAATCTCAAATATATAATTTTAGAAACATTGAAAAAACACATCAAAAACTTAAATTTAATATATTAATGGTTATTATAGAAACCAAATACAAAATTTTCAATTTATTTTAGCTCAATTAGTTTGTATCATTTTTATAATTAAAACTTAAATTTAATACATTGATCGTTATTATGGAAACTAATATACAACTTTTACGATTTATTTGGGGCCAATTAGTTTGTATCATTTTTATAATTTTGGACACTGTGATGGTTCAACGGCCATAGATATAATCGAGGAGAATCTGGCTTGGATCTCCTGTTTAAATGCACACTGAGACTTACATTCATTTTCAAAACTTCTGGACAATGGAATTGGTCAACCCACCTGAACATCATCTAAGACTAAAGGGATCTGCGCCTTAAATCTCTTGATTAAATGCACGCGGCTAGACCATAGACTTTTCCTCACAAGAAACGTCCAATATTAAAGAATAATTATCCGCCCCTTCTCAAAAGTTTTAAATTCATTTTTCAATGGGAATGCGTGTACTTCTCAAAATATGGAAAACGTGGCGTTAGGTTCAAACTCGGCTGTATATAATAAGGTTTGCATATTAAGAGTTACGCCCTAAGAGTTCGTCCTCAAAAAAGCAAACGTCAATTCCAAGCCATTTTGACTTGGAGCCCAAGAATATGCAGAAAGTCCAGAACGTTCTGGACCTCTATCGACGTCTACGATGATGTTTGCATGGTGAGGCGACGGAATTTTTCTTTTGCGCTCTTCACAAATTTGGCCCTCCTTTCAATTTACACACCAAGAAAAGGATTTGTATACTCTCTGTTTGTTGAAAGTTGGTAATGGTAATCTCATGTGTCTGTACGCATAAAAATAGACATTCTTTTACCTTGTTACCCTCTGAGGGGCTAAAGGCGACTGTTTGTTCAGTCGCTTCTGCTACCTAATAACCCTAGAAGAGAAAAGGAGACCCGCATTAAGTATTATTTGGTTATGAAAGTCCATGCGCCAAAATGCAAGGGAAATAACATGGCAGCCCTCTCCCGTAGACAAAGTCACCGGCGTCCTCCTTCTCCTTTGGCTTGCCGCTCACTTCACAGTTCACACCATTGCCAATAAAAAGACATCGATTTAGCAGCCAAACTTATTATCAGTTATAGTAACAGCTTCCTGATCATCAGCAATCAATAACAGACTCCCTACAGGCTTCAAGATTCCAAGGCATCTGAAAATTTGTGAGATTAATTAGAATGGAAATGCAACTGCAAGCGCATTCAATAGCTCGCTCATCGTCAGCGTCATCTCTCGGCATCAACATGGCGGGGACCTTTTTCAAGGCCATCCACAGCGCCGCTCCGCCTTCTGTCACCACCCGAAACACAAAGATAACCGTCGTCGGCGTCGGAAATGTGGGCATGGCGGTGGCTCAAACGATTCTGACGCAGGAGCTCACACAGGAGCTCGCCCTGGTAGACATCCAGGCCGACAAGTTGCGGGGCGAAATGCTCGATCTACAGCACGCCGCCGCCTTCTTGCCCCGCACCAACATCGTGGCCGGTACGGACTATGCCATTACGGCGGGCTCCGACATCTGCGTCATCACGGCCGGTGCCAGGCAGCGGGACGGCGAATCTCGCCTCAATCTGGTGGAGCGCAATTTCCATCTCTTCAAGTCCATCGTCCCGGAGCTTGTGAAATACAGCCCCGACACCATCCTGCTGGTCGTCTCAAACCCCGTGGACATATTGACATACATCGCGTGGAAGCTCTCTGGTTTGCCGTCGAACAAAGTGATGGGCAGCGGCACCAATCTCGACTCCTCGCGCTTCCGCTTCATGATCGCAGATCATCTGGACGTGAATGCGCAGGACGTGCAGGCGTACATCGTAGGCGAGCACGGCGACAGCTCCGTGGCTCTGTGGTCGAGTATCAGCGTGGGGGGCGTCCCCGTGTTGAGCTTCCTGGACAAGCAAGAAATTCCGTATGAGAAAGAACATCTGGAAGCCATTCACCAGAGCGTGGTGAACAGCGCTTACGAGGTTATCAAATTGAAGGGGTACACTTCGTGGGCTATCGGATACTCTACGGCTAATTTGGTGAAAAGTGTGATTCGAAATCAGAGGAGGGTTCATCCCGTTTCGGTGATGGCGAAGGACTTCCACGGCATCGAAGAGGAGGTGTTCCTGAGCCTTCCTGCTCAGCTGGGAAGAGGAGGAATACTGGGCGTTGCCAGCATTCACTTGACAGAAGAAGAAAGCCATTGTCTCAAGATGTCAGCGGAAGCCATTTTTGAAGTTCAGAAGCACCTCCACATTTGAGCTGAGCGCATTATATACATTGATTTGATCCCGAGGTTTTTTCTCGGGGATATCATTTGCAAAACGACTTAGATTCTACATAGGTAGCATCCCTTTTTCATGTATGACGTTGTTTTTATTTATTGAGGATTTTTCCTTCATGCAAAGACCTTTTATTGTATGTTTTTGGTTGCTCTAACTCATGGATTTCAAAACTTTTAAGTTTTTGAAATCTTTTGTTTTACTTATGACTTTATAATTTATAACAAGGTGATCTTCTTATATTTATTTATAAATATTTTTCTAATTATTTCTCTAATTTTATATAAATTTTCACATAAAAAAATTAATAATCCTTGATTTCAAAGATATTTTAAGTGCCTCTTTTATAGATTTTCTATATAAAATTTTGAATGCAACATTCTCGGGATTAATTTTTACTTCATGTGTGATTAGGTTTTGCTTAATAGTTTCATCTTCAACATAAACATATTTTGCTTAGTATGTGATTAGGTTTTGTTTAAGAGTTTATTTTTAATATGTGCACTTTTATATCATATTTTTTAATTTATTTAATTTTCATAAATTAATTAATTTTAATGTACTTAATTATGAATTTATTTAATCTTTTAAGATTGACTAATTTTAATATAATTAATATTTACATATCAGTGATATAAGTCATGTTTCTCTACAACTTAAGTGATGTTATGCTTTTTTCTTTTAAATAGTTATTATTTATAATTTGAATTAGTTTTTTAATAGGAGTTATGTTTTTAGAACATTAATATAGATTTCAATTAAGATATAGCAACCACTATTATTTATTATCTGCAAAAATATTATTTTTTTATATTAATGAGAGAGATTTACTGATTCTTAGAGTCTATTTTCCATTTGGCATGTGTTAATTCCATAAACTAGAAAATTATAAAAAAAAAATTGATGTTGAAATTCATCTATAAAAAACACTCACAATTTGAAAATTAAAATAATAACTAAAAATTATTATTAACCCGTTCCACCCTCCTCCCAATCCTATAAAAAAAACTCATAATTTAAAAATTAAAATAATAACTAAAAGATATTATTAACACCTTCCACCCTCCCCACTCCCTTCCTCCCTCTTACTCGTCCCATGTCTCTTGTCTCTTGTTTACCAATTGCTTCTTACCCCGACACAAATAAATATATTAAAACAATTCTAATGGAATGGTAGGTGTATCAAAGAAATAGAAGACAATATTAAGAATTTAACATTACTTTAATCCATCCTGTCAAATATGGGAAGAAATATATATGAATTTAATTACAATATTAATAGAGTAACATTTTTTTTGTGAAATTCAAAGTATATATTCTTTAAGAAGTTCTAATAAGAAGGTGATAGAAGTTTTCATGAAAGAATTTCATAGGTATCATGATTTCTCAAGGTAATATATGTGATAGAAATCTAAAATTTATGAGCAATTTTTGGAAGGATATAGAAGATTACAAGAATAATATTAGCCATGAATTCATCACATGATCTAAAAATAGGTGGTTAAATAGAAATAGTAAACAAATGTTTGGAAGATTATATTCATTGTTATTTTTTAGGAAACATCCAGTGGAATGGGTACGACGAATTCCTCTTTAAATAAGGCTATAATACTACTTATCACACAACTTCTAAGATGCCTCTATTTCAAACTTTTTTTGGATATTTAGTTAAGGTATCACATCTTATTTTCAAAATCATTCCAAAACATAAACAATAGATTCATAGAAAAGGAATCAAGAAACTCTACCACTAGTTAAAGAAAACCTTCAAATGTTCCAAAATGAAATGAAGCAACAAGAAAATGAACTTCACAATTAGAGATAATTTGAAATATAAATAAATTGAGTGTTTTTATTTTCTAATAATATAACAATTAACTCTTAAAAAAAATATATATATATATATTTAAATACACATTTCAAAATTTTATGAACCCTACAAAATTATTTACAAGATTAAACAAATAACTTATGGTTAAATTTTCTTTCTAAATACATTCTTAAAATTTTCTCTTTATCATTAAAATAAAACCATTACCAAATATTTAATAGATTAAAGAAAAAATTAAAAAAAAAATATTATAATATCTATTAAAATTATAAATAATTAAATAAACAAATAACATACTTAAAAATTTATAATAATTTATCAATAAAATAAAACCATTACCAAATATTTAATCAAATGAAAAAATATATTAAATCAAATGCAAAATTATAACTTTAAAAAAATCCTCTAAGAAAAATAAACAATTTATGAAATAACATCCTATATTATAAAACTGTGAAGCACACACTTTTAAAAATAAATAAATTACCATATTCGTTTTGATTATAGTATCATATAGACTACCATTTTATCTCCCATATATAAACCAAATAGATGCATTTAAATAAATCATTTATCGTGCGTTTAAATGTCATTTGTTTTCTTAGTGTAACCTGAGCTTATTGAAATTGTTTTTAATAATACCCTTTTTCATATTTTTGTTTATAAAAATAAAATTAAAAATATAATGTATTTACTACATAAATATTTCATATGTTTTTTATAAAATTAAAAAAATAAATATATTATTTAAATAAGATGACTGATTTGAAATGAATAAAATTTGAAAATAAATATTATAAATTTGGTTGAGAGATTTAAATATGATGAATTATTTAGAGAAATATGTATTTAATAATTACCAATAATAATTTTTAAAATATTTAGTAATTATAATTATATAAAATTTAATTTTTACCGTATAAAAATATCATAATAACAGTTAAAAATAATAATTAAGTATATAAAATATCTATAAATTTTTATATATACAATCATATTCATTTTGGTGAAGAAATCTTGGAGGATTTTGAGTTTCTTACTAGGAATGGCTCCTTGCCAAAATAATAATATATTTAGCATAAAAGAGAGGAGTTATGACCATATGGTCATACCATTGAATGTGGGACCAAAGCAACTTCTATCTTCCAAACACTATTCTAGCATATTAATGTATATGCCAAAATGGGTACGGGATATCACATTTAATTAGTCTCAATCTTGGGAATAACATTTAGGTACAACACTGTCACAAAAACCTGCAACTTGGGAATAACATTTCCATACAACATTTCCACAAAAAACTGCAACTTGAGAGGACCATTATCTCTTCTAGCCTCTTCCCTAATTATGTTCTAGGAACAATGTCAAAATATTGTCTAACGTCAACAAAATTATACATGATTCCTTTGCAATTATATTAAGAGTAACAAACTGATCCACAATTGAATGATAATTCCTAAACCCAACTTGGCCTTTAGCTCTTCAAGCCAAAGACTAATCTCTTTTACAAAATTAAGCTTGTACAACTTAGCTAAAATGTGGCTAATCATAATGGTCCTGTAATTAGAGGTAATGTTGTAAGCCTTGCTTCACTGCCAAATTAAAAAGCTTGTGTATGTGTGAGATGAGGATAGGTTCTCACATTTTAAAATTTTCAGCTTAGTAGCCTTGAATGTCCTTATCTTTTCCATTATCAAATTTCTTAACCCCAAAATCAATGTCTTCCAAAGAAAATATATCATTCTCTACAAGGGAATTCAAAATGGTGTCATGGCATTAAGGGATTCATAGAGGTTTTAAAGTAAATATTCTAGTTTTTGAATGGAATCAAATGATTTTATTTAATCTTATGGATCAATTTTTCCTCCAAAACTTTCTAACACCAGAGTTAGAGAGGTGGGATAATTGCTTTTTACTTATATAATGCATTTTCTTTATTTTTATAAGAGTTTTGTAGGTATTATCAAGTTTTAATATTTATTTCTAGGAGCATCCTTAATAAATTTTCTAGCAATTTTACAATTATTATCATACCAAAAGTTAGCATTTTATTATTCATTTTTATCAAAACTTATCCTTTTGCTCTTTCTCAATTTGTTAAATAATTTCTTTAATCAATAATATAATTATAAAAATAAGTAAAATCAGAAAATATATCAAAAATTTTAATAGTAAAACAATAACAAACAACCAAGTCCAATATAGTAGGCAATAACTTAGTAGGCTAGTTAAACTCCTACATTTGTAAATATGCTTTGTTACAATATTATGACTTAAACTACTACATTTGTAAATATGTTTTGTTACAATACCATGGCTTAGTAGTATCACATGCCTCAAAAACTATCACTCATATTCATAGACATTCATACCGCATTTTTTTAATGAATCAATTTAATTTAAAAAACATAAATATTAACATTTAACTACTACTAAAATATTCTAAAATATTTCATATTGCTTAAATGTTTAAGCTACACCTAATAATTATAGATATTTTAAAATTTTGAAAATCTTAATCTAAAATAAACATATTTATCAATCTAGATACGTTTGAAATAAATAACTTTTCTATTATTCAGTCAATACATGATCCAGATAAATAAATTCTAGCCATCCAAAAGAAACCTATTGATATAAAAATATCGCTGAAAATCTTCCATTTTAACATCATGGTATCTTGTCCACATTAATGGAAACTCGACCGTATAAAATTGTAACGTGTAAATTTGTCAGCTTTAAAGGGTTTGACAAAAAGATACCCACGACTTCATGGTGAAAGCGTGGGTTCCAAGCCCTGTCTGACTTGGAGGTAAAGAATCGAATATGCTCCTGCAAATGCTCTCGATTCAATGGGGTTTTTAACTTCTGTTGCTCAAAGCTGCCGAAGTTTGGTAATGATAATTAAAAATAATTGTATTTTAAATATAATTCTTAAAGAAATCCTATCACCAATATCACGATCGGATAATCATAGATCAAATAATTAAAACTTAGAAAAATAAGTAATATTAAATTATATTTTTGAATATAATTGTTAAAGAGATCCTATCACCAACATCATGGATCAGATAATTAAAAATGAGTAGTATGAAATAGCACTTTTAAATATAACTGTTAAGGGATCATATCACCAAAGTGTTTGAAGTATTAAGAACTTCTTTGAAAGAAAATTCATCTTGAAGTATTAAGAACTTTGAAAGAAAATTCATCTTTTTTAATTTAAAATGGAAGGAAATATTTTTTAATTTAAAAATGAAAGGAAATTACAGGTTTAATATTATATAGTAATTAAATTATATATATATATATATATATATATATATATATATATATATATATGTTTTTATAGAAAGTACAAGATTAAATGTAGAAGATTAGTGAGAAATAAAATTATTATGGTGTGTTAATTTGTTTACTTTAAAACATACATTTATAATACTATAAGTTAATAGTATTGTACTAGTATATACATTGCACGATAGTTTGTAAGTTTTATATAAATATTGGGTTGATAATTAAGTGCACAATTCTTTCTTTATTTACTAAAAGTTAAGAGGTAATTTAAGAACTTCTCAATTATCTTCATTGTTATTTTATAGACAAATGATCGTAATGGATAAGTGGCTTCTTTTGGAAAAATGATGATATAATATGACCTATCACATATGTATTAAGATGTTAACCTTCTAATCTTTTTTACAAATATCCAACTTTTAGTATTATATCTTATTTGTGGAACCATTTAGAAGAATAAGTAGTAGACTCACATATTGAGAAGACTATAGAAACATTGCAAACGATTAAAGAAAGCATTCAAATAACATGAATTACGATGAAGTAAGAAGTAGATCATGATGCAAGAGCATCGAGCTCAATTTCATTATTTAATTATGTAATAAGGTGGGTGAGACACTTTAATTATTTTATTAATTAAATTGTTTATTTTAATAAATTAAGAGAAAAAGTGAGGATTTTTGTATATATTTTTTTAATAATTAAAAGGATATGAGTAAAATAGAATTAGGTAGCAAATTTAGGGAGTAGGAATTCTATGTACAGGACTTTGTTGAGTCCACACCTAGAATGAATCTAAATTAGATTTAGTTGAGATTTATATGGGGAGATTTTTGGAATGGAGTAAATCCATATTTGTGTATAAATAGGAGAGTTGTGTAAAGAAGAAAACAGGGAAGAGACGCGAGAAGTGAGGAATTAAGAAGGTGTGAAATAGTTTGAGCGCTTTTGTAAAGGGCCATGCGCTGAGAGAAGCTCTCCATTATAATATTTGGCCAAGGATTTCTTCTGTTATTATATATCTGCATTTTATTTGTATAAGCTCTCTTTGGATTTGTATATTTGACGTTGAAATTAATGGCATTTTTATGCGACTGTTTGAGTGTTTATGAAATGGAGGAAGTGTTTATTGTTTTATATGCGGGCATCTGATTTAACTCAGATACCCTGCATCATTTGGTATCAGAGCATGTTAAGATACCTGTTTTAAATCTGCAAGTTTGTATATATATATTGTGTGTGAAACTGTGAATGCAAGAAGAATTCACATCAGAGGAGGTACCATAGCCAACGCCAAAGAGTCCTCTCTGTGTTAGCAGTGAAGGAGACAAATGGCATTCTCGCACAATGGTAAAGGTTGTGTAGTTACAATTATGGACATCGCATTCAGCAGACAACTGGATTCCATACTCTTTTGAAAGGCTGTGAATCCACAGCAAGAGAAACCTGCGAAATTCGATGGCACAGTGGTATGAGCCAGCGATTCATGTTTGCAGAGATTGTGAGCGTATGAGTGGAGTCAACCCAAGTAGTGAAGACCGTGAATGCACAATCCAACAATCGGATTTGTGAAGGGTTTTTGGAGGTAGTCTAACAAAAGTTCGGGTGATCTGATAATCCGATTGTGAAATTAATACTAATGCACAGCAGTGGACTGGAAACAGAGTTTGACTCTACGTATTCTGAGAAATAAATGGGAGTCAGCGTTGAGTTGAATGGTGGCACATTTGGTTGAGCGTCGTTTGTGGCCAATGGAGGCACGATCAATTTGTTAGCAGAGGAAATCAATTCAAAGATTGCGTTGAATGCATTGATAGAGGTCACGTTGAAACTGGAGATTATACCGTGTAGAGCGTTAAAGAACCTGCGATATCATACACCGGAGCCGAGATTGCCACAGCGTATGGTTGAAGGGACGGTGTTAGCAGGCATAGTCGGAATCACAAAGTAAACCGCAACCTTTTGAACGCAGATAACAGATTTGAACAGTCAGAACTGAAGCCCACAACAGCAAGGAACCACGCAGCCACCGACTGGAAGAGTTTGTGAGGTTCTGCAACATGAAAAGCCCATGTGCGTTAGTGAACGTGGAAGAGTTTTGGCAGGGTTGCAGAACCCAAACCACAGTACGAGCCTTAAACCGAGATTGCATACGGTGTAAAAATCGCTGTGATGATTTCTGAGGTATGGACGCCAACCAAATATCACTCGATTTTGTTTTACTTGGCATTCAATAAATCACCGAGCCCAATTTGCTTTATGGTATATTTAAACAATGGAATCTTAAAGATCACTTTGAGTTATTAAATGGCATTTATATCACTTGTGCTTGAAAAGAATTTGCATTCGTGTAGTGGCAACAAAGGTATATTGGTATGTGTAAGGAAGGGACATGGTAAATCGACTTTGCACACTTAGACCGTTGAGAGACAAATCAATCTTGTCATGTATGGAGAAAAAGTCTAGGCCTTGGTAAAATTGCACATTTTACTATATTAATTTGATTAGTAGGAATTGTGCTTATTTTTCTTACATTATTTGATATCATTTGCAGCAGCTTCAAAAACAATTTTGCATTTTATTCCAGATCAATGATTTATATGAAGAGCCGAAATATGAATCGGGTTGGGCCAGCGGAATTATGAGGCAAGGACAAAGATATGACTGAGCATGTTATATGTTGACATTTTGGGGTTTTCTGGACCTCTATCGAAGCGAATATACTGCTGCAGATGCTCTCGATTCAATGGGGTTTTTTGCCAGTGGGGCAATGCAACATAAAGTGTGGAGACCTAGAGAAGAACAACAAACGAAAGCAACAACAAATGGAAAATTGCAACACAAAATATGGGATCCAGGAAGACAAAGATCCTAAACACATGATCAGGCGATCATGGTTAATTTCAACCTAGGAAGTCTGATGCAAAAGCATCAAGCTCAATTTTCATTGTTTAATTATGTAATAAGAAGGGTGAGACATTTTAATTATTTTATTAATAAAATTGTTGATTTTAATAAATTAAGAGAAAAGGTGAGGATTTTTGTATATATTCTTTTAATAATTAAAAGGATATGAGTGAAATAGAATTAGGTAGCAAATTTAGGGAGTAGGAATTCTATGTACAGGACTTTGTTGAGTCCACACCTAGAATGAATCTAAATTAGATTTAGTTGAAATTTATATCGAGAGATTTTTGGAATGGAGTAAATCCATATTTGTGTATAAATAGGAGAGTTGTGTAAAGAAGAAAACAAGGAAGAGAGGTGAGAAGTGAGGAATTAAGAGAGAGTGTGAAATAGTTTGAGCGCTTTTGTAAAGGGCCATGAGCTGAGAGAAGATCTCCATTATAATATTTGGCTGAGGATTTCTTCTGTTATTATATATCTGCATTTTATTTGTATAAGCTCTCTTTTGATTTGTATTTTTTACATTGAAGTTAATGGCATTTTTATGCGATTGTTTGAGTGTTTATGAAATGGAGGAAGCGTTCATTGTTTTATATGCGGGGATCTGATTTAACCCAGATACCCTGCATCAGATCAACATCTTAGATCTCGACCGCGTGTGTCCCTATGGCTGCTGCGCACACACTACAAGGAAAAGACCCTCTAGCGAAGGTTATAAAGGAGGTTTTTAATGCTATAAAATTGGCCAAAATTGTCAGAAAAAAATTTGCTACAACATCTGTTTATGGTTACGGAGTTTTTGGCAGAGCTTTTAACGAAAATTCAACATAACTAAAAACAAAATGGGCGGATGGAGGTTATTACGGATGTTTTTTTTCATCGGTGCTCTACTCTGGCTTTAACGCACTGGTGCATACATGTAGAAGGCGCCCCGGGGTGGTCGAAGGAGAATGCACCAGGTCGTTAAGGTATAAACCCACACTGGGCATAGTGTTGGTGATACAACGCATGGGGCTGTTCTAATTGGTCTTGGGATTTTTGCAGTGCCCATAGGTCATATCAACGCACCAGTGTGTAGACTTATAGAAATGCATCAGTGCACAATATCACAGAAAGGCACCAAGATTTATAATTGGTATCGGTATTCATGCGGTGTCCATAGGTCGTACAAATGCACCAGTCCTTATAGACACATAAACGCCCTGATGCGCAGTATCACACAAATGCACCGAGATTTATAATTGGTATCGTTATTCATGCAGTACCCATAGATCGTACAATGTCACCAGTGCGTATAGACACATAAATGCACCGGTGCGTCGTATCGCACAAATGCACTGATATTTTTAATTGGTTTTGGTACATTTTCGGTGCCCATAGGTCGTAGAAACACACCGGCACGCTTCACAATACAAACGCACCGGTGTACAGCTACTGACACACAATGGTTTTCATTTTGTATTTTTTAGAAACATCGACCTGTGATAGTGCTATTATTGTGATTGCTTTAAATTCATTATTCATCCAAAGTCGACACATATTATAACAATATTCATATTAATTAAATTTGTATTAATGCATTTGAATGTGATGTTTTGATTAATTTTTTATATCATATCATAATTATTGTGGTTTTTTAAAATTCATTATTCATCAAAAGTCGACATATATATATATCTTATAACAATATTCATATGAATTAAATTTTTATTAGTGCATTTGAGAACGACAATGGAGAATGCAATGGCGACAATGGAGAACGCAATAGAATAAATTAAAACATATTTTATGATATATATATATATATATATATATATATATATATATATATATATATATATATATATATATATATATATATATATATATATAAGACAGTCTTTATCATACAAAATGGGATAGTTATTGGTATCCCTTTGTCTTTCAATTGAGACACTATGTCCATTACATTAAACAAAATGTCTGATTTCACAGTCATATTTCAAAAAATACAACGCCTTGCATTGATATCCAAACATACTGATCATCATTCTTCGCTTGAACTATTGTCACTGCTAGAGCTACTTCCATGACTTGGGTTATTTTCAAGAATGTTTTGTTCACGGTGTTGATTTTTTTCTTCTTCTTCACCTTCCATCTACAAACATAAAAATAAACTGAAATGAGTGTATATACATTGGTGAGAATAATAAAAATTTCAATATTAAATAATATACATCAATGTAAATTAAAAAGAAAAATGGCGTACCATAGCAACAATTGACTCATAAACTATACACATTATTTCAAAACCATGTACCATGCCATATTTCAAAATTACATATGTTTGCGTAGTTCCATACTTTGTTTACTGTAAGTTTTATACCCCATAACAAATCAGATATTTAATATAAAAGATGTTTTTGTTCTATTAATTATAGACGGAGCTAAGTAAAAAAAGATCGATAGATGCTTACAAATTCCATAATTAATTTCTGATATGCCAACATATACTCACAACCCATATTTAACCCAATTTCAATCAATTCGTCTGATGGTTATTCTTTGTATGTTAGCACCTGTTTGAAGACATTCAATGATGATTTTTGTAAAACAACTTAAAAAATACAAAAACGAAATCTAGTTAAGTTTTTATAAGGAAGTAACAATTACTCACAAACTTAGATATCAACCATTTTCTTCATTGTCGTCATGTTTTTATGTGTTGAATGGGTTCCATTTTCTTTTCTTTTCTGCAAGAAAATTCTTGAAAATTAATATTTAATGCTAAATTGTTTATTTATTGTACCTAATGAACGAAAAATTCAATGATTACATATTACATTTGAAGCACGTTGTTGTTGAGATGGCTCCTCCTGCGATGCAATTTTGTCCATTTCTTTGACCATCTCCTTGTACACTTTTTTGGACATTCCTACTGGCATATTTATGATATCAACTCGTTCAACTTTTGAGATTTTCATAATCTTCCTGAAAATGTAACATGACAATAAAATATTTAATTTTTATATTGATATATGAAAAATAAATATAACAAAAGTGATATTTATAAATAATTCTAAACAAACATTTAAAGGAATATTACTTTTTCATTCTTTCTTTTTTTTGTTGTATGTTTTTGCTATTAAAAGTCTAACATGTCTCATTGACCAATTCTCTGGAAACTCTTCCTGTAGTTTAGATAAAATTTGGTTCTTGGAATCATTGGATTGATTTTTTTATTGTAAGTGGAAATAACGTCTATACATTCGTTCCACTAGATCCCTCAAACTTTTGTAAAAGTTTTTCCCCCTTTCGTTAACTTCCAGCACCACTCCAGATGAGCTAAGGAACAATTCATTTTCATTTGCATGTTCTATTTTTTTCTTTTCTTAGAAAAACATTCCTTTTCTGAGTTGTTGGTCCTTGTAGAACATTAAACATATGTGAATTAATAGAATGTTTGACACATGTTATCTAAAAATTTTAAGTATATTATTAATGATAATTAAAAAAAGAAACTCATATTGGATCGATAGTACTTTTTCATTCACCTGATTCATCCTTTCGCAATTTTTCCATCAAGCTTTTACGTTCTTTTGGTCCTAGATCAGAAATAACCTTATCGAGCTTCATCATTTTGTGGCTCTGCATGATACACAGTAAACAATACATATTAGTTAAACTTACATATAGTTAAAAAATAATATTTTTTATAAATAATTTACAAAGGACTTGCCTTTTTTACTTTTCTTGATGTGTTATCAGTATTTTTGCTACTTGATTTCTTGTTAGTAATTTCTTTATCAATCTGAAACTTGTACCATATAATTCATTAATATATCTATAAATAAATTGTCAACTTTTCAGGTAAAAAATAAATCTCAAGGCCCCGATGCGCCTTTCATGATGTACACACCGCCGCCGAAGCGTGGGGGTATTAAAAACGCATCACAAAACAATATAATAGACCGTACGGTGCGTGGGGTATTATAAACACACTGCACAAACAGTGTAATAGACTGTACGGTGCTATCCTCGTAACATGGAGAACCGGTGCCCTATTTCAGATATGGCACACTGATTTATAAAAAATGTTTTCAAAATTTTTATTACACAGTACTTGTGCGGTGCGCTAAGTTATGCAGGGCGCACCAATAAAAAAAAATCTATTTTTTCCAAATATTCACACAATGGCCGAATGGAATGGGATCCGACTATGCAAGTCATCCCGTGGGTTGGATCTTAATATAAAATGAAAAACCCTAATTCTTAAATCACAGAAACATGGAGAAAAAATGGAAAAAACAAAAAAATGAAGGGTTTAGGGTAAAAATGGATAAAACCACAGAAAAAGTAAAAAAAAATAATCAAATTTAATCACGAGATGGTTTGAAATTCTATGATACAGGGTTTGAATCACCAGAGGTTTGGTTTTTGATTGTCTGAATACTTCTGTTCGAACGTATTTCGCTGCGCCATAGTGCCCTCGTGCTCTCTTGCTCCAGGTATGTTGCTTGAAAATATCTGGTTGAAAATTTTAGCAAAAATAGTGAAAAAATGAAAAGTGTTTAGAATTTAAAGAATTATTTTATGAAATTAGATTTTTGAAAATATTTTTCCGCCAAATTTTCAATTTTCCGTTTCTTTTTTCACTTAAAGAAAATAGAGTTGTGCTTTTTTTATTTGTGTTTATTCGTCACCGATGCGTCACTTAATAGCACCGCACCGACGCATCGTTTTTTAACACTAGCACTGGTGCGGTTATATGTACAGTAGCACCGATTTGCGGTTAAGGCACCAAAATTACTTTTAGGTGTGTACACTAAAATTTAGTGAACTCCAACCATAGAAATTGAGAATTAGAATTTTGTTTATTCTTGAGAATTAGAATTAGAATTAAAATTGAGAATTGGAATTGGATAAATTCTTGATGGAAATAACTATTCTTCCAATGCATTTTGTTTATGGCAGGAGGTCCCCACTGATTATGTGGAGAGAATGTAATGTGGGGCATGTGAAGATGCAATACTACAGGACCCAAGTGGGCAATTGTGGCATGTGAACCTATATAATTGGCACTTAACTCTTTGAAACCAATATGTTTTAGAATATAATATGTAGATAGACGGATGGCCTGCCAGCAATTAGTACATATAATCTACATAAGGGTAATGTTCTGGGAGCAATGACAACAAGTCCTTAATTCTGCATTTGTTAGCAAAAGAAGACCGATTTTCGACTAGACGATGCAGTTATTACATGTGGAGGCAATGGTTTCCCATAGAAAATGAGTATAGGGTTGAGTAGAGGAAAGAAATTGCAAAATAGGCTATTGCATTAGCGTTTCCAATGGGAAACCGATTTGCAGGTGGAAATATGGTAGATTCATGTATCTATGCTTTTTTTCCCACTAAAAAGGTCACTAGATTTCCATTTATAATACAAGCAGACTCTTTACTGGTTTCATCCATAGGACCAAAACTCAGACAAGTTAGAGATACCATTCAGGTTCAATTGAAAGCCGAAGATGTGATTTTATGCGACATCAACTTTGCCAGTAAAAGCTTATGTAAGCCAACCAAATCTTGGACAATACTCCCAGCTACTTTTAAATGCATTCTGGAGAATATTTCCCTTCATGGGACCTACCAGCCCAATCAATAACGTTAATTGATCTTTCTCTGTTATCCTTAAGGGAATGAGAATCCTTCCCTTCATGGTGCCTCTTGGCTTTATCAACTACCTCGATTGATATTTCTCTGCCATCAACTCTGCTCTCCATTTCTCCATCATGGGACCTCTTAACCCTGTCTCCGACCTCAACCAAATTCTCTCTGCCAGTCTCAACTTGTACTCCTTTTCTCCTTTTGTACGCTGTCGAGCTCTATAGCTGTCTCAATCCCTGTAAGCGTCTTTGTCCATCTTTCTGTTTGAATCACTCATTTTCTCTTCTATAAAATTCTTAGCTGAAATTTGAACTCTTGTCTTTTCAAACCCTCATCTCCTCAGAAAAATTATTGCCCGCGATTCGAACCCTCTGCTGCTCCTATACTGCACTTTATAGAATAACCCTGTTCCGATGCGCGTTGTTCTATAGGCGCACCGAGGCGGTTTGTAAGATTGAGGTTTTTGTTTTGGTGCGGTGTTTTATGATGCACTAGTGTGGAAGAGTTGTGAAGCACTAGTGCGTCTGAGTAATAAGACACGTCAGTGCGTGTTATGATGATAAGCGCACCAGAATATATAAAGTTTTATTTTTATTTTTTATGTAAGGTCATAATAAAATAATGATAATTCTAAAGTACATGAATTTATTTGCATTATTTTATAAACTTTATTACGTTACAAAAATTCATATTATTCTAGATTTATTATTTTACAATTATTTACAAATTTACAAATTTTAATATTTTAATAAAATATTTTCACATTAATACAATTAAAATTTTAGAAATATTTTACATACAATTACAATTAAAATTAAAATTACATTTACATTTACAATCATTTCACAGTAACACAATTAAAATTTTACAAATATATTACATACAATTAGAATTAGAATTAGAATTACATTTACAATTACAATTACAATTACAATTTTACAAATATTTTACATAGAATTACAATTACAAATTTAGAATTTTACATACAATTAGAATTAGAATTACAATTTTACAATTTGTCACATATACAATTACAATTACAATAATTTCACGATAAATTAAATATTACAATTACAATTAAAATTTTACATTAAATATTTTAGATACAATTATAGTTAAAATTACAATTACAAATACAAATACAATTTTACAATTTTACATACAATTAAAATTTAAATTTCAATTACAATCACGACATAATATTTAATAAATATCATGGTCATTTAATATTAAATTTATTAATAGACATCACGATCATGATAACCATCATACAAACATCATATTCGACTAAAAAACACATTCAAACATCAAATTAACATTATATACAAATATACATCTCATGTCAAATAACTCATGCTATCACATACACATCTATCTGCAAGCTAAACATTAAATGAACATATCTAACATGACCTAACAATATACACATCATGATGATCACCAACATGTAAATTAAGTACAACTGCAACATGAACATAAAATACATGGACCATATATATATATATATATATATAACTAACTAAGTAATGTTAAAAATGTGCAACTGTAATATAAATCTCATGGATCAGCTGGTGGTAGTACAACATCAATAGCAGTACTAGTGGAGGCTTGCTTAGTCAATGGTGCAGCCTCAACGGTCGATGGTCGAGCCTACTCATGATTATGACTAGTACTGATGGATGGATCAGCTGGTGGTAGTACAACATCGATATAAGCAGTACTAGTTGAGGCATGCTCAGTCAATGGTGCAGCCTTGACAGTCGATGGTCCAGCCTTCTCATGATGGATGTTGCAAGCTACTAACTAGACGTGGCCGATGGTCCAGCCTCATCTCCATGATGACTGATAGATGATAGTGGAGTCTCATGCTCATCAGGCGCAGTGCGAGGTGAACGATCATGAGATGATGAGTCGTTGCTCGCAGACTGTCCATCACGTGTTGTGGCTCGACCACACCTATAATGTGCAATAGTCCTCCTTAGTCGCATAACAGCTATCATAGCTCCTACAACATACTGCATCAGGCTGTACATGTCAAGAAACATGCCTCTCCACATCCGTAATAGCCTATCATCGGCCTGTATGTCTCTGTAATGAGCGGGCCTGATGCCCGCCTCAACAATCAATGCACTGAGTTGGTTGCCCAACTCCATCCTGTATCTAGTATCAAGTTGACCGCACCTAGAAAAAGGTAGTACCGACGCACCAGTAGGAGCATGTTTCTCTGCATCAACCTCCTGATCATGATCCTCAGCATCTGCCATGTCTTGATCGTCGTCAGGATCCACACCTGGATCATGTGGTGGTTCTGGTATCTCCTTGCCATCAAAAGAGCCAATGTCTGCAAAATATATACAAGTACACAACAATAATTAGACAATTTCATTACACAATTTAATAAAAACAAGTTAAAGAACATGTTAGAATAAATATAAATAAAACAAAATATTACCTCTATCATCTGGCAGCTCATCATCTGTGAAGAGAATGTTGGCACACCCTCGCTAATCCAATCCAGCATAAGGATAGGGGACCATAATGAAGGGATGCAACTCGTCAACATTGGCTAGTAAGTCCAGTGCACCATGCGATATCCTAGCTGGAAACATAGTCTCTCTCCTCTTGGGCATCATCTGCCCCCACATGTGAATCTAGGCCTCCAACATCGGCCTACGAGGCTACTGAACAAAAGCAGGCCTCATCTCTGGAAACCTCTCAAAAAATAAACAAAAAATATCTAAAGTAAAAGGGAAGCTAACCCTCCCTTGTGCATGACCACGACATCTATCTAAGGCCGTACAAAACTGCCGCAAAAAAATGGCAGACCACCTGACAAGTCATGGCTCATGTACTAAAGAATCAACATAATATAGAAGTGGGAAACTAATGCGGTGCCTGTCACTGGTGTTTTCGGAAATGGTTGAAATGAGAAGTGAGAGGCACTAAACGTCCTATCTACCAAATGCACCAATACGTAACTGACCTCCAGGGACCTGAAACTCTAAAGGGGACAATACATCTGCTCCAATGTATCTTTGGGAGTAAAATATCTAACTCCCTACTACACAACCAGCTGGAACCTCTGGGAATGAGGGAAAATCCACCCCTCTCCTCGATATCCCTGTAATGCAATAAATATCCTCCTGAGTGGGTGTGTACCACTGATCAAGACCAACTTGGAAAGCATGTTGGTGGGAATTCCACATGTGGATAAGATGTCTCAAAAAAAAACTATGGGCCTTTAGAGAAGTAGCCTCCTCATAGAACTTGAGGAAGTCTACCTGCCTTAGGAGCCCCTGGGTTTCTGCTGTAATAGGGCGAGAGTATGCATCTCTCTCCCTCTCCCGTACCTCCCACTAGCGAAGCATGTCATACTGCTCTGCCTGTTGTTGTTGTTCCTCCTCTTCTCTCTGAATCATTGACATATTAAATATTTTTTTTTATTAAATCAGACATGTATTTAGGAATATACATATATAATTTTTTTTGGGAAAAAAAACAGACCAGTCGGTGCACCACAAAAACAGTCATGCACCGGTTCCAGTGTGGCTTTTGTTTGTAGAGCACCAGAGGCGGTGCCCTAGATGACATAAAACGCACCATATATGGTGCACCTGAAATTGTTTCAAGCACTGTTGACTATATATGGTGTCAGAAGAGCGGTGCGTTGAATAAAATATACGCCCTGGTGCGTATAGTCGTGTCAGTGCACCGACTTCCTGACAAATATCATAGTCAATAGTGAAGTATTTTACCCAGCCGCATCATTGATCCTATCGAAATTTCGAATGTGGTGCACTGACAGACACTGGGGCAGATATTTCCGTCAATGCACCATGTTGTTATTCCCATGGTCAATGGTGCGACCGGCTAAATGACCGCACCGAACTTTTTTTTTAATTTTAAAATAATGTGGGGCATCTTTCGGTACCGTCCCAGACACGGTGCAGATACTGGTAGCACCAGTTGCGGTGCGGCCTGTAAATTTTACAGACAACACCGCTTATCAGTGCGAGCCGAATGACTCGTGCGCACCGCGCGACAAGAAAAAAAATCTTTTTTAATGGTTAATTTTAAGGTTATTTCAAATTCTAATCCACTAAAAAGCTTAATTATGGAAAAAATAGAAAAATACCTGTACATTTTTCTGTCGAGGAGGCATATTGGCTATAGAATTTGCAAAAGAAAATTTTCCCATCGTTTTGAAAAATGCAAGTTGGAGATTGGTGGCCAATGCACAGAAGCAGTTCGTGTAATGGGTGCAATGGGAGCACCGATGTCAGGGTGGCTCAGAGAAGGAGAAAGTGCACTGGTGCTTGAGAGCTCTGGAGCAATGAGAAAAGTGGAAATTTTGGTTTTTTGGTCGTAATTGTTTTTTTATTTAACCCTATTCCGGTGCACGGGGTTTTATAAGTGCACTGGTGCGGTTTCTTAAGACCACACTGGGTAGTTTCAGATTTGGTGTGTTGTTTTATGATGCACCAAGAAATTTCTTTAACATCGCATAGGTTTGTTTTAGTTTTAGCGCGGTGTTTTATGATGCACCAAGGCAGAATAGTCGTGAAGCACTGGTGCTTTACAGTGATAGGACGCACCGAGCATGTGTGTACGGAGCGCACGATGTCCGGTGTGCCAATGTTTTGTGTGACCAGTGCTTTCCCTTATCAAGCACACTGATAATTGAGAGCAGAAAAGTGAAAAATGTGATTTTAAATGATAATTGTATTTTAAATATAATTATTAAAGAAATCCTATCACCAATATCACGATCAGGTAATCATAAATCAAATAATTAAAACTTAAATAAGTAATATTAAATTATATTTTTTAATATAATTGGTGAAGAGATTCTATCACCGACATCATGGATCAGATAATTAAAAATGAGTAGTATGAAATAGCACTTTTAAATATAACTGTTAAAGGGATCATATCACCAAAGTGTTTGAAGTATTAAGAACTTCTTTGAAAGAAAATTCATTTTTTTAATTTAAAATGGAAAGGAAATATTTTTTTATTTAAAAATGAAAGGAAATTACGGTTTTCAGGTTTAATATTATATAGTAATTAAATTATATATATATATATATTATATTTATTATATTTTTTTTCAGAAAATATATATATATATATATATATTAAATTGATTATGTTTTTATAGAAAGTACAAGATTAAATGTAGAAGATTAGTGAGAAATAAAATTATTATGGTGTGTTAATTTGTTTACTTTAAAACATATATTTATAATATTATAAGTTAATAGTATTATATTAGTATATACATTGCACGATAGTTTGAAAGTTTTATATAAATATTGGGTTGATAATTAAGTGCACAATTCTTCCTTCATTTATTAAAAGTTAAGAGGTAATTTAAGAATTTCTCAATTATCTTCATTGTTATTTTATAGACAAATGATCGTAATGGATAAGTGGCTTCTTTTGTAAAAATGATGATATAATATGACTTATCACATATGTACTAAGATGTTAACATTCTAATCTTTTTACAAATATCCAATTTTTAGTATTATATCTTATTTGTGGAACCATTTAGAAGAATAAGTAGTAGACTAGCATATTGGGAAGACTCTAGAAACATTGCAAACGATTAAAGAAAGCATTCAAATAACATGAACTAGGATGAAGTAAGAAGTAGATCATGATGCAGGAGCATCAAGCTCAATTTTCATTATTTAATTATGTAATAAGAGGGGTGAGACACTTTAATTATTTTATTAATTAAATTGTTTATTTTAATAAATTAAGAGAAAAAGTGAGGATTCTTGTATATATTCTTTTAATAATTAAAAGATATGAGTGAAATAGAATTAGGTAGCAAATTTAGGGAGTAGGAATTATATGTACAGGACTTTGTTGAGTCCACACCTAGAATGAATCTAAATTAGATTTAGTTGAGATTTATATGGAGAGATTTTTGGAATGGAGTAAATCCATATTTGTGTATAAATAGGAGAGTTGTGTAAAGAAGAAAACAAAGAAGAGACGTGAGAAGTGAGGAATTAAGAGAGAGTGTGAAATAGTTTGAGCGCTTTTGTAAAGGGCCATGAGCTGAGAGAAGCTCTCCATTATAATATTTGGCCAAGAATTTTTTCTGTTATTATATATCTGCATTTTATTTGTATAAGCTCTCTTTTGATTTGTATATTTGACATTGAAGTTAATGGCATTTTTATGCGACTCTTTGAGTGTTTATGAAATGGAGGAAATGTTTATTGTTTTATATGCGGGGATCTGATTTAACACTACTACACCAAGGGCATTTTAAGACATTTGTTTAAGACAAAAGAAATCTTTTGTCTTAAAAAGTCACTTTTTATTTTAGTTATTTTATATTAAAATTTAATATCAATTGAATTGTCTTAAATATAAAATTTAAGACAAAAATAGTGTGAGAAAAAATAATTTGAGACAAAATTTTATATTTAAGACAAAAACAATTTGAGACAAAAATATTTAAGACAAAAACAATTTGAGACAAAAAATTTAAGACAAAAAAATCTAAGACAAAAGTATTTTAAGACAAAATTTTATATTTAAGACAAAACGAATTTGAGACAAAAATATTTTGAGACAAAACTTTAAATTTAAGACAAAAGCAGTTTGAGACAAATATATTTTAAGACAAAAGAAATTTGAGACAAAAATATTTTAAGACAAAATTTTAGATTTAAGACAAAAGCACTTTGAGACAAAAATATTTAAGACAGAACTTTATATTTAAGACAATGGCAACTTAAGACAATGACAATTAAGATGAAACCTATTTAAGATAGTTAGCAATTAAGACAAAATCATTAGCATCGGGAAGTTTGCATTGAAATATCCATGAGTGGATAGTGGATAAAATTATATTTTTTTATTTTTGAAAATCGATATTCAAATCACATGAAATTTAATCATGTCATATTTATTTCTTTTATATTATATTTTTCTTTTTTCATTAAACCACATTCTAAAAATTTAATAAATAAATAGATAAAAAAATATTTTTTTTGGTTGGCAACTCAAGGGGATTTGAACTTTGAATCTCGTGTTTTAACCATAACTGCTCCACCACTAATATTCTTGGGCATATTATGTTTTTTCCTGCTAACTGCTCCAAATACAACCTCTAAGAACTAGTAGGGTCCAAGGAAAAGAGCTACAAGTTCCCCAAATCCGATCTACATTTCATGGACAATCACATTTCCCCCAAATGTCCTCCACATATTTGCCTTGGTGTATTGGAGTTTGAAAAATACATAGGATGCCACAAGTAATCCTAATCATAAGACTCAACTTTCCTAATGACTAGAAGGCCTTCAAAAAAAAAACAAAAACAAACAAAAACAAACAAAAAAAAACAAAAAACCAACCATCTTAACTTATGCCTAAAATTACTAAAATTTCCTATCCCAAATATGAAATTAGAAATTCTAAAAAATTATAGGGCAACAAGGAAACCAACTTTCTCTTCCAAAAATCTCTAAGACCTTATGGAGGACAAATACAAATTTTGAAATAAATTGTTGAAATTATGCTCTTGCATCAATAGCTACCAATGTATCCTTGTAGGCCACCCCCTTTAACAATAGTAATACCAATGTCCTTTACCAGCTAGAAGGAAATCCTTACATAATTCTCTCTTAGATCCCCTTAACCCATTGCAATGATTGTATTTGATGCCTACCTAGTTGCAAGCACATTAAGAAGCAATGTAGCATATTTCTGGTTGAGGATTTCGATAAGTATGTGATTTTGTTGACATCTTGTGAGTGTCCCGTATGTGAATATATAAAATCTTGGATGCATGTCGCCCTGACACTATAACATGACTTAGTATTTCCTATCATACCGTGTCACTCCCACCTCGAGACACCTAGAACTCGCTAACACTCACTGTCACACACTCTTATTCATTCATTTATGAATTTTGACCTAGTACGCCTCTGTTATGTTTTCCTGGCACTCCCTAACACTCCTTAGCACACATTGGCACACCTAGGCACTTGGAAAAACTTTGTATGCTTCCCTAGCACTCTAACATGCCTTGGCACTTCCTAGAATACTGTGTCACTCCCTTCTTAACACACCTGGAACTGGCTTATACTTCATTTCCATGCATTTTAAACTAGTGCTCCCTTGTGTTTCCTTGACACTTGGCCCTCACACTCCCTAGCATGTGTTCATGCCACACCCTGGCATTGCCACATCTTGGCATGCCTATCATGCCTTGGAACTGCCTAACATGTCTTAGTACTTCTAGGAATTCCCTGACACACCTTGGTATTCCTTAGCTTTCATGACGTCATAGATAACCTTTCTTTTTTTGTGACTTGGGAACCCAACCAAGTCATTGGAAAATCGATGTTGTGCCTAGCCCAAAGTTTTCCTTTGTCTGAAACTACTTTGTCCAACCCTTTATGTAACCATAGGCTTACCTCCTACAAGTCTTATTCTGACCTTATCCTAACACACTTTATCCTTGAGACACTTGGAATTTGTTGACACTACTTGGCACACACTCTTATTTGTTCATTTCCATGCATTTTGACCTAGTTCTCCCTTGCAATGTCCTGGCACTCCCTAACAGTCCTGAACATCCATTGACACTTTCTAGCATGTGTTAGCATGCCTTTTCATTCCTTGGCACACATTGACAGTCCTTAGTTATCATTCCCTCACAATTACCCTTACTTTTTTGGAACTTGGGAACCCAACCAAGTCTTGCCTTGAATATAACAACTTGACCAAGTTATGGTTACTACAACTAGATTGTGCTTTGTTCACCTGAGAAATGACTATAACCCCTCACCCATTTAACCCCCTAAACGATAAACCCCTAACCCATTTAACCCCCTAAACCCTTAACCCCTAACCCCTTAAACCATAATTCCCGACCCCTAACCCATTTAACCCCCTAAACCCCTAAAAACCGAACCCATTTAACCCCCAAACCCTAACCCCTAACCCCTAACCCCTAAAATACTTAACTGCTAAATCCCCTAACCCCCTAAACCTCTAAAACCCTAACCCATTTAACCCCCTAAACCTCTAACCCCTTAACCCCTAACCCCTAACCCCTAAAATACTTAACTGCTAAATCCCCTAACCCCCTAAACCTCTAAACCCCTAAACCCATTTAACCCTATAAACCCTAAACGTCTAACCCTTAACCCCTAACCCCTTAAGCCATAATTCCCAACCCCTGACCCATTTAACCCCTAAACCCCTAAAACCCTAACCCATTTAACCCCTAAACCCTAAACCTCTAAACCCTTAAACCCCTGAACCACTAACACCTAAACCCCTAAACCCCTAAACCGTTAACGCTTAACCATTAACCCATTAACCCCTCAACCCTAACCCCTAAAATCCTTAACTGCTAAATCCACTAAGCCCTAAGCCCCTAATCCATAATCCCTTAACCACTAGCTCATTATTCACCTAACCCCTAACTGCGCCTAAATCCCCTAACACCTAAGCCCCCAGTCCCTAATCCCTTAACCAATAACTCATTATTCCTCTAACCCCTAAATGCGCCTAAATCCCCTAACCCCTAAACCCCCAATCCATAACCCCTTAACCACTAACTCATTATTCCCCTAACCCCAATCCCTAATCCCTAAATACTAATTCGTCATGCCCCTAACTCTTAAGCCCCAATCCCTAACCCCTTAACCACTAACGAGAATATACCACAATGGGCATGCATGAGAAGAAGAACCAAAGAAGTCAAATTCAATAAAGGAAGCACAACCACCACTGCAAACTCGCTTCTCTAAAACACATACAACTGCAATAAATCCCACTAAAGCTTACAAATTTATCAAGACCTAATTAACTTACTAACAAATTCAGCAAGCCAACATGCTACAATTTGTTGAGTCACCCCCAAATCAATTAGTAATTATTGCATGAATGTACATTTGTTTGTAGTTTTATTTAAAAGGTTGAAATTCTCTCAAGAGCGTATAGAATATATCCAAAAGTTAAAAAAATGTAAATTTTGCTTACCTCCACAAGGTATCATCACACCCGGATAGGTGAAAACATACAAGTCTAAATCTTCTACCTCTAAGTCTCAATGGCACTTCAACATGTCAATAACATACTTGCAACAATGCTTAATGATTTTTGTCTATTGGCTAAAGAGATGTACATCCATCCATCCAAAAATAAACATCTCAATCAATCCAACACCATAAATTGTGCTAAATAGTTCATCATGTTATTCAAATATTGCAATATTTTCTTATATTAGCTCACATATTCCTTGAATATTTTAAAGCCAAACTACCTTAGCACAATATACCAGAAAGCTTTGTACTCTAAAAGACAAAAAAAGACAACAAACTAAAATAGGAACTTTAACTCTAATCCAGACACTTCATTCTTAGCAACATGATATCTAATGAAGATGATATGTGGAAAAAAATGCTTCATATATTGTCTATCACATGTCAAACCGAGTGAACAAACACATGCATAGAAAACATCAGAAATAGGGTTCATAGATCGACTTGTATTATATGGTTTCAAACCCTTGTTGTCTCCTTCAAGGGGGTTTCTGGAGGTCTTAAAAAAGACTTCCTTTTGCTAACTAAATGGATTTTTTCTTTCACACATGTATGGAAACGTACTTTCCAAATCATATTGTAATAGATTCATAAGGTGATATTATTGGTATTAACTACACCTTATTTGGAGACATCATTTTTATTGTAGGGGTTGGTACCTCTCTATTGGATTTGGTTGGTATGTGAAGACTACTCAACCTCTAGTAAAGATTCATACTAACTCTAACAAGCTTATGGATGCTTTTTTACAAAGGGAGACCCCTCTAAGTTTAACTCATTGGGTTCTTTGTTTGTTCATGCTAATTATTGTTCTCAACTTTCCTTCTCCAAGGGGTTGAGACTATTTGCTTCATTTATTTTACATGGCCCAGTGAAAGAAGAATAATGGAGATTGTCTCCACATCTTTTCCATTTCGCTAAGTTACAAAAAAAGAGTCAAATTATATAGCCAATAGACTAATAGTCTCTTGATACACCTTTAGTGAGCTATGCATAGCTCTCACCTATCACTGTAGCTCAATGAAATGACATCTAATAGCTCCAAGACACCATTATAAATGGAGTAGTTGTGAAGTTGTTGTTAAATGATCGCCTCCAAATGTTCAATTCTCATGAATTTTGGGGGAGGGGGGTCTTTTGGTGTATTGAGCGAGGCAAGGGGACATAAGGGTACCATGGATGGGTAGAAGTGAGAGGTTCGAGCATGGTTTACTGCGATCTATAATCCTAACATTAGAGAATGAGAAGGAGCCTTAGGGCCTTATGGCATAGGGGCTAGGGGACCTATAGGTAAGGCAATGAGAGAAATTGATAGGGGAACCCCCAATAGTTGTGACAAGGGGATTAGGGGCCACATTATCACAACCCATACACACTTAACCCATAACCACTAAAGTCCCAATCCCTTTAACCCCAAAGCCACAATCCCTTAATCCCTACACCCATAACTCATAACAAATTAACCCCTTGATCCCTTAAACCCAAAGCCATTAACCCCTTAACCCCTAACCACTAACTTAGAATCCTTGAACCCCATAAACCCTAATCCCATATCCTCTTAAACCTTGACCCTTAACCCCTAACCCCTAACCCCTTAACCTTTTGACACCTAAATAACATAACCCTTAGGAACCTAACCCCTAAATCCCCTGACTTGTAAGCCCTTGATGGTTAATATTAACCCCTAAATCCCTTAACCACTAAGCCATTAACCTCTAACCCTTAAACCCCCTAACCTCTAAATCTCATAAGCCCTAAGCCTTAACCCCTTGCTCCTAAACCCTTAAACCCATTAACTCCTAGAACCCCTTATCCTTTATCCCAAACCATAGGTGCTCCAACGCTAATATTCTTGGGCATATTATGCTTTTTCCTACTAACTGCTCCAAATACAACCTCTAAGAACTAGTAGGGTCCAGGGAAAAGAGCTACAAGTTCCCCAAATTCGATCTACATTTGATGGACAATCACATTTCCCCCAAATGTCCTCCACATATTTTCCTTGGTGTATTGGAGTTTGAAAAATACATAGGATGCCACAAGTAATCCTAATCATAAGACTCAACTTTCCTAATGACTAGGAGGCCTTAAAAATAAAAATAAAAACATCTTAACTTATGCCTAAATTACTAAAATTTCCTATCCCAAATATGAAGTTAGAAATTCTACAAAATTATAGGGCAACAAGGAAACCAACTTCCTCTTCTATAAATCTCTAAGACCTTATGGAGGACAAATACAAATTTTGAAATAAATTGTTGAAATTATGCTCTTGCATCAGTAGCTACCAATGTATCCTTGTAGGCCACCCCCTTTAACAATAGTAATACCAATGGTCTTTACCTATAAGGAACTCCTTACATAATTCTCTCTTATATCCCCTTAACCCATTGTAATGATTGTCATTGATGCCTACCTAGTTGAAAGCACATTAAGAAGCAATGTAGCATATTCTTGGTTGAGGATTTCGATAAGTATGTGATTTTGTTGACATCTTGTGATTGTCCCGTATGTGAATATATAAAATCATTTTTTTGTACCAGTTTAAGGATTGATACCATCAAGTGTGTGCGCTAACATGGATGGAACACTAACTGCATGTTGTATATATTGTAATGTAAATGAATAATCTCTTCTGGAAAAGGCTCCACTCATAATGCCATTTCGCAAATGCTTGCACTCAGTAATTGTGGTTAGATTTTAAGGTGCCATGTTCTCGTAAGGGTAAACCTACCTATCCATCTCTTTAAACGCACACATCACACATGTTGGCTTGATCTTGTGCTTGTTGTGGGGAAATTTTTTTTGCAGTGGAACCCCCAAATCAGATTTATTTGGGTTGACCCTGATTTGAATAGCTCTGAATGACTTCAAATTACCCTTGCCTTGACTGCGCAATCCTCATTGGCATCTCCAATGGATGTGTGATGCATTGGATGCATCAACATAGTCACAACTGATAGTCACACTGCCCTTTCATGTATCTCTCCATTGAGTCTCCACTGGAACTCCCATGCAAGTAGTTAACTGTTGTCTCTGTTCAGTTGATTAATGAGTTATTATTTGTGAATTAATGTAACTAATTAATTCACTCCACTCCCACTAATGTATCAATTAGTTAGAAATATAAACAATTAGTTCACTTGAGTTTAACTCCAAGGATGTAGTTAAACTGAAACAAACTCCATGAACTACTTCACCAACTCCATCATAACTCTGCCACTTGAGTCCTGACTTAAGTCCTCCATGCATGAACACCAGTAAACCCTAGGAATTGTGTAATTCCTTCAGCTAGCTGATCTACCACACATGTTAACTGAAATTAAGTGCTCCAAGAGAATAAGTTGTTATTTAGGGTCTAATTATTATTAAGAGCTAATAATAATCGACACTTCTATTTTTAGATCAACGATCTATAAATAGACTTCGCCCAATATGTCTAAAAATAGAAATCCATCTATTTTTCCAACTTGACCAACCATCCACAAATATCATCCTGCAACTTTTGAAATATGGTCTCCATGTCTAAAAATAGACTTGCGTCAAAAATAGCCTGCGGGCCCACTTAGTGAAGGCGACTCTTTTCACTAAGCTCATCATCTTGTTGAATCTCAACACCTAGAACTCGCTAACACTCCCTGTCACACACTCTTATTCATTCATTTATTAATTTTGACCTAGTGCTATGTTATGTTTTCCTGGCACTCCCTAACACTCCTTAGCACACATTGGCACACCTTGGCACTTGGAACATCTTTGTATGCTTCCCTAGCACTCTAACATGCCTTGGTAGTTCCTAGAATACTATGTCACTCCCTTCTTAGCACACCTGTAACTGGCTGATACTTCATTTCCATGAATTTTAAACTAGTGCTCCCTTGTGTTTCCTTGACACTTGGCCCTCACACTCCCTAGCATGTATTCATGCCACACCCCGGCACCTGCCACATCTTGGCATGCCTATCATGCCTTGGAACTTCCTAACATGTGTTAGTACTTCTAGGAATTCCCTGACACACCTTGGTATTCCTTAGCTTTCTTGCCGTCATAGATAACCTTACTTTTTTTGCGACTTGGGAACCCAACCAAGTCATTGGAAAATAAATGTTGTGCCCAACCCAAAGTTTCCCTTCATCTGAAACTACTTTGTGCAACTCTTTATGTAACCATAGGCTTACCTCCTACAAGTCTTATTCCGGCCTTCCCCTAACACACTTTATCCTTGAGACACTTGGATTTCGTTGACACTACTTGGCACACACTCTTATTCGTTCATTTCCATGCATTTTGACCTAGTTCTCCCTTGCAATGTCCTGGCACTCCCTAACACTCCTCAACATCCATTGACACTTTCTAGCATGTGTTATCATGCCTTTTCATTCCTTGGCACACACTGACACTCCTTAGTTCTCATGCCCTCACAATTACCCTTACTTTTTTGGAACTTGGGATCCCAACCAAGTCTTGCCTTGACTATAACAACTTGACCAAGTTATGGTTACTACAACTATATTATGCCTTGTTCACCTAATAAATGGCTATAACCCCTCACCCATTTAACCCCCTAAACCCTAAACCCCTAACCCATTTAACCCCCTAAACCCTAAACCTCTAAACCTTTAACCCCTAACCCCTTAAACTCTAATTCCCGACCCTAGCCCATTTAACCCCCTAAACCCCTAAAAACCTAACCCATTTAACCCCCAAACCCTAACCCCCAAAACCTAACCCCTAACCCCTTTAACCCCTAACCGCTAAAATCCTTAACTACTAAATCCCCTAACCCCCTAAACCTCTAAACCCCTAACCCATTTAACCCCATTTAATCCCCTAAACATCTAGCCCCTTAACCTCTAACCCCTTAACCCCTAACCCCTAAAATCCTTAACTGCTAAATCCCCTAACCCCCTAAACCTCTAAATCCCTAAACCCATTTAACCCCGTAAACCCTAAACATCTAACCCTTAACCCCTTAAGCCCTAATTCCCAACCCCTAACCCATTTAACCCCCTAAACCCCTAAAACCCTAACCCATTTAACCCCCAAAACCCTAAACCTCTAAACCCTTAAACCCCTAAACCACTAACACCTAAACCCCTAACCCCTTAACCCCTAAATTGTTAACGCTTAACCATTAACCCATTAACTCCTCACCCCTAACGCCTAAAATCCTTAACTTCTAAATCCCCTAAATCCCTAATCCCTAATCCCTTAACCACTAGCTCATTATTCACCTAACCCCTAACTATGCCTAAATCCCCTAACCCCTAAGCCCCCAATCCCTAATCCCTTAACCACTAACTCATTATTCCCCTAACCCCTAAATGTGCCTAAATCCCCTAACCCCTAACCCCCCAATCCATAACCCCTTAATCACTAACTCATTATTCCCCTAACCTGAATCCCTAATCCCTTAAATACTAACTCCTTATGCCCCTAACCCCTAAATGCTCCTAAATCCCCTAACCCTTAAGTTCCCAATCCCTAACCCCTTAACCACGAACACATTATTCCCCTAAACCCTAAACCTCTAACCCCTAAGCCCCTATTCCCCTAACCCCTTATTATACCAGGCTCGTGGTGCTTTCTTGAGGCCATACAAGGATTTTACCACTTGCATGATTTATGTTCCTAACCCTTCACAAAAAATCCTTCTGGTTGGGACACAAAAACATTCTCTTTCATATCTCCATTCAAGAAAGAAGTTTTTACATCCATTTGATGGAATTTCCAACTTTTTGAGTTTCTAGGGCAAAGAATGTCCATATGGTATCCCATTTTGCTATGGGGGAAAAATTATTCTCATAATAGACCCCTTCTTTTTGTGTAAAACCTTTTGCCACAAGCCTAGATTTATTCTTTTCAAGTGAGCCATCTGCTTTATACTTTTTTTTGAAAAATGTTAGCGCTTAATTTAGCAAGGGTCCTAGGAGGGGTTCCAAAGGGACTACTACTAGATCAAGTGGAAACAATGGGACAAGGACCCATTGTCACCTCATTCAATTTCCCCTGCTCTTTATGAACTTTCACTGATGGAAGGAGTCTCGGTATAGGGAAATTACTAGAATGATGAGACCAATAATGATGCATAATGTGATTTCCAATGCCCATTCAAATAAGAGGATTAGATAATAGGTTCCCTACTTTAGAAGCAAAAGAAGGACTCTCCAAGAAAGGCTTGAGGGAAGGATGACCTCGGGTTTAGGAATATTAAAGAATGATGAATGCCTAAGATCAAAACTTCCAAAATCCCTCTCTTGTGATTGACATGTTTATACTAGGCTTCAAAGTGAGGCAAGTAAAAATTCAATTAAAGTATGAGCTTTGGGAGAATCTAGGGTGACTTTCCATGAATTGTTTTTTGAGAGAAATACTATAAGAGACTAAGGTTTGGGAGATATACCGTGGTAAAGGCTCATCCAATGATCATTTATAGTTAAGATAATAGGTTTTGAATGATGAACTACAAAGTGCAAACCTTCAAGAAATCCTCAAGTCAAAGGAGCATCAAGGGTTCCCTCTTGGTGTGATAGTTAGGGCATCAATTTATTTGAAATTCTACCATCGTATTTTGTTCAAAATTGGAGGATGCCTAGAGCTCTAATCTAGCCTAGGAAGCGATGCCTTGCTTGAGGGCCTTTTTCTATTTTTATACACCTTATCCTTTTTTATTTTAGCCTCTCTATGCATCATACTATTTTAGAGAAAATAAACCTTTATTCCCACACCTTGCATGTGAGCCTCTTTTTGGAAACTCCACATGATGCAATTCAACCTAGCCATATATGCATGGTTTCTTTTCTTCATGAAGTCAAATTAGTCCTATTTTAATCCACACATGTTAATTATTACAATGAGAAAGGTAAATATTGAGAGGTGATGTAGTCAAAAGGGATTATTATTGGCATATTTCATGTTTCAACCATGCAAACGGTGAACAGTCTTGGAGAGGGTGTGCTCAAGGAGGATCATTCTAGGAAATGTTTGTATTTCATCCATACAAACAACAATCAATAGATATATATGGTTACTAAAGGAAAACAACAAGTTATTACAAACGGGGCACCATACTGAACTATTTCTAGTAGGTTGGAACTTCATAATAAGAAAAAAATAGATATCATGGAGAAGTAGTGTTGACTTGTTGCTCATACATTTAATGCACTATTCTGAGTATTACGTGCTAAAATAACACATATTTTAGAAGACATGTGTCTCACTAAAGATACTTTAAACACAATTGTCAATTAAAGGGAAAACATTAGCTACAAAGTGTTTTGAGGAGATGTGTGCTTTCAACAAACCTAGTTTTGAAAGAGAGAAAATTCACTAGAGAGATCGATGCTATTTAATGAAAATTCACTAGACTGGAAATTTAGTATCGATTTCAAGGTAGATCGATGCTATTTAATGAAAGTGCCCTATATTTTGATTCAGGTATAAAGCGCATGAGTATATTGTGAAAATGGAATGTTGGAGAGGTTTTAATTATGCATTTTATTGTGTAATTACAGTACAATAATATGAGCAGTGGTTTTACATATCTGCGACTTGTAGCTGACCATTTATGGTTTTATTAGATAAAAACTACAGAAGCTTAGAAGTAGAAGTCCATTCCTGCGTTGATGAATGAACAGGGGGGTTTTGATGCCTGTTCGAAACATTAAAATGTATCACGGTGGAAGACCAAGCAAAGGCACATCACCATTGAAATATTGTAGTGAAGAATTGAAGGCAGAATACGCACAACAAAAATGTTGTGAAAAGGAGAAGTGACCGGTCAAGCAATGACACGGTGGAACTTTGGTCACAACGCAACGAACCAAGAGGTGGCATTAGATATAAGCCAATAGCTGTGTGGTGGATTTTTTTGATAGAACCGGACTGTTCGAATGGTCGAACGAAGGAGTAGCAGTGAATTTATGAGAATGGAATGGAATCCATTCTCCGCGTAACGATGGTTTAAGCCTGTGGACCTGAGGTGTTAGTAATTACATTATGGATCAAAGTATAGTGTCGAAGGATTGGATGGGAACCTGGCCCTATTTGGTCGACTGCGCAGAGAGTGAAGGTTTAATGAAACCATAAGTCAAGCGATGGACCGAATGAGGAATCGATGAACAAAAAGCGAGGACGCAGTGAATTATGAGTCAAGACTCATTCAATGGTAGAGAATTGAACCGTGCAAATCGAAGGCGTAGAATTGAAGGCGAAATTTTGAAGTGAAGCAGTTTGGGAAAACCACATATGGTTTTTGTGTGGCTTCCAAATGGTAAGCAGTTTCTTTGAAATAGAACGCGATATCACCCGTTGCTCGACACGTGGTGATAGGCGGTTTTAGAATCCCACTTATGTCGCGTAATTTTTGGAAAATAAAGGACGTTCATGTTAGTCACGCGATTTCCGTCCGATCTTAACCATCAGAGATCGACGACGTTCGCGTTGTCAAGTTACACAAGGGTTAACAAAGGGTCCAAATGCATGGTTGAAGCGTGAGTGAAGTGTACATTTATGAATATTGGTGCGTGGTTAATTAACCAAGGTCGAAGACTTGGGTAATTGAAATGTTACGTGAGAAAATTGAATAAAGAGCATATTTGGATTTCAAACATAAGAGTTTGCATCAATTAAAACGATATTGCTGTGGGAACTGGGTATAATCCTGTTGGTCGAGTTAATGTATGTTTTGACTTGCTGGTGATTTGGTCTCCTTTTAAAACCAAAGCTAAATGTTCCCATATGATGCGAAGGTTCAATTAAGGATTGAATATGGACCAGAGTGAAGAGCGCGCCGAGTAAATACTTTTATTACATGGTGTTTGTCTTCCCCACAAATAAACTTTGATTACATGGTGCGTTGTCAAATAAAATTTGATTAACTATAAAGGGAATAAGTTGTTTGCATAATACAAATGAAGCTCCAAGCTTATTTATTAAAACATATTTTTATGTATAAGTGATAGATTTGATTTGTACAATTTTTATATGTGTGGTTGCATGTTTTGGGCACATTGTTGGAGGTTTTATCTCTAGGATTGTGGATGACAAAGGAAACAAGGGGGTATATAAAGGTACAATTTCCTTATTGGAGAAGATTAAAGTTGCAAGTTCCTTCCCTACATTTTAATTTCTTTTTTATATTCTTACCTTCAAGATTAATACATTAGATACTAGATCTCTAGCACGGTTCTTTTCTTTTGTAATCTAATATTTGGTAAGAACCACCATAAACATTTCCTTATGCTATAAGATCATTAAAGTGACTTGGTTTGTTAAACTGTTCAGGTGTGAATAAAATTAAATTAAAATTGCAGAATTATGGCAAATTTTTAATATTTAAAATCATTGTGGGTTGATAGATCTGGGGTCAAACCCAAGGGTTATTGGCTATATTTGTATGGCAATTTCTCGCAACTATTTTACCACTCAAAAATATAGTCCTGCCAGCCTACTAACACATTATGTTAAATTGTACACAGTTCTAATATTATAATGTTGATTACAATCGACCCTCTTTCCAATCAAATCCAAAACACATTATTACATGGCAAAGTTGGTTTAATATTGAAAAAGGTAAGTTAAATAAATCGCTTATAATTATAGTTATTAGGTCTTAAAATTTGGGAATGTATATCTCATTATTTAAAAATTTGATTCGAAACAAAATCATGGTAGGTTTGGAATCCAGAACTTCCATTACCTTTGTCAACATGAAGTATTCGTGAGGGCAAAATTCTGGAAAAAAAGGGGAAGTAAACAAATTCATTCGTTTCATTTATTGCCGCCAAGTCTTAATCCAACCTAAAAGAGGTCACATGTATAACACTCCCATGAGACCGTAAGTCATCTGGATGAAGGTGATAGAGAGCACTCGTTCATTTGTTCCCCCAGCCGCTTTGAAACATTTTGTTTCTCCTTTACTATTTTAACCAATCTCTAGCTTTACACTCGATCCTTTCGCTTCCTCTGCAACATATATTTTCCCGGGCGGACGGAAGCCATTTTCCTGACGGACAGAAGCCTTTGGGGGAAAAGGAGGCGAACGGGCGAATGATTCTACATTGAAGCTTCCTGCTCACAGACATGGGGGTAAGTTCCCACGTTCCCTTGCTTTCTTTCATGCCCATTTTCTGAAGTTAACAACACCCGTTTTGATCCCCATTTTGTAGTACTGGACTTGCATCAAGGACAGGGTTCTACAATTAAGGGTTAGGGTTTATAGTTTGTTTTGTGCTTTGATGCAGACTGAAAGGTTATTTAAAGACCATGCCAGGGATGAGAAGGGTGAACGGGCCAGGATAGTAAGTATCTCCTCAGATTGCCCATTTTGTTCTTATTTCGGGTATGCATCCTTAACCAAATAGAGAGTGGCCTTGAAACCTCTTACATATGGATATGCATCCTTAACCAAAAGAGAGTGAAGTTTGGGGCTTATAAAAGTACCTGTCCAAGGCATCATATTCTCCTGCAAGGTTTCTGCTAATCGACAGGCTAACAGCATGGAGAAAGCCACATACTTCCCCTAATATGCCTCTTGCTTCTTCAAAAATTTTACTTGCATCCTGTATTGCATTGAGGCCTACACAAGCAAGTCCCATCTGATTCAAAAGAATTCCCAAGAACCAGGTATTCTTCTGAACCCCGCATCTAAACTTGCAAATGGCACTCTTGAATGCCATATAAGCCTCCTTATATTTTCAAATTATGTGGAAAAAAACTCCCATCTGAGCTTCAATCCCAGCAATTTCACTCTGTTGTCCAGGTAATTTCTCCAAAATCTTCAGGGCTCGTCGGAACAGCCTAATTGCAAATTGATATTCACCCATAGATTCAAACAATCTGGCAACCTCTATCAAACCAGTTGCAATCTCATCAAGGGGATCGCTTGCTTGTCGTCTTCCAAAAATCCTCAAATGCATTTTCACAGTAACTTTTTGACTTCCTGAGTTTTCCCATTTTCATATAGAGTTCAGCAAGGCTTACAAATAATATCCCTACTCATGTGTGGTCTTCCCTGTGTATCCATTCAAAGATTGGAAGAGCTTTTCGATAGGCAACTAGTGCTTCATCATAATGACCCAGAGCGAGATATGTGTCTCCACTGCTGGCATCTATATATGCCACCTCAACATCTTTTCTGTTTGCTAAAATAACTACTCTTGCTAGAGCCAAATTTTGCAATGCCTTCTCATGGTCACCATTTCCACTAAACCTACTTCTGAACCTGCACCACATTGTTCAAAATGAATATTTTGGGCATGTTTACATAGCTCCTCTGCCTTTGTGAATTGCATGACCTATTCAACCCAGACATTGTTCAAGTTAATTAATACATAGAAAACACATCTAAAGCTATAAATTTCTCATCCAGATACAGTAATTACATTGTTATGGGACGTCAATTAAGTGCAAAAAAATTCAATGGCCATTTTGCTTTTCCAAGGAAAAGACAAGTATATCAACAAAAGTTGCTACATACATAAAGTTGTAAATGACACATCAAATAGGCAAGATGTCGTTACAAGAGAGCATGTTTATTGAGCTTTTGTCATGGCACTTTATATGTATACTTCTCCTCTCGGGAAATTGGCACTTAGTACTTGTCGAACAACTGTAGGGCTAGTTCACAATCAGTAAAGGCCAAAAAAATAGGCAATATGGCCTATTTTTAATAATATTAGTTGGCAAAGAAATGTTAATGAGATGAAGAAATAGGTTACAGATACCCTTGTCAAAACAATTTAGAATTTATATAAAAATCTTTCGGTGATAATCACATCTAATCAAATTTTGTCGACGCCTTTCAAACCAGCCAGTGTGGTTCATCATCATGACAAGATGATGATGAACCACACTGGCTGGTTTGAAACGCGTCGACAAAATTTGATTAGATGTGTTTATCACCGAAATATTTTTATATAAATTCTATGGATCACAGAAGCCAAATTCCTAATTTAGAATTTTTTATTCGATTTCTTGAAGATAAATGTCCTAGATACAATAATAAGGCTATGTGAAGATAGTTCCCACCGAATTTGCTTCATAATATTTTTCCAAGGTCTTTGTTTTTGATTCATATAAATACATGGAATTAGTTCAATTTGTCTCAATGACTGGAGGTTCAAACCTGGATACCCGAAAGAGGTATGGTATGCCTGTAAATTCCTGATGAAGGAGAGCTACTTAATCCCAAGGAGTCTTGGAAACCTCCAAGGGAGGGGGCAGATAAAGATCAATTTCAATGGGATAACAAAAGAAAACCCCAGAAAGCATGTTGTGGAAGAGACTTCCTTCTAGATCACGGGGGTTAGTTCACAAAAATCTCAACGAAAGGATTAGGGGGTTACACAAATAAGCAAGACAAATTCAATGCCTTCATTGTAGAGATAAGAGATTACAAATGCTTGGTTTCCAAGATATTTCAGTAAAAGGGGACTCTTAGATAATCATAAACACCATAAAGGCAAGGGTTATCCTAAAAACTAGGAGCATTTAAAACAACTAAAATGGTTAAAATAGGTTAGCCATTCATTCATAATATTGAATTTTATCATATTAGAAGCACTACCATAAGAATATTGTGTGGAAAATCAGGCACTCAAGCTAGAAGATAGAGATCTGAGAGTGTTTAAAACTCCAGAGATGAACAAGGAAAAAAGCTGGGAGGGAATTTTATAGATCTTAGGAGAGAATCTGAATCAAAACATATTAACTCATAGAAAATAAGAAGGAAATGAGGAATACTCACCTTCGTGTTGACTAGTTTTGATAACCTTAGCATCCCCTTGGCAATATGAAATATTATCTTGCCCCCCTTGAAAGAGTGCTAACTTTCAAATTAAACACAATTGCAATAATCATTAAGGTGGCACAAGGTTTGGCCCAAATTTGAGGATATGGAGCATTAACTAGTTCACCTGTATCATTGAATGTACCAAATTGGACTTAAACATAATAGGAGAATGAAATCATGGCACCAATAATCCATCAGCTGTTTCCTGCACTCTGTATTTCTACACGAAGATTTACCCCACATCTAGCCCACAAAATTCGGGATTTATGTGACATTAATGTGAGATTGAGCAGAAGGTTGGTGACATGAATGGAAAGCTTAACAAGTAGTCAACATACCAGTCTGATTTCACAAGCTTTGAGGAAGGATGTCTGTGAGCTGCTGGAAAGGTGTTGCAGGTGCATAGTTCTCAAGCTTCCAACTTGTTGATAAAACCTAGGGGCTTGACATTTACCAAGCGAGTGGGTTCTGTCAATGTCACTAAGGGCTAACTGAATAAGGATTAGATTACTAGAAACTCTTTCCAGTGGTTAAGATAGCCTCGATTAGGATGTTTGTAGCATGGATAGCACCATGGGATTCAAGATAGAACAAATGGATGTATAAATAATATTCTTGCATGGAAATATCAAAGGAGAAATTTATATGGAGCAATCGACATGTTCTGTTACAGAGGGAAAGGAAAACATGGTGTGCAAGTTAAAGAAGTTCTTATATCGACTTAGTTAGTTTCCAAGGGAATGGTATAAAAAATATGACAAATATTTGATTGACCAAGGCTAATCATTGAATCAACATCAACAATAAAGGTGACAATCATATTTTTCTTTTGCTATACTTAGATGACATTTGTCTTTTAGTGATAGCAAAGAGCTTGTTAACATCACCAAGGGCTAACTAAATAAGAATTTGATATGATAGACTTGTGAGTTATTCGTTATATGCTTGGAATCAAAGTGAAAAGGGACTGTCAGAGTAGAAAAATTTGGTGGGGCCAAAAGAAGTATATTCATGGGATACTTCAAGAGTTTGGGATGATGCGCTGTAAGTTTATCGGGACTCCTTATTCAGTGGGAGTCAAGTTTTGAAAAGACATGTTTCCCAAGACAACGAAAGATGAGGAAGAGATGGAAAGGAAACTATTTTTTAGTGCAGGAGGATCACTTATGTATGTTATGGTATACACTAGATTGGATGTTGTTGCACAAGTGGTGGGAGTGGTAATAGGTTAATGGCCAATCTTGGGAAGCAACATAGGATTGTTGTAAATACCTATGTGGCACCATGGATTTGGGCCTATACTGTAAGGGAAGAAGTGTCTTGAAATAAAAGTCCCAGTTTTGCATGGATATGCAGATGTAGACTGGTCAGGAGATGTAGGTGAAAAAAAATCTATTGGTGCCTATCTCTTTACTTTGTCTGGAGCAGAAATTAGCTAGATGAGCAAAAAATAGCACATTGTTTTCTCTAGTACCAAGGCACAATATATATCCACCATTGAGGTTTCCTAGGAAGTGATTTGGTTGAGGAGGTTATGTGAAGATATTGGACTCAAGCAAGGATAAGCAATTTAAAAGCTCTCTATTTTGTGAGAGAAATGGCAGATGTTAGCATAGTTATCTTGAGGAAATGCGGGATAGAGGAAAATGTTGTAGATGTATTGACAAAACCAGTCAATGGAGATAAATTTACTTGGTGTAGCAATTCCATTCGAGCACTACCATGGAAAAGATAATTGCTGAATGGGAAAATGTCTTCTACAGTGTAGTGGTTTTGGTACATGGTTTCGACATAGTTTTGGCACATGGTTTTGGGTTCATGAATTTGTAGCCCATGGTTTATGCCATGCGACCTCTCTCTATATTTTATTATTTTCATCTTATGGTTGTAGTGTGAGCGTGCATGAGAGATATGTGAGATCCCAATGAGTAAAATATTTGGTGAAGGTATCTCAGAGTTTACAGAATGATTGACATAAGTATGTACTAAATTCTACATTGATGTATAATTTGACATAAATGATAACATTTATTGCAGTCATCTATATGACCTGACAAATCTGTAGTGTCCATTGGTAGATGCTTTCTTTATTTTTTGTCTTTTATGCTGATATTTTTATATGTTATGATTTTTATTTCAGTGCTATTCATTAATTCACCGTTGGGATGTTTTCTTCTGTTTCTGTAATATTTTCTGCTTTAGCTCTCAAAGTTAACATAATTTGGGTGAAATATTTTTTAATGAAAGTATGCTTCTATGTTAAAAAGAGAATGATAAGTTTGTATCCCAGGTGAAATGATAAGTGGCAGGCTGAGGTTTCCAAGGAAGTGATTTGGTTGAGGAGGTTATGTGAAGATATTGGACTCAAGCAAGGAGAAGCAATTTAAAAGCTCTCTATTTTGTGAGATAAATGGCAGATGTTAGCATAGTTATCTTGAGGAAATGCAGGATAGAGGAAAATGTTGCAGATGTATTGACAAAACTAGTCAATGGAGATAAATTTACTTGGTGTAGCGATTCCATTTGAGCACTACCATGGAAAAGATAATTGCTGAATGGGAAAATGTCTTCTACAGTGTAGTGGTTTTGGTACATGGTTTCGACATAGTTTTGGCATATGGTTTTGGGTTCATGGATTTGTAGCCCATGGTTTATGCCATGCGACCACTCTCTATATTTTATTATCTTCATCTCATGGTTGTAGTGTGAGCGTGCATGAGAGATATGTGAGATCCCAATGAGTAAGATATTTGGTGAAGGTATGTCAGAGTTTATAGAATGATTGACATTAGTATGTACTAAATTCTATCATTGATGTATAATGTGACATAAATGATAACATTTATTGCAGTCATCTATATGACCCGACAAATTTGTAGTGTCCATTGGTAAATGCTTTCTTTATTTTTTGTCTTTTATGCTGATATTTGTATATGTTATGATTTTTATTTCAGTGCTATTCATTAATTCACCGTTGGGATGTTTTCTTCTGTTTCTGTAATATTTTCTTCTTTAGCTCTCAAATTTAACATAATTTGGGTGAAATATTTTGTAATGAAAGTATGCTTCTCTGTTCAAAAGAGAATGATAAGTTTGTATCCCAGGTGAAATGATAAGTGGCAGGCTGAAGTTGAACATATCCATTCTTTGTAAATTCCAAAGATGTATTTTGTTTCTGGGATGGATCAATAACTTATTGTTACGTTGGACTTGTACCAGTCACCTATAAGTAGAGTGATATCACCATCAGGAGGAGGGAATGGAACAAGGACGAGGGGCCTACTAGCAACAGTTATTCCTCCAAATCCCCTGCCGCTTTCTACATATACAGCGATGGAAAGTAGTAGTAGGTTCCTATCTGATCCTTCACCTATAACTTTTATGTAAAGTTCTTTCCTAGTGGAATAGGGCAGTTTGCTCCAAAAACTCCATCTTCCCATGATTTCCTCCGTTGTTGGACACCACTCCTGTAGCAGAATGTGTGTAAGGACTTCCATGCATTAAAAACACCCCATGAATTTCAATAAGCCAATACACAGAGAGAACAGGAAGAACTTACCAAGATTTGAAAGCCTGATCCAAGTTGTTAAACACATTCACAACAGTGTTATCATTGGTAACACTGTCAATCTGGGGTCCCGAGAATTGACCATTGATTAGAAAATGCCACTTCTGGGAATTCTGGGAATTTATATAGTGGAAAATGCCAGTTGTAGAAATAACAGGAGTGATGAAATGAGTAGATGCAACCATGTAATAGTCTTGAGGTGGTTGGTCTGCAGTGACCAAAACAGAGTACGTTTGGCCAACGTGAATGTCAAGAGAATCATAGGGATTTTGAACGGTGTGAGATCCTTCCACTCCCACAAGCTTCAGTTTGTGACCTTGAATCCTGAAGTTCAAAGATGATGGCAATCCCACATTTGAAATGCAGAGCCGGTATGTTTTTCCTGCACATAAACAGATAGGTCATTTTATATATATAAGAAAATAAGTAAACGAATTGATAATAAATATATAAAAACTAGATCTTGTGAAACTTTCATTCCCTAGCAACACCTATACTAGATCTAGCAGACTAGCTTGTTATAGAGATCAGCAATCTGATACCTTGATCCACTGTAATTGATGCTTGGTATGGTAGCCCATGCCCATTAATGAGAACAACATCAGGATTACCAAGAGATCTGCCCACATCAAGTGTTCTTCTAAGGATCTTCCCAAAGGTGCAAAATGGTCAGACATTGATGCAGTGCAAGAGAACATTTCATTGGCAGGCTGAAGTTGAACATATCCATTCTTTGTAAATTCCAAAAATGTATTTTGTTTATGGGATGGATCAATAACTTAATGTTACGTTGTATTTGTACCAGTCATCTATAAGCAGAGTGATATCACCATCAGGAGGATGGAATGGAACAGGGATGAGGGGCCTACTAGCAACAGTTAGTCCTCCAAAACCCCCTTCCATTTTCTGCATATACAACGATGGAAAGTAGTAGTAGCTTCCTATCTAATCCTTCACCAATAAATTTTATGTAAAGTTCTTTCCTAGTGGAATAGGGAAGTTTGCTCCAAAAACTCCATCTTCCCATGATTTCCTCTATTGTTGGACACCACTCCTGTAGCAGAACGTGTGTAAGGACCTCCATGCATTAAAAACACCCCATGAATTTCAATCAACCAATAAACAAAGAGAACAGGAAGAACTTACCAAGATATTAAGAAAGCCTGATCTAAGTTGTTAAACACATTCACAACAATTTTATCATTGGTAACACTGTCAATCTAGGGTCTCGGGAATTGACCATTGATTAGAAGTCCCTACAACAACACATAATTCATCTCACACAAATCCTGGCAAATCATAGGTGAGCTATACATGTTGTCATTGAAAGAGGTCAGAGATTCTTGAAATTATGCTCGTTGAGGGATACCAAGAGGCCATATTGTACCCCATCACTAAAGTCCAAGAGGGAATAATGTACTTTTGTGAGATAACCATGTTTGCAATTTAAGGGTAGGTTCATTTCTGTTTAGGACATACTGTTAAACCAATCCCTAAGAAAAACTCCAACAGATGAATAAATTCATAGCCCTCGAAGAAAATTTCGGAGGGACCATTCTCAACCCTCATTGTTTTTGGATAGAATAGTCCACAACTCTCAAAACATTTTTGGAAATTTAGAGTTCAACATTTTGGTATATTGGGCTACATATTATAAGGAATCTCACCAATGCACAATGTGCATGAGATGAAACTCTGAATTTTCTTATTTGATATTGAGTTGGTTTGACTCAAGAGTTCAATTGTGACAGACCAAGCACTCTAACTCTGGAACTCCTCTAGGAGAAGAAGAGGTCATGTTACAAGCATTGTTCAAACTCCATGATAGAAATGCTTTACCTACCTGAGCTAGTTCTGCTTTGACAGTTCCCTTGGGTGCTGAATTCAACTTAGCTCCCCATATTCAGCCAAGCAATCAGGTTTCTCTCCATAATTTCTTTCCTTCAACCTTGTATGGTAAGAAAGTGGGGCAACCTTGGATGGAAAAAATGTGGGCCTGCCTTGCTCCCACACTTCCCCAGTATCAACAAGCAGGCCCCCTTAGCCCCAGTTAGCCCCCAGACGACATCATCAACCATTTTACAATGGTCAACACCCCTGCCTCGGCCATCAAGACTAGAAGGCCCTGACATCCTCTCTCTCTCTATCAACACCAATATCTCTAGTCTCTGGCCTCCCTACTGTATTAGTGCTCTTAAATTCTGTATTCTAGATAGACTGCTAGGATATACCTTAGCTAGACATTTAGTTATGCTTCTTTCTTTTTCTACCTTTGTGGTTTTCAATATTGTTATATGACTTGTTTTAGTACTTTGACATTGTATTCACTCTTTGTTGTCTCATGTAAGGCTACAAAGCCAAAGAACTGCCACAGTGACTTCTCCTTATGTATGCAAATATGTCCAATAGAATAACATAAACTCAGCACCGTCATCTGCTAGTTTAAATAATGTATTTAGGTTTCATATGCAGTGTATAGCATACTCAAACCAATCCTCCAAACAGGGGATCCTTGTTGCTGAGAATACGCTACAGGACCAGAAATAAACCTCTAATGAGGACAACATCCTCATTATATAAATAGGTGCCCTGCACATTAGCAATATGCCATAGAAATAGCATTTAATCTCATGCAAATGAAACTCCAAAAGGCTACAGTCTGGAAATAAGATACATGGATAGCCTAGAACTGATAGCATCTCCCTTCAGCTACAATATGAGAACATCCATAACACTTCATTTGTCGACTATAAATCTGATTAGTCTGGCATGATTTCTATACATATTGCCTTCCATAGCAATGATCTTCCAGGCATACTAGTGACAAACAATTGAGTTAAACTGCAGTACAAGGATCCATTCCAGATTCACCAATTGCATAAGATCTTAATCTCAGATCCTTGCAAACATCAATAGAAAATGCTTTTAGCTTTGTTGAAAGCTTTAGTCTGAAACAAAAATGATGATCTTTGTACATGCCTCAAATCAAATTATGCTAATGCAAGACCACATGCATTAATTTCAATCTAAATGCCCTGTACAGTCTTCGTGGCTGCCAATGCTGCCAAGGTATTGATCTACATTGATGTATGGTTTAGTTATGCTGTTCAATTTGTTGTTCATGTCATTGTAGTTTTTTCTCTCTGATTCTTTTATAAGGTCTTCATAATGAGTTTATTCATCTAGGAACAAGGAAAATTGATTAGGTTCTCCCATTTTCTTTATTAGTAGTTTTAATTCTGCACTTGTTCTTCTTCCTTTGATGAACTAAGTTGCAAATTTGGAAACATATTACAGCCATGAAACAACACTTTTATAATTTTATTAAAACAAGAATTTTTTTTGGGAAAGTGAGTCAAATTCTTGCTTTCATAATCAACGTTAAGTAATAGGTGGTTTGGAGGAGCATCATGAGCGTCAGAAGCTTTTGTGGGGGTCTTACAGGTTTCAGTGGTGTGCCTGATGTACATTAGCTATTGATATTAACTTCATATTGGGCATTGCATGTTTTTGAACTTGTAATTATGAATGGCTAGATGTTTTATGGGATGTATATTTATATGTTATATGCGTCAAGAGTAGTGAACAATGTGAGAGCTGGTTCAGAACGAAAAGGGCAGAGCTGTATTGGAGTGAAAGGATTTGAATTCTGGGGGCATAGAGACTTGTAAGTGATGCTCAACAAGGAGAAATAAATTCAATCTAAATGGCAGCCATGAAGACTGTAGAGGGCCTTTAGATAGAGTCTTCATGGCTGCCATTTGCTGATACATCTCCTCATGGCAGCACTGGATTTAATTTCATTATGAAATTTCACTCTTAAAATCAGCAGCATATACATGCAGGATTTGATCAAAATCACCTTTTGTTCGTAGAACAAAAAATGGTGTCATTTTAAGCACTCAAGATAGTTCTCCTTTGTCTGTAAATATGCATGCTAAGTTCAGTGATAAACCAAGCAAAGGACAGCACCCCATATCTGCACCCTATTGTAATGATACATGTAGGAAATCAGGACCCCAAAATAGTACCTCAGGAGTGTGCCCTCATGTGTTGGTGAGAATGCACAAAATTTATTTTCAGAGTTGTCCCTTATCTCTCTTTGCATGCTGGGTTAAAACACAGCATGAGCACACTGTGTCTTCAATAGAAGTGCTCCTTATGTATGCAAATATGTCCAATATAATAACATAAACTCAGCACCCTCATCTGCTAGTTTAAATAATGTATTTAGGCTTCATATGCAGTGTCTACCTTCTTTATTGCAAACCCCAATGCTTAAATTGTCACAATATTGAAAGAGGTATCGAGTATTCTCCCCATTCTGCAACTATTCTTGAACCCAGGGGCATCTGCAGATGTGTTCCCATATGTGTTCTTAAACAATTCCAAAAGGGATGGATAGTCAATCAGCCACCCACATTCTGTCTTAGAGTCATGTGCGGCTATCTCGTCAATCCTGTTTTCTCGTCAATAACAGCTGGCAATGGTAATTGGATGTTGTTGGCTGCTAATAAGAACCTTATTTTTCATTGTCTTATCATGAAGTGAAGGACTGTAATGTCTGAACTTCAATTTCTATGAAAAATTACGAGTTATCACATAAGAATGATCAATAATGCTTCAAATGATTCAATTATTCTTTGGTCAATTAATATTCCGGGTTGAAGCATATCCATATAGAACATTCAGTTTTCACCTCTAGTCAGCAAGTTAAATGAAGGGTTTATTCTTCCAATTGAGTTCCAGTTAGCTTCCTGGAGTGAGTTTTTAATGGAGTGGTTAGTTTTAAGTTTGAACATCGTACATTTAATGTGGGATTTCTAGGAATGGTTTCCATTTTTTGTTGGGTTTAATATATTGTTCATTTGGATGTAGTGGCAGTAACATTTTAAAAAATCACACTTACTATATTAAATCATTATTTCTTTAAATAACTACTTCCAGCCCTTTTATATGGCTACAAAATCATAGGTACAATTGGAATTTCCCATGTTCAACATCTCAGTGGAGTTTGCCCTCAGTTAAATTCCTCTGGCACAAATGTTAAAAGAGACAGGATGCATTCACTTCTCAATGTGTCGTGTATTCAAAAAAAAATTCTTCCATATATGTCTTTCTGGTACCATAAATGAACTGTGCAATTTGACATTTTATGGGAAGAATTGTCATCTCAAGAACATCTCTCTTTGCCAGCATCAAGGGCATACTGTCAGCTGCATTCAAAGAGGTATTTTATAAATGATTTTGAAATCCACTGATGTTTATAGCATAGTGTCTTTCATATCTGCGATTAGTTTATTTCTGAACATGTTGTCCATTTTATATTTTTGTCAAATCATTTACCATACACCGTGGAAAAGTGTTTTTCTTTGAACATAGGATGCAGAAAACTTGTAAGGTAAGCTTACAGGTGCGTCCAATATCTAGGTTGGTAGCTATAGTGGAGTAATGAAGTGCTGCCTTAGTTGGGAAGTAGGCCTTTATGGGGAATCCCAAACTTATCTTCCTTGATGAGCCACTATCTTGTGCTTTACTTCTTCCATTGTAGTTACAGATTATCAGTTTCTGTTTCTAGGAATTTTACTTCACTGATTACTTGAAATCTGTAACTTTGTTACAAATATATGTTTTTGGAGCCTTGCTTTCTTTTGATATCATTGCATGTGTCAAATTAACAGCTTCATAAGAGGGGATCCTTTCTAGGCTGAGATCCATAAAAGATTGAAGTCTCATGTCCTGTGTTTGTGTAATGTCAGGGCCTATATTATATGCTGATGTGTGCAGTTCTTATGAAATTCCATAGGAACCTGTTGGAAATTCCACCCACTTCATTGTATTGTGTCAATTCTAGCTTTAAGATACTGCATACTTGTTTGATAGCTTTCAATTGAGTGGTAGACAAATCGAAACCCAAGTTATCTTGCATTATGACAGTCTCTCACATGAAACTTGCTTAGTTCTTAATGCAACAATGCTTATATGAAGATTAATAGGTTAGTTTTTACTTTCATCTCCTCTCAATGATGCACTATTTTCTATTATAGAAGTTGACTATTGACAATTTTGGCCTTGTGATTATATCTCACCTGTCCAATATTTTCAACAAGTCGTTTCATGTCATTCTTTTGCCTTCACTATTGTTTCCCCAGTGAGCTCCATTTTTTATAAATTTTTAGCAGTCTTCTTCACCGTCTTTTCCTTTGACTAGATTTTTTCTCTCTTTGCGGGAAAATTCATGGGGAGCCCCTCCAAAATAGGCTCCTATCCAAGCCAAATATAACCCATCAAACACAAGCAAGCTCCTATCCAAGCGAAATATAACCTATCAAACACAAGCAAGATTCACTCCAAATAGAGCACGATACCTAGGTTAAAGAATAGCAAGGATAAGTCTCCATAAATTCTCTAAGAACATCCTTCCTCAACCAGTGATAGCATGTTTTAAGTATCATTGATGCAACAACGTTGATGAGGAAGAAAAATGTTTGATGAGACGCACACTAGCTGCTCATGTGGACTACATCTACACTTAGGAAAACAACCCATGAGGTTCAAATAACGCCAACCTATATACATCCCTAAACAATATTTGCGGTTTGGATGGAACAATAGGGTATTGGAGCAGTTCAATATGCGGAAGCTACAGGAAACCCACTAATTTATTTTTTGCATGTTCAGATACTGGGACTGTAATTTATGTAACATGTGTTGAATATGGTTAGACCAGTACAGATATGGTTAGAGCCTCCTATTTCAAAAATTTATAAAACAAACCAATTATACAATAAAACATGCTATCAATGATCCATAAAAACATGCTATCACTAGTTTTATAAATAATACACTTGGGTTCAATCGACATATACTTCTGAGGCAGACAAAGCATAGCATAATCGCGTAGTGTGCCTGTAATGAACTTGTGATGTGCATATATGGTGGTAGAGCATAGAGCTTAAGATTAATACCATCTAATATTATACATACCACAGGTAGGATACGAGAAATTTCTTTATAGGATTCCATTAACAGAAAGGAGAGAGTAATTACCAAGCTCATAAATGCTTACATACTCTTACAGAGTGGAGTGATTTATTTTATAATTTTTTTTTTCTGTATTTTTTATATGATTTTGTGTGGGCACATGGGTTAGTAGGTAATTATAATGGATGCCAACATGCATGCAAAAGGAAATTTCTTGTGGCCACACCACATATCAAGATGTCTCTCTTGCGATTGCAAAGGGAGAACCTATAAAATCTGAAATCACTCGTGTGATTGAGATGTCGCACTTTAGGGGCCCAAAATAGGCAGATCCACCAGAAATACAACCCCACCAATTATATAGCCAACAAAACTTTATACTGTTACTACTAAAACTTATTTTTACCAATCAGGACAGTATATTGTAGTGCTTCCAAGTTCTTCAAGTAGAAGTATCTTATTGTCATCCTTTTTACCAATCAGGACAGTAAGCTTCCAAGTTCTTCAAGTAGAAGTATCTTATTGGAGTTGACAATTCAAAATATTATCAGGTCCCTTTATTTTTATTCTTGTCTTAACACAATATTGCGGATATATCCTGAAGAACTTAAGGCTAGTTGGCAATGGACTTACTTTTCAAGTCATTTAAATATATCAATGCTATCGATAGAGACTTATAAAAATGTGAACTGCTTGTGTATGAATTTGTCAGCAATAGTCCTTGTGGCTTTTGGTTTAGACTTTATAGTAGCATGGGAATATATTCTTGTTGTTTATGCCTACCAAACACGATATTCTGAGTTTCTGATTTTCTTTCCCCCAAATATAAGCATTTTTCTAACACAATTTATTTTCTATGCGAAATATTGTGTTTTTTTATACAACTCCAGGTATCGCAAGGCTTCCTGAAACAAGGATATGGCTCCTTTAATGAAGGAGGAAATTGATACACTTTTGGTGTACCGTTACAGAGTTCTTGGACTTACAGAAGAAATGAAGCAAGTTGCATCTCTGAAAATAGTTGTGTTGTGGTATGTAACTTTCATTGTAATGTATTATGCTGCTTTAAACGTAATATTTTTTCAGGTAAAACTGTGTATTCATTTGCACGTTGTCAATAGAGGTCAATATATGTTATTTTGCATTCTAGTTCCATAGTCCAACTTAGTGACTAGATGTCTTAAGATCATGTGTCCTTTGCATACATTGTAATAGAGTGGGGTTCTAGAATTTAGAAACCATGCATGCTTCAAAGGAATGGATACTATTATAAGAAGGCTGCAAGAAGGATGGCCCTGTGGCTTGAGTGGACAGTGCATGAGAAACTAGAAGCTTTGCTAGAAGAGTCTGGGCATTTACGAACACTTTCATTCTTGTATGCAAGTAAAGGACTACAACAATGAGCATTGGACATATGGAGAATCATAGCACAAATAAATTTGAAAAATACCTTTGCAAGGGTCTCCTGTTATGCGGAAAAGAGGAAAGGAGTCAACTGGTATGACACATGATCAGCTGGCAACTGTTGTAGAGGAAACACGATTTCTAGAAGAATCATCTGATCACAAGCTTGTCTTGGAACATTTTGCTTGGGTTTGTCATATAATCCCAATCACCTTTATTATAATTCATTGGAATTTGGTTGGCTTCATTGCCTTCTGTGTCTATACTTGTGGTTTTGTATTGAGATTATTTGGGCTTGCTATCAGTGTTTTTCACTTATGAGAATGCTTTGTTTTTGTTTTGCTCTAATTATGTGTGGAACATTTTTTTAAAATCAATGCTTATTATACAATTTCAAGGACTGTACCAATTAGACTTGAGAATATTTGTTTGGATTTATCTATCGCTTAATGTATGGATAAAGGACTCTGTCATCAGTAATTGCGAATTAAATTTTTGTCATTTCAAAGTTGCCTTGAGTTACTGTGTTATATGGTTATTAGTGTTGTCTAGATCTCTCCAATGATGAAAACCTAGGTTGGACTTCTCTTATGTGTTCTGCTTGACGTAATTCATTAGAATCTGGTTGGCTTCATTGCCTTCTGTGTCTATACTTGTGGCTTTGTATTGAGATTGTTTGGGCTTGCTGTCAGTGTTTTTCACTTCTGAGAATGCTTTGGTTTTGTTTTTCTTTAATTATGTGTTGAACATTTTTTAAAAATCTATGCTATTATACAATTTCAAGGACTGTCATAACTCCTCACATAATTTTTTAAAGGGTGCTAGCTCATTGGAAGAGCACCTGCCATGCAGGAGGTTGGTAGTTCGATTCCACCGCACCCTAACATGAATTATTCAATGATATTGTTGATTTATTTAATTAAATATTTTTATATTGATTTATTTTAATGGTGAGATATTTTTCTGGAGTCATCGTTTTATATTGTCTCTAGAAAGACAATAGATAGGATTAAAGACATTGTCTCCATAAAGACAATATGTCTTTAATTCCAACTATTGTCTTTGGAGAGACAAAAATGAAATTGTCTGAAATTAAGAGAATTTACCCAAAAATTGTCTTAAAACCCCCCTTTGTGTTGTAGTGCAACTATTGTCTTTGGAGAGACAAAAATGAAATTGTCTTTGGAGAGAAAAAAATGCTTGTGTTATATATTGTCTTTATAGAGACAATATTTTAAGACAATTTAATTTGAGACACTCCCTTAAAGACAATATTTAAGACAATACACAAGTTTTCATTTGTCTCAAATTAAGACAATTTACCCAAAATTGTCTTAAATATTGTCTTAAAACCCCCCTTATGTTGTAGTGTAACTCAGATATCCTGCATCATTTGGTATCAGAGCATGTTAAGATACCTATTTTAAATCTACAAGTTTGTATATATATTATGTGTGAAACTGTGAATGCAAAAAAAATTCACATCAAAAGAGGCACCATAGCCAACGCCAGAGATTCCTCTATGCGTTAGCAGTGAAGGAGACAAATGGCGTTCTCGAGAGCGCATTCAACAGACAATTGGATTCCGCACTCTTTTGAAAGGCTGTGAATCCACAGCAATAGAAACCTGCGAAATTCGATGGCACTTTGGTATGAGCCAGCGATTCATGTTTGCAGAGATTGTGAGCGTATGAATGGAGTCAACGCAAGTAGTGAAGATCGTGAATGCACAATCGAGCAATCAAATTTGTGAAGGATATTTGGAGGGAGTGTAACAAAAGTTCGGGTGATTTGATAATCCGATTGTGAAATTAATACTAATTCACAGCAGTGGACTGGCAACAGAGTTCGACTCTGCGTATTCTGAGAAATAAATGGGAGTCAGCGTTGAGTTGAATGGTGGCACATTTGGTTGAGCCTCGTTTGTGGCCAATGGAGGCACGATCAATTTGTTAGCAGAGGAAAGCGATTCAACGATTGCGTTGAATGCGTTGATAGAGGTCACGTTGAAACTGGAGATTATACCGTGTAAAGCGTTAAAGAACCTGCGATATCATACACCGGAGCCGAGATTGCCACAGCGTATGGTTGAAGGGACGGTGCTAGCAGGCGTAGTCGGAATCAAAAAGTAAACCGCAACCTTTTGAACGCAGATAAGAGATTTGAACAGTCAGAACTGAAGCCCACGACAACAAGAAACCACGCAGCCACCGACTGGAAGAGTTTGTGAGGTTCTGCAACATGAAAAGCCCATGTGCGTTAGTGAACGTGGAAGAGTTTTGGCAGGGTTGCAGAACCCAAACCACAGTACGAGCCTTAAACCGGGATTGCATACGCTGTAAAAATCGCTGTGATGATTTGTGAGGTATGGACGCAAACCAAATAGCACTTCGATTTTGTTTTACTTGACATTTAATAAATCACCGAGCCCAATTTTCTTTATGGTATATTTAAACAATGGAGTCTTAAAGATCACTTTGAGTTGTTAAATGGCATTTATATCACTTGTTCTTGAAAAGAATTTGCATTCGTGTAGTGGCAGCAAAGGTATATTGGTATGTGTAAGCAAGGGACATGGTAAATCGACTTTGCACACTTAGACCGTTGAGAGACAAATCAATCTTGTCATGTATGGAGAAAAAGTCTAGGCCTTGGTAAAATAGCACATTTTACTATATTAATTTGATTAGTAGGAATTGTGTTTATTTTTCTTACATTATTTGGTATCATTTGCAGCAGCGTCAAAAACAATGTAGCATTTTATTCCAGATCAATGATTTGTATGAAGGGCCGAAATATGAATCGGGTTGGCGCAGCGGAATTATGAGGCAAGGACAAAGTTATCACTGAGCATGTTATATGTTGACATTTTGGGGTTTTGCGGACCTCTATCAAAGCGAATATACTGCTGCAAATGCTCTCGATTCAATGGAGTTTTTAACTTGTGTTGGTCAAAGCTGCCGAAGTTTGGTAATGATAATTAAAAATAATTGTATTTTAAATATAATTGTTAAAGAAATCCTATCACCAATATCACGATCAAATAATTAAAACCTAAAAAAATAACTAATATTAAATTATATTTTTGAACATAATTGTTAAAGAGATCCTATCACCAACATCATGGTTCAGATAATTAAAAATTAGTATGGAATAATACTTTTAAATATAACTGTTAAAGGGATCATATCACCAAAGTGTTTGAAGTATTAAGAACTTCCTCGAAAGAAAATTCATCTTGAAGTATTAAGAACTTTGAAAGAAAATTCATCTTTTTTAATTTAAAATGGAAAGAAATATTTTTTAATTTAAAAATGAAAGGAAATTACGGTTTTCAGGTTTAATATTATATAGTAATTAAATTATATATATATATATTTTAAAAATAATTTTATTTATTTTCTATTTATTTTTTTAAAATTGATTATGTTTTTATAGAAAGTACAAGATTAAAGGTAGAAGATTAGTGAGAAATAAAATTATTATGGTGTGTTAATTTGTTTACTTTAAAACATACATTTATAATACTATAAGTTAATAGTATTGTACTAGTATATACATTGCACGATAGTTTGTAAGTTTTATATAAATATTGGGTTGATAATTAAGTGCACAATTCTTCCTTTATTTACTAAAAGTTAAGAGGTAATTTAAGAACTTCTCAATTATCTTCATTGTTATTTTATAGACGAATGATCGTAATGGATAAGTGGCTTCTTTTGGAAAAATGATGATATAATATGACCTATCACATATGTATTAAGATGTTAACATTCTAATCTTTTTACAAATATCCAACTTTTAGTATTATATCTTATTTGTGGAACCATTTAGAAGAATAAGTAGTAGACTCACATATTGAGAAGACTATAGAAACATTGCAAACGATTAAAGAAAGCATTCAAATAATATGAATTAGGATGAAGTAAGAAGTAGATCATGATGCAGGAGCATCAAGCTCAATTTTCATTATTTAATTATGTAATAAGGGGGGTGAGACACTTTAATTATTTTATTAATTAAATTGTTTATTTTAATAAATTAAGAAAAAAGGTGAAGATTTTTGTATATATTCTTTTAATAATGAAAAGGATATGAGTGCAATAGAATTATGTAGCAAATTTAGGGAGTAGGGATTTTATGTACAGGACTTTGTTGAGTCCACACCTAGAATGAATCTAAATTAGATTTAGTTGAGATTTATATGGAGAGATTTTTGGAATGGAGTAAATCCATATTTGTCTATAAATAGGAGAGTTGTGTAAAGAAGAAAACAAGGAAGAGAGGTGAGAAGTGAGGAATTAAGAGAGAGTGTGAAATAGTTTGAGCGCTTTTGTAAAGGGCCATGAGCTAAGAGAAGCTCTCCATTATAATATTTGGTCGAGGATTTCTTCTGTTATTATATATTTGCATTTTATTTGTATAAGCTCTCTTTTGATTTCTATATTTGACATTGAAATTAATGGCATTTTTATGCGATTGTTTGAGTGTTTATGAAATGGAGGAAGTGTTCATTATTTTATATGCGGGGATCTGATTTAACCCAGATACCCTGCGTCATTTGGTATCAGAGCATGTTAAGATACTTGTTTTAAATCTGCAAGTTTGTATATATACTGTGTGTGCAACTGTGAATGCAGAAAGAATTCACATCAGAGGAGGCACCATAGCCAAGGCTAGAGATTCCTCTTTGCATTAGCAATGAAGGAGACAAATGGAATTCTCGCATAATGGTAAAGGTTGTGTAGTTACAATTATGGAGAGCGCATTCAACAAACAACTGGATTCCGCACTCTTTTGAAAGGCTGTGACTCCACAACAAGAGAAACCTGCAAAATTCGATGGCACTGTGGTATGAGCCAGTGATTCATGTTTGCTGAGATTGTGAGCGTATGAGTGGAGTCAACACAAGAAGTGAAGACTGTGAATGCACAATCCAGCAATTGGATTCGTGAAGGATCTTTGGAGGTAGTCTAACAAAAGTTCGGGTAATCTGATAATACGATTGTGAAATTAATACTAATGCACAGCAATGGACTGACAACAGAGTTCGACTCTGCGTATTCTGAGAAATACATTGGAGTCAGCATTGAGTTGAATGGTGGCACATTTGGTTGAGCCTCATTTGCGGCCAATGGAGGCATGATCAATTTGTTAGCAGAGGAAAGCAATTCAACGATTACGTTGAATGCATTGATAGAGGTCACATTGAAACTGGAGATGATGTCGTGTAGAGCGTTAAAGAACCTGCGACATCATACACCGGAGCTGAGATTGCCACAGTGTATGGTTGAAGGGACGGTGTTAGCAGGCATAGTCGGAATCACAAAGTAAACCGCAAAATTTTGAATGTAGATAAGAGATTTGAACAGTCAGAATTGAAGCCCACGACAACAAGGAACCACGCAACCACCGACTGGAAGAGGTTGTGAGGTTCTGCAACATGAAAATCCCATGTGCGTTAGTGAACGTGGAAGAGTTTTGGCAGGGTTGCAGAACCCAAACCACAGTACGAGCCTTAAACCGGGATTGCATACAGTGTAAAAATCGTTGTGATGATTTGTGAAGTATGGACGCAAACCAAATAGCACTCGATTTTGATTTACTTGGCATTCAATAAATCACCGAGCCCAATTTTCTTTATGGTATATTTAAACAATGGAATCTTAAAGATCACTTTGAGTTGTTAAATGGCATTTATATCACTTGTGCTTGAAAAGAATTTGCATTCGTGTAGTGGCAATCACTTGTGCTTGAAAATAATTTGCATTCATGTAGTGGCAGCAAAGGTATATTAGTATGTGTAAGCAAGGGACATGGTAAATCGACTTTGCACACTTAGACCGTTGAGAGACGAATCAATGTTGTCATGTATGGAGAAAAAGTCTGGGCCTTGGTAAAATTGCACATTTTACTATATTAATTTGATTAGTAGGAATTGTTCTTATTTTTCCTACATTATTTGGTATCATTTGCAGCAGCTTCAAAAAAAAATGTGCTACCAAGTTATCCAAATCCATTTATGTTTAACTCATATATTAATTCTTTTAAAAATTAATAATAATATTTTTTTTGTAACAACCCTGGTGAAAATTCCATGTAATAAAGTTCATAAAGGAAAAATAATAATCATGGTTATCGGACACTTATTCCAATCTAGATGTTGGGAAAAACATCCTAGTGCGGGTGTTCATTTTGGTTATTATATCTAAAGGAAATTGGATAAGGCTTTGGAAAGGAAAAGTGGTATTTATTGGCATTTATTTGTGAAAATAATGGAAATTAGGAGAAAAGGAAGGTGAAAGGTCACAGGTTGCATGTGAGGAGGAAAATGAAGGAAAATAATGGAAAATGAAGAAAATAGAGGTCTAATTGATAAAAAGGCTTCTGAGGATAAGTTGGTACCTTTTTTCAGTTTTGTTTTGGACCTCTCTCTATATTCTCTCTCTCTCTCATGCTTTTGGACACTTAGGGTTTTCTTGGAGCATTTCAGCATTGGATCAAGAAAGGAAAATAAGGCAAATAGGAAGTAAAGATCAAGCAAGGAAGAGCAATATCAAGCAGCTACAACGAGATGATTTGTAGGTATCAATTTGCATGTGAGATTTTTTGCTAGATTTGGCATGCATGGTGTTGCACGTGTGTTCTTGGTTCTCTTATTGTCATCTGCATGGATTTTTCTAGGTGTGATAGTTTTTTTTAGCCTAGCCTTGACATTTATGGATAGTCATTATGTGATGGGGTTCTCATGTTTTGGTTGAGATGGATTGTCAAATGAACTCGAAGCTGAGTGACGTGGATCTCCAAATGAAAGAACACATGGCCTAGTAACCCCTGAACCGAACCATGGGTTTAGGTGAATCCAGATTTTATGTTTCCTCGGTGGGCCTAGGAATCCTCGACCGATGAATGGCAGGATATACGGTAAAGCCTAGATGTATTGGGTGCTCTCGATCAAGCCAAGGAATCCCAAGATAGGATATAAGTTGAATCCTAGAGGGTGATGTATCGGTTAAGGCCTAGTGATCCCTGTATCAGACTGTGGATTGTGGTAAATCCTAGAGACTAGAAGACAGGAAAATTCCACTGTGTAGGTGGAGAAATCCGGTGGCATCCATGCTTGTTTTGGCCTAGTGATCTGGTGGAGATCATGGTAAATCCCAGTATTACATGTTTATTATTTTGGCCTAGTGATCCGATTAGGATTGCGATAAAGCATTAGGGGAATTTTGACATCTAAAATTGGCCTCCTAAGAAAATTATAAAATAATAGTGGAAATAATAAAATAAGATTAGATTACATCATTAAATTTTAGAGGGAAAAAAAAAACTATTTTTTCTATTCATATTTTCAACTTATCTCCCTATAGGTTTACTCAAATTTTGAGCGGAAACACTCGTTGGATGCATAATTTGACTCCTCATCGAAGGAGTACCCATTTTTCATAATTTTGATGGAATCTTGTACACGAAAAATGAGAAATACATGAAAAACATGATTGCAATCATTTTTTTTCATGTATTTCTCATATTTTGTGTAGCAAGTTCCATTGAAAGTATGCAACCTGAGTGCTCCTTGGATGAGGAACTAAATTTTGCATCCAACGAGTACTCCCACTCGAAATTTGAGTAAAAAATTAGGGAGATAAGTTGAAAATACGAGTTCAAAAAGTAGTTTTATTATTTATTATTTTTTAATATTTTTACTTTATTCCTCCAAAAATGGTGAATCATCCCCCATGGTTGACGTCATCATATTGAATCATGTTGGTTCTTATAAAGTTTATTTGGTTGTACATTTTTCTTAGGAGGCCTATTTTGGACCTTAAAATTCCCCTAATGTGTGTTTCTATTGATCAAGGTGAGGTGGTTTAGCCTCAAGAAGCCCTGGTTGGTTCTTTTGGTTTGAGTCTTGCATTCATTCTTGGAATATGGCATGAGGGCGATTGGCCGAAGAGAGATTTGGCTTAGCCAATCTATGGTCAGGTTGAAAATGGTAGTCCCATGCATGGTTGGCTTTTTCATTCATCAATAAGAGTTTCTTATACTTGTCATTTTATGTGCAAATTTACTAGTTTATATGTGGCATTTATGGTTGGTGTATCCCCAAAACTTCTGTTGTTTCTATGTTGGTTATGAATGTGTTTTATGATAGTGAAAATGTATGGTTTTCATCATGTTTTTATTTGCAAATGGATGAGCAATGAATATATGAACTAATACATGATAATGCAACAAATGATATAAGGCATTTGTTCTTCTTAGTGATTCTCAGATAAGTATGAGACTCCTATGCTCAGATATGTTATTTAAACCTGTAGAATGCATATTTGTGACATGTTTGAAGAAATTCATGTCATGGCTAGTAGGGGTCCAGCCAAGTCTTTTTTCAATTAATCGCATGTATATCATTATTCCTTTGTTATCTTTCACTTCTAAAAGTGTCATGGATTTCTAGGTAGTGACCTTAGCCCTGGGCCTAAAAAGTGGCACATAAATCAGGGTCGAAAGCTTAGAACTACCTAGAAAAGTCCCCAGTCGTATGCATGCCCATGTTGTGTGAGAAACTGGAGGTTTCTAGTCACACTCTTGCAACTATCAAGGGAGTGACTAAGAGATTGATGCATTAAAAGGTTAGATTGTCTCGAGCGCTAACCACTTGGAAGGTTTGGATGGCTCCTAGGTGTCTTGTAGCAGGTGCAGAAGGTCTGTGTAGTTTTGTGGTGTCATTTCCACTTCCTTAAGGTGAACGAGGAGGTTGAATCATATCATAGGAACTCTTCGTCACATGTTTACCCTGGTTTGTTGGTTACTTGGGTAGATGTGGGAGGAGTGTGCTACAGAGTGGTAACAGAGCATGTTTCACCCCTTAGATTGGATGGGTAGTGTGTTGGTCATGCATTCATGTTGGTTTCACATGAGTTACTCATTCTTGTGGTCTATATGCTTGTTGCATATGCACGTTGTTGGTCATGGTTGTCGTGATGTCGCCATGTGAAGGATGATGGGGTTGTTTTGGAATGTGTTGTCATGAGTGTATGATGGGTTATGCTTTGTTTATGCATGTCAAGTGTTTACATGTTGTCAAGAATACGTTTGTATGGTTGTTGTTGTCATGCATGAGGTCATGATGTGTGAATAATATGGTCTTGCACTGATGACTCAACTATGGCTAGAATGATGTTTATATGTTGTTTTATATATATGTTATATATTTACATGTTGATGTGATTATGTGTATACATGTATTAAGTTGATTGGTTGATCTTGCAGGAGATATCCTCCTCTAATGATGTTAAGATACATTGGTTTGTTTATGATTTGGTTTAGTTGACACAAGATTATAAATTAGAGAACTTTTGAGGTCTAAAATGGGCCTCCTAAGAAAAATGTGCAACCAAAATAAACTTTATAAGAACCATTAGGACTGAAGATGATGATGTCAACCATGGGGGATTATTCACCACTTTTGGGGTAAAAAAGTAAAAATATTAAAAAATAACAAAATAATAAAACTACTTTTTCAACTTGTAGTTTCAACTTATCTCCCTAGCGATTTACTCAAATTTTGAGCGAGAGTACTCGTTGGATGAAAAATTTAATTCCTCATCCAAGGAGTACCCATGTTGCATACTTTCGATGGAGCTTGCTAAAAAAAAATGAGAAATACATGAAAAAACGTGATTGCATTCACATTTTTCATGTATTTCTCATTTTTCCCATAGAAAGTTCCATCGAAAGTATGTAAAATGGGTACTCCTTGGATGAGGAATCAAATTATGCATCCAACGAGTGTTCCCGCTCAAAATTTGAGTAAATCCATAGGGAGATAAGTTGAAAATATGAGCTAAAAAAGTAGATTTTTTCTTTTTTTCCCTCTAAATTTTGATGATGTAATCTAACCTTATTTTATTATTTCCATTATTATTTTATAATTTCCTTAAGAGGCCCATTTTAGACCTCAAAATTCCCCTAATTCTTGTGGGAAATAAATCAATATGAATAGCAAGATGGTAGATTACAGTTCATGAGACTCTCCTTATGGATCAGAGGAGCAGCGTGGTGGGTACTCTTCTAACTTGGCAGATGCATTGGGAAGCTTGAAGGCATACATAATGAGTTGTAAGGTGGAAAATGATAGAATCATGCAGGAACAAGAGAAACAAGCAGAGGTTAATACAATAATCCTTCAAATTTTGTGAGAAATGTAGTGACAAGGACCACTTCGGATCAAGCATGGACAGGAGGATGGAACTAATGGGGCATATGGCAGTAGATATAATGGTGCACACATGTCGGAAATAGATGATACAGTTAGAGATTTCATACTTTTGGATACTCCAGACATAAGGGGTGATGGATGCAAGTACTACTCTAGCTCTGATTCTAACAGGAATTGTTATCCTCATCGTTATCATCCTTATAGGAGGAGTGATAGGGGATACTTTCCGAATGATTTAAGAAACAAAAGCCACCTACTTTTGATGGATATTTGAAGAAGACGAAAGATGCAAAGGCTTGGATACTTGGGATGAATAATTTATTTGGGTTACATAATTACACAGATAATATGATGGCCAAAGTAGTTATCTTCAACCTAAGAGGTAAATCACATATCTCGTAGGAATATGTAAAGCAGGTCATAGACATCAAGACAAAGGACTTGAGTTAGCATGAGTTGAAGAGGCTTTCAAGAAGAAGTAATTGTCATATAGGTACAACAATAATAAGGCCAAATAATTCTATGAGCTAAAGATGGGATCAATGATAGATGAGGAGTATATGACCAAGTTCCTAGAGCTATTGAGGTCTATACCATATATTAAATATGAGAAGGCTAAAGTTTAGTGATTTGTTAGTGGATTTCCATTAGAATTTCGAGATCGGATTGAGTATAATGAGCCTTGGTCACTTGAGAAATTTATTTGGAAATCGAAGCATTGTTATGAGAAGTGAAAGTGTAAGAATGAATTTTAGCAAGGATGGAAAGGGAAGGACAAAGATAAAGGTAAATGGTAGTCGAAAATAACAAGGCCTCAGAATGGAGAAAAGAATAAAATATGGCACAATACAAGAAGTTTGATGTATCCAAATGGGCACATGGTTCACATCAGTAGCATCATAGAGGTGACGGTACATGACGGTTGGAGTGTTGGACATGTGGTAAGGAGTATCTTAAGAAGGATTGTCTGCAGAATTGGGGTGGTAGGCCTCCTATCTATAGTGCACATGAGGCACATATTGTTGGGGATGTTGGGAAGAGCATTCCTCATGTCCATGCAGCACTAAATAAAATGTAGGTAGACCATTAGGCCTCTATCATTGAGATGGGCAGTAATATTTGTGATTAAGTTGTGTCTATTTTGATTGACCCTCGATCTAATTATAATTATGTTAACCGTGACTTTGTGAATAAGTGTGGCTTGAATAAATAGGTGCATGTAGAATCTTGGTTAGTGAATTTGGATATAGGTACAAAGAAGAGAGCTCATCATTGGGTAAAATATTTTGCATTTGAACTTAATGGTATGCCTATATCAACACATTTGAATGTATTTTAATTAATATTGTATAGTATGCTCTTGGGTATGGACTGGTTATATCTTCACAGGACTAAGGTAGATTGTTATGACATGGCCATTGAGTTCTTAGATGACAATGGAGAGCAAATAATCTTAAAGAGAAATCAACATCAGTTAGGGTTGTGATATCTATGCGAGGAGGAAAATGAAGGAAAATAATGGAAAATGAAGAAAATAGAGGACTCATTGATAGAAAGGCTTCTCAGGATCAGTTAGTACCTTTTGTTAGTTCAGTTTTGGAGCTCTATCTTTATTCTCTCTCTCACTCACTCTTGTACACTTAGAGTTTTCTTCGAGCATTTTAGCATTGGATCAAGAGAGGCAAAGAGGAATCAAATATCAAGCAAAGAAGAGCATGATCAAGAAGTTATCACGGGATTCTTTGCAGGTATCGATTTGTATGTGTGATTTCCTTACTAGATTTGGAATGCATGGTATTTCATGTGTGTTCTTGGTTCTCTTGTTGCCATGAGCATGGGTTTTACCAAGTGTGACAGTGTTTTTCAGCCTAGCCTTGCGATTTATGGATAGTCATGGTGTAATGGAGCTCTCATGTTTTGTTTCATCTAGATTTCTATATCGATTCAAATTTGAGTGAGGTGGATCTCAGAATGAAATAACACATGGGTTGCGGTAAATCCTTATTTTTCATTGCCTCGGTGGGCCTAGGAATCCTCGACCGGTGAATGGCAGGATATATGGTAAATCCTATAGGTTGTGTCTCAGTTAAGGCCTAGTAATACCTAGATCGGACTGTGGATTACGATAAATTATAGAGACTGGGATATAGGAAAATTCCTCACGGCGTGGGTGAATAAATTGGGTGGCATCCATGCTTTTTTTTGCCTACTGATCTGGTGGAGATCATGGTAAATCTTGGTATTACATGTTTATTGTTTTGGCCTAGTGATCTAGTGAGGATTATGGCAAAGCCGATTTATATTGTTGAGGGTGAGGTGGTTTAGCCTCGAGAATCCCTGGTTGGTTCTTTTGGTTTGAATCCCACATTCATGCTTTTAATATGGCATGGGGGTGATTGGATGAAGAGATATTTGGCTCAGCCAATCTATGTTCGGGTGGAATGTGGTAGTCCCATACTAGTTTTGCTTTTGCATTCATCAATAAGAGTTTATTATCCTTTGTATTTTATGTGCAAATGTATTTTCTTATATGTGGCATTTATGTTTGTTGTATCTTCAGTATTTATGTTATTTATATGCTGGTTATCAATGTGTTTTATGACAATGAAAATGTATGGTTCTCTTCATGTTTTTATTTTTAAATGGATGAGAAATGAATATATGACCTAATAGATGATAAGGTAGCTATTGATAAAAGGCATCAGTGCTTATTAGTGATTCTCAGATAAGTATGAGACTCTTATGCTCATATATGTTGTTTAAACCTGTAGAATTCATAGTTGTTATATGGTTGACGAAATTCCTGTCATGGATAGAAGGGATCTACTCAAGTATTTGTTCAAGTAATTATATTTTTATTTTTATTTCATTGTTATCTTTCAATTTTGGAAGTGTCACATATTTCTGGGCAGTGACCTAAGCCTTGGGCCTGAAAAAGTGGCACAAAATCGGTGTCGCGGGCTGAGAACTACCTAGAAAATTCCTTAGCTGCACACATGCCCATGTTGTACGAGCAACTAAAGGTTTCCAGTTGCACTCTTTCCCATATCAAGGGAGTGACTAGGGGATTGATGCACTAAAAGGTCAGCTTATCTCTGGGGCTAGCCACTTGGAAGGTATGGATGGCTCTTGGGTGTCCTGTAGTAGGTAAAAAAGGTCTGTGTAGTTGTGTGGTGTCAGTTTAACTTCCTTAGGGGCACCTGAGAGGTTGAATCAGATCATAGTAACTCTTCATCACATGTTTACCCTAGTTGGTCAGTTATTGGGTAGATGTGGGAGGAAGGTGTTATATTTTTTAGTGTAAAATTTTAGGTAATGTGACATGTATCATGAGGTAAATGTTTTGATGTAACCATTTAATTTATATGGCTACGCTATTATATATTTATGACCATAAGCATGTCTATTAGTAGCATATATTATATTATATTAAAGTTAGATTTTATGTTCATTTCTTTTATTTTATTTTTTTGCAATGTGAGATGTATCTTGAGCTAAGTGTTTTGATGTAACCATTTAAATTATATGGCTATGCTAGTATATATTATATTATATTTAAGTTAATTTTTATGTTAGTTTTCTTTTCTTTTCTTTTTTGCAATGTGAGAATTATCAAGAGGTAAGTGTTTTGATGTAACCATTTAATTTATATGGTTACGCTAGTATATATTATATTATATTATATTAAAGCTAATTTTTAAGTTAGTTTTTTCTTCTTATTTTTGCAATGTGAGATGTGTCATGAGGTAAGTGTTTTGATGCTTATACACTTTTATCAGCCATTTAATTTATATCGATGAATTAATATATATTATATTATATAGTTAAATAATAATTATTAACTATAAAATATAATATCACAAAAATATATAATATTATTTTAATATTACATCATTTAGACCGAAGATGGTCCCTCTATGGAGTTGGTTGGGAAAATATTGTTCATCCCATCCAATGTCTGATTGTCATTTTTGTCCTCCTTAATAAAGTCATTTTCTGACATGTATAACTCCCTGCAAGCGCCAGAACCTTTTCGAGGACAATAACATAAGCGCATTTTTTGGGCATTATGGGTGCTGAAAACATAGTCCCCTACAATCAATAGAGCCTTGATGGACTCATTACCAGCTTTAAAGAAATCATATTCATGAGCATGCTGTCACAAGACACTAAGATTGCATATATACTTCGAGGAACTGAATCCCTTGTTTTCCACCACAGAAGGTCTCCACACCCAGAGAAATTGTTTCACACTACCCTCTGAACCAGTGGTGAGTTCCACTATCTCAGAGATTGACATGGCTGATTTATTGTTGAAACTAATCTAGTGGGTTGCAAGTCTAGCCATTATAGGCATCACTTTGTAGTAACATATTCAAATATTCAGCCTAATTTGACATCATTCCATGAAACATAAGAAAATATGTGTGACTACTAAATCAGGCATGAAAGTTTCATTAACTTTCTAAAATCCAAATATCTAGAGACTAAATATTTTGTTCTTTTCAACGGATCATTAAAAATACCCTAGAAAAATGTAACAGAAATAACAAGATTCAAATGAGAACCTGTAAATCCATAACAAAAGCCACAACATACCTCTAGGTTAAAATTTCCAAATAAATCAATGTGCTTGTAGCGTGGAATCTTTGGCTTCACTACCTGAAAATCTTCGGATGGTAAATTTTTCCAAAAAAATTAGTTCGCTTGCAACGCAGATTATTTCACTTCACTATTTGAAAATTGTTGGATGAATGAAATCCAAATATCCTTTTGGATTTCCATGGTTGAATTGAAGGGAAGGAGAATTTTGTTAGGAGATAATACATAGGAAATAGTTAAGTTTAAATTGGTCTAGTGTAGATTTAGGTAAAGTGTGTTTCTTTACTATGTACTTTTGTAACTTATAATCTAATGGTCACAATATGTAGTGATCTGATGGTTCATTCTCTCATCAATATTACTGACACTTGATCTATGGCTTAACATTCGATTGGTCCATGATATCTATTTAAAGAGCATGGAGGTTCATTTGTCCGGTGACTGTTTATGAGAGAATCTCATGTAATTTTTCTTTCTTAATATTAATAAATTTCTTGTGTTGGATCAAGTCGTGGACTGTTTCCCTCTTTTAGGGCTTTAACCACGTCAAATATTGGTGTACTGATCTATTGTCTGTTTTTGAGCGGTGACCTTTAGTCACTACTACATTTGGCAGAAATTCCGACACTTGATTCCGATGCTTTTGACCAAATGTCGGAAATTTCCCCAATTTTTTTCCATCCCGCCCGAAACCATCACTATACCGACGTTTATAGAAAAGTGTCACAATAATGACACTTAGACAAAGTGTCACAATTGTGAAGTTTGGAGGAAGATGTCGCAATTGCGACACTATGGCCCAAAGCATCGTTATTGCGATGATTGTCTCCAAACGTCGCAAGTACGACACAATGTCTAAGTGTCACAATAGCGACGCTTTGTCCGCCGTCGGTATAACGACACTTATATGCGCGCTACATAAAAATATGAAACTTATATGTGTGCTACATAAAAATGATTTTATTGTTTTGTATCTGTCGCAATAGCTACATTAACGTCTGATATCACGCGCGCATTCGCCCTCCACTCTTGCAGAACAACATTCGCCCTCAACATTCGCCCTCAGCTCTTGCAGAACAACATTTCCCTCAGCATTCGCCCTCAGCGTTCACCCTCAGCTCTTGCAGAACAGTATTCTCCCTCAGCGTTCGCCCTCAGCTCTTGCAGAACAACATTCGCCCTCAGCTCTTGCAAAATGGTAAGTTCTTACTGCAGGCCCTTCCTCCTATAGTAGGGTTGACTCTATTTGGGTTTTTTTGGTCAATTCCATTGGATTGTGTTAGGCTGTAGGGTTCTTCTAGATGTCAAGAATCAAGATTCAATACCCTCTATTATCTTCATCACCCAATACAAGATTTAAATTTTTTCCCAAAGAAACGCTTATTAATTGGGCAAAGAATTATTTCTCCCTGCTTTAAAAACCCTACATTTAAATGAAAACAAGCATTGCATTTCAACTACAAAAATATATTAGTGTTCAAATGTACATGTGTGCTACATTAACATCTGATATCACGCGCGCATTCGCCCTCCACTCTTGCAGAACATCATTCGCCCTTAGCATTCGCCCTAAGCATTCTCCCTCAGCTCTTGTAGAACAACATTCGACCTTAGCATTCGCCCTCGCCCTCTTGGCAACAACATTCGCCCTCGCCGCATTCACCCAAGCTCTCGTTGCAATCGGGGACCCGCCCGCATTCTCCGCCTCGCCCCTTGGTGCACAACATTCACCCTCAGCTCTTGCAAAATGGTAAGTTCTTACTGCAGGCCCTTCCTCCTATAGTAGGGTTGACTCTATTTGGGTTTTTTTGGTCAATTCCATTGGATTGTGTTAGGCTGTGGGGTTCTCTCTAGATGTCAAGAATCAAGATTCAATACCCTCTATTATCTTCATCACCCAATACAAGATTTAAATTTTTCCCAAAGAAACGCTTATTAATTTGGCAGCCATTATTTCTCCTTACTTTAAAAACCCTACATTTAAATGAAAACAAGCATTGCATTTCAACTACAAAAATCTATTAGTGTTCAAATGTACATGTGTGCATCACTTGTGTAGGGTATTACTTTTCCACTTTCACATTATCCAAGAATGTGTGCAGTATAGTTCATATTTTTTGTGATTTATATTATCTTGAAAAAGGAAAGGTAAATTATTTCCCATGGAAAAAGAAGGTTTTCCCTTTTATAGGTTGTTTGGACTTACGTGGAAAAATTTATGGTATGCCTTTCATATTATGTAGTTTAAATTTGAATTAACAGATTATTCTACATGAAAATATAATTACCTATGTGATGTCATTCATCACTAATTAAAATTATAGGGTTTCAATTTCCTAGACTCTAACTCATCTGATGCTAAATTCTAGGTTCTTATTGGTGGATCACTCTTCCATTGATTTCCTTTCCCTCTAGATCTTGTCATACTTTAAAATTCATCAATGATACATATATTATTTTAGGTATCCCAAAAGGCTTTATAGTATAACATATTGTGAAGTTTTTTTGACACTTGAGGATTCTTTTTAGAACTGCAACGCAGTCTATGCTATCGAGTTATATACCAAGCAACTTGTCCTTAATAACCACACTATGAGGTAGGTTCAACCAGTTTGAACTTGTTGGGACATATCATATGAAGTTGTGTGATGATTCCATATCACAGGTCTATTATGGTGACAAAAGTGAAGACATGTAATGATAGTTATTATGTTAACATTACTAGAAACATTTTCTAAATTATCCATGCTATCAAGATGTCAAAATTCCAGGCATTAGGTGTCAATACTCGTAGCTAATAGATAATAATAATAATATAAAAAAATCACAACTTTATTCTTGAAATATGATTGTTACACATTGGTAACCTAGTTCATGAGTTACTATCACCCAAAGACCGCAAAACAAACTTAAAATATAAATTAAACCAACATGAGAATCCAACTAAGGGTTTTTCGACAAAATCATGCCATAACCTGGCATTTTGAAACCCAAATTTGAATCCATCATAAGTAATACAATGCAAACTCATATGGATTTTCAATGCATGTTTGCATGCTACACTTATTCTCTGTCTAGATATCATTTTTTAAATGGAACCATTAGTCAAGCCCATAGTCCTTTTTATGTGAAAAAATTCAGCTCTATTTGAGCTCTTTTTTGCTCCACCACCTCCATAAACATATGCAAACATATATCATGATCTTGGAATTCCGTTACATATGTATGTGCCAATGTTCCATAATCATGCCCCATCATCAATTTAAGAAATTTCCATTGAATATCAAATTATGGAGGGGGGGAACTTTTTGCTGCAACATTTGGCTCAAAATCAGGGACCATCTCCGTATGATGTGAATGAGAACTATAGATATTTGAAGAAGTATATTAGTTCCTTTTCCTCTGGCCATGGAGTCATATACAGTTATCCATCACAAAAATTTGTCTTTTTTCATTCTCACCTTGAAAGTTGCAAAAATTCATGCCCTAATTGAAACGACACTAAATTTGAAAGATATAATAAAAATGCAAGCTAGAAGTGCCCTATTAATATAAAGGGAAATCCTTCCTACCTAACCTAACTGAGATAAATTTTGATTGAATAGGAAACATGATATTTCCAATGGAGTTGATCCAACAACTTGTTAAATGTATGGGACTAAATCATGCATTTGATTTCCAGGGAAACATGCGCATGAAGAGAAAAAGTGCAGAATTAATGGAAAATCCATACATGCCACTTATAAAAACTACACCGAAAGGTCAAAAAATACTTAAGGCCTTAACTTAATTTGAATCCAAAAATGACAAAACAAGATTAGTGAAAACATGAGAGTGGTGTGGTGAACAACATAAATAAAAAGTGAAGATACCTTTCCCCAAGATGCCTTTGTCACCGTTGTATGAAAACATGTTTTCCTTTCCCTTTATACATGCAAGTGAATGCATTATAGGTATGGTGTTTTCCCAGAATAGGAGAAGCCTACTTAAATATATCATTCGTGGAGTGAATGTTTCCTTGACCTTGAACCTCATAGAAACTTATCACTGAATTTGATGTTGGGATGGGATTGTAAAGATAACAACCTCTTCATTCCTCTTGAAGATTGGCACCAATTATCAACAATGAATCAGACTGTAATTTGACCTTCCCCCTTTTACATTACCATGTATTAGTGTCATAAAAAACAAATATATCAAGTTGAAAATCAACACCCTCCTTTTCCAAAGTTGGGTAAAGGTCAATGATAACCTTAGTCACAAGTTACAACTTCCAAGAGATTTCCAAGACAATTTTCAGTCAATTGTTGCATCATGAACAACATGATTTTCTCATAATTCAACATGAGACATGTTTTCCTTTCACTTCCAACAAATTTCCATTTCTACCCGAAACTCCTATGAAACAGGAACCAAATAAAGGCCATGTCCTCAATGGACATCATTTGGCTTTGAAAATGGCCATTGCACCGTGTTGTTTCTTATATTACATCACGATAGTTTCTTAGGTCATTTCTTGTTTCTTGAGATGAAAAAAAACGAAAGAAATTGTGAAGATCCTTTCAAGAAATAAATGACCATTTCTCAATCATATCTCAACTATTTTTTTATTTTATTCAGTGGTTGCTTACTTTGAGAGAAATTTGACACTTTTATAAGGAATATAACATAAAAACACAAAATGGGAAGGAATTGATGACGTAGATGACCTTTAGTTGTTGTCAATTAAGAATTGATAATACACGATGCATGTTCTGCACTACAAACTAGATTCCTTCCTAGAGTTAGGACACAGAGTATTGAATCAAAGTTGTAGTTTCTAACTTCTTGTATTGGTTCATCAATCTTGAAATTCAGACATTTCATGTCTTCATTGCTTCATGTTTAAATAATTTGCATCATATCGTACAATAGGAAATTAAGAATTATGATTATTATTACTTTATGGATCTGTTAAGTTACTTTTAAGTTTGAATGGTTTAGTGTGAAATTATTCTAGTGTGCCCCTAGGCGCAGGTGAAGGAATGCCAAGGATTGAGAACCCTAGTTTTTAAATGGTATTGTTTCTTATACCCAAAAACCCCTCAACATCACTTCTTATTAGTTCTTAACAATAGTGTTGTAAACAATTTGAGAATTGATATAGCAAAATCTCGCACTTCTCAAGATAAAGTCCTAAAGCTAAAATGTGATACCATGTGTAATTCAATAGCCCCATTGTCACCTCACCAACCTCTTTTCACTTCGGGATAGCTCTCCTCCAACTCAAGGGGGGTTCTTCCTAGTAGATGTTAGGGATCTAATTGCCCAACCAAACCAAGTCAATAGCCCCCTAACTCTCTATGTTTACTACTATCAATCAAAATATTGAACAATAGGGTCAGACATGCATCCTGAAGATAAAATTTCCAGGGTATTTTTGGGTAATTTCAAAGGGAAATTCCCCAAACACATATAATCAAGGAATTATAATGTGATTTCAAACATTAAATATCAACAAAATCATTTAAAGGATATTGAAAGGAAAAAGGTGATGGAAGATAGAAAGTGCCTTACTTAAATGCTCTAAGGATTTTTCAATAGTTTCTCCAAAAGCTTCACTTCAAGGCCCTTCAAGATCGTCTCCAACAATTCTATACCATTAGCTTCAACAATGTTGCTCCAAAATGTCCTCAAGGTCTTCACAACAAGTTTACTAGAAGTTTCTCCAACAATATATTCAATAAGGTCTTCATTGTCAACTCGTCTCTTGTTTGGGTGCCTTAATGTGCAATGACATGTTTCCAGGACTGAATTCAATGCAAGACATATTTGAAACTCTAACTCTGTCTTCCAGTGTCTTATTAGAAATTATTTCAGTTTTCATTTTGTGTTTTCAAGTTAGATATTTTTTTCAAGTTTTTACATTTATAATTTTATTGCAATGTGGCAGACTGATCAGAGCAGTGCAGGAACAACCCCGAGATGGGATGATCGTGGAAAGAGGCCAACGGAAGAACATGTAAAGTGCCAACATTGCTCTATCTTCAGGTATTTTAGTTATTTACATAATTGAAATAATATTAATTTTGTTCAAATATGCAGACACCTAGCCATGGTACGCCTGATGATTCCCTCTTTGAGAAAGAGCTTTCTTCATCCCTATCTCTAGTGTTCTTGTTGCGAAAAAAGGCACGAGATGCGAGGTCAGAATTTAATACTTTGATAGACGCGCCTCAAACACCTGAAACAGAAGAGAGGATAAAACAACTTATGAGCCAGCTAGAAACATATCAGGTAATAATAAAAAGTCAAAAGAATATTTTTTTTGTTCTGCATGAGATGAATTGTGATAGTTTGATTTTTAATTTTTACATTGACTAAACTAACAAAAATTTCTTTTGTATGTAGCGTTTTCTGGCACTTGTTGAACCCGGTGTTGGTGGTAGTGGGACACAAGGGCAAGAGATTGCCCAAAAACCCTCTCGTACACCTTCTACTCCTTTAGGTGCCAGCCAAGAAACACACCCTGCCCAAGCAGACACCCAACCAACCGCTGAACGTGTTGGCAATGATGAGGCTGATATGGCCAACTACATTATTGCATTTCCTGGAGCTACACGTGTCAGCTCCACAGGGACCATTAATGGCACATTGTTGGTGAACGATGAAGGTGTCCCTATAAAGCATGTACAACTCCCAGGTAAATTTTAATATTTTAACTATTTCATTTACTTTATCTAAAACATATTTATCATGATTTTTATTTTTAAATTAATGATAATATCTTCTTCTTTTTTGTGTAGGAAACAATGAGTTCTACAGGTTTCTGGAGATCCATGCGTTGGTAATTTTTGGCCCAACCATACGCACATGGTGGAATTCCCAGAATTCCAACCTGAAAAAAGAGCTTCTAGATTATCTAGAAGCCCTTTTTGGGGTCGGCACATTTGACAGAACAGCGGTGGCTCAGGTAGACGACAAATATTTGAAATATACCAGGGACACCTATAGGACGCAATTGCAATTTAACCCTAGATATGAGCGTCCTCTCGCAGTTCCAAAGAGTGAGTGGAGAGCACTCATCCATGACGGAAAAGAGAAAAGGGTTAAAAAAGAAGGAAAAATGCCAACTGGACCCGCAAGGTAAATTACAACTTTAATTCAATAGCTTTAATTTTCTCTATGTCTAAAATAAAAGTGTGCTACGTCATATCTTACTTCAATATTTTGATGCTAGGTTTCTTGACACCTCAAAGGCAACCAAAGCTAGGATTGAAAAAAAGGGCCATCATAAGCTAGGGCAGGGCGGCTACTTGAAATTAGCTGCAAGAATTGTAATTAAGTAGCTAAACATCTTATAATTAATTATATCGCCTTCCAACGTTTTTGTAATCCTATCAAATATGATTAAAAATACACAATCATATGTAATGTAGGGTGATGACTTCGGAACAGAAACTACAGAGGAAGATAAAACTATCGCTTTCAATTTCAGCTATCAAGCCGTAGTTGAACGTCGCAGAAGCTTGGGGCAGGTCCCAAGATCCAGATTGCTTGATAAGGTAAAAAATTAACCTTTCAATATGTTTGTTTTCGTCCATAAATTTAATTCCTAACAACTTTGTTTAAATAGGGGGAGCAACACTACCGACGAGGCAAATAACCCAGTTTTAGAGCCAGATGTAGATGATCCTCACGTGCAACCTGATCATTGTAGTGGGGACCAGGCCAACAATGCTACGATCAGTGAGGGCCGTGACAGTAATTAATTTCCACTTATAATTTTTTCTAATTATACCTTGATGGTTCTCCTTATAACTTTTTTTGTTTAAATGACAGAGAATGTTTCCCTTGAGGATCTTACCACCAGAGAGGAAGACAGGGCAACAGTCCCAACGGCGACAACTGGTGCACCAGGTAAATAATCTCATTGCAATTTTTTTTATTAATATTACCGAAATAGTTCAATGATATTTAAAAACTGATAATTAAAATTTAATATTATCTGTTTTTGTAGGCGATGCCCCGTCACTGGATGAGACGAGACATCGTGACAACACAACTAGGTCAGCGGCGACAACTGGTGCACCAGGTAAATAATCCCATTGCAATTTTTTTTATTAATATTACCGAACTAGTTCAATGATATTTAAAAACTGACAATTAAAATTTAATATTATCTGTTTTTGTAGGCGATGCCCCGTCACCGGATGAGACCAGACATCGTGACTACACAACTAGGTCAGCGCTGACAACTGGTGCACCAGGTAAATAATCTTATTGCAATTTTTTTTATTAATATTACCGAACTAGTTCAATGATATTTAAAAACTGACAATTAAAATTTAATATTATCTGTTTTTGTAGGCGATGCCCCATCACTGGATGAGACCAGACATCGTGAATACGCAACTAGGTCAGCGGCGACAACTGGTGCACCAGGTAAATAATCTCATTGCAATTTTTTTTATTAATATTACCGAACTAGTTCAATGATATTTAAAAACTGACAATTAAAATTTAATATTATCTATTTTTGTAGGTGATGCCCCGTCACTGGATGAGACTAGACATTGTGACTACGCAACTAGGTCAGCAGTGCGGGTCGAAAGGCACAAAACAGGAGCAGAGCATGATGATATTGATGATGTAATTAGGAGCTTTAGAAATAGGAAGAAGAAAAAGAAAATTTGATAATGTAAAATATTGTATTATTATAAGACAATCGTTACCATACTTGGAACTTTTTTTGCATTATATAAAAAACTCATTTATCATACTATTTTTATGTCAAGCATTAATTGCAATGTTTCCTTGCGTACTTTTTGTTGAATTGTTTTTTTATTAGTTATTGAATATATTTTTTATGCTCATGAAAGTAAAAAATGAAATATAGATTGGGTATTGGGGAATTGAGAGTGATGTGAGGCAGGGGGGAGGGGCCATAAGAGCTTCCACCTTCACGTGGTTGGCCCTGTTTAGTAGAGAATAATTTATTGGAGCGATTTAATCTTGGAGCAAACCTCCCTTGATCCAGCGTAGCAACAAAAAAGTCACTGTTGACTTAGTTGCTACTCTTTCATATCGTGGGAGGCTTGTTCCAAGTTCATGCGACTCCAATAAATTGTTCTTGAAACGAAGAGGAGCTTATTCATGTATGTTTTGACATTTTCAACATATGTTCTAACATTATCATAAGAATGCATCTTAGAGTAAAAAATACTACATCAATTACTTGTATTTATTGTATAGATAATGATGGATTTTGATTGACTTCGCAGTGCAGGTACAAATCCTCTTGCATCATGAGCAATACAACTTGTCAACCAGGGTGATGTCCAAAATATTTTTGCTTGTGCGCTTGACCAGGTTCATAATGTCACATTTTGTAAATTCCTTTATAGTTCATAATTCAATATTAAGCTTGTTCATGATTATTATCTAGGTTTTTTGTATGTGTTTTTCCATCTATTTGATTGTAAGCAACACTGCATGTTTCCTATTGTTCACTATGATTTCTCCCATTACCACTCCTAGGATGAATCCGACTTTATTGTTACATAGGTTACTTTATTGTTACTATGATTTCTCCACTTACGATTTCATAGGTTACATCATGTAAAGTTGTCAATCTCAGGTTGGTGATGAGCTTTAGTTCTCCAGATTTGGGGCTTTTCTGATATTTTCTCCCTCATGTCATTCCCGCATCACCTCATTGTTTGAGCATGCCAATTGTCTACCACTTGTACCAATTGGCACATGTCAATCTCTGAGTGGTGCCACATTTCACCTATTTTCAGTGAGAGTTTAGGGTTTCTCTAACGTAGCTTCAGAAATCCGATTCAGTGCCTGCTTGAATATCGTCACATAATACTCATGGTTTGGATTGATGAGCATGTTTTGAATGGTTGGTTGATTCATAAGAACCACCCATATAGTCATCTTGAGATATTTCAGAAGTTTTCTCGGGTTTCCTTTTTTCACCGTTTCTAGTGGGTGGGATGGTGTGGGGTGATCCATCAATACTGGTGCTCTTGTAGTAGGGAATTTGTTTTTGGGGATATAAAGGAACATTTGATGTAGATATCCCATTGGATGCATTCATAGATGGGCACGAGAGGTCAAGAATTTAAATTAAAATATGCAACCTCTAGCATGGTAACCTGAAGGCCGCGAGAGACACTGGTTAAAGATTGTTTTGTGCTGGCCTTAATATAGTCGTGATTTCTTTCTATTATCTTAATGCAAATATATAGTCCGGTCTCATTAAAATGAGGATTGTGGTTGTATTTATCTTTGTTTGTTTCTCTCTTAATGCTCCAGAAGTTGCCAAAAGTTGCGATAGTTGTTTAGTTTGCCTGTTACAACTTAAAAGTGGTTTTTAGCAATGGGATTCATGTTTTTTAAGGTTCATACTAATATGAAGATCTTGTAATTCTATATTCAGCATAAGAGAAGATGGCCTCTGCTTTGGGCAGTATGACAACAATTGCCACATCTACCTCATTGGGCAACAATGGAAAGGGGAAGAAGTTGGGTGCAATGTTTGATAATTATGGCAGACAATTGTCTTCTCTTTCAGTTTTTTCACCCATTTCCTTTAATCGCTCAAGCAGAAGAGGGACTCTGAGATTACGCGACAGAGAGAAGGTAGTTAATACAAGAGCTATGGAAAAGGAGTTGTACTTCAACAAGGATGGCTCAGTGACAAAAAATTGCAGGTCAGAGAAAAAATTATGTTTAAAGGAAGGTCACCTGCACGTGAAACTTCACTGCGGTGGATCTTTCCTTGTCCACTTATATTCGATTTTAATGTGTTATTTTAATTTTTCATGGAGGTTTGTTTTGGCATATGGTCTGGCATTAAATTGCACACTTATTGAAAGCATTGTCAATTTGTCTTGCAGGCGGTGTGAACAAACTTGCTAATCTTGTTGGAGTCACCCTTGGGGCGAGGGGAAAAATGTTGTCTTGGAGAGCAATCATGGTTCTCCAAAAATAGTTAATTATGGTGTGACAGTAGCTAAGGAGGTAATTTGTAGATGTGTGCTCTGGTTTTATTTTTAACATTGTATTAGTTCCCCCTCTTAAATGTCTTAGATTTGGTAGGCATAATTTGAAAACTCAAAGGTGAAAGGAAACATATTTGTTACCCAGTGGTCTTCTTGGCCTATGGACTAGCCACATTAGAGTAATGCATAAAGCTTTTCACAAAAATAAAAGGAAAGGGTTATGGCTGAGTCAAATTTTATTTTTATTGACAGTGTAATGAAATGTATCTCAATGCTATGGTTTTGGCCTTTTTATTGGTTGAATTAGAGGACCCAGTTGAAAATATTGGGGCCAAGTTGGTAAGGCAAGCTACGGCAAAGGCAAATGATTTAGCTAGGGATGGAACCACAACATCTGTTGTTCTTGCACATGTTGGAATATTGAAAAATTCCAGAACAATGAATGGGGAATAAATCTCCCTTCTTTTAACACAGAGAAAATAAAAATTTCTTTGACAGGAGATAGAGTTTCAATACTTTGAAAACAAACTTCTATTCCCTTCAATAACTCAAAAAAAAACTATTACACTTCTTCCTCACTAAGAGGGATTACAAAATTATGACTGCTACAAAATGCAGTGCATAAAACCAACTCACTGTCTGTCCAAAAAAAACATACTCTATCTCTAAAACACTCTGTTGTGTTTTTCACTTTCGCACTGTTGTGCATACACACTTAAAAAGTTACACTCAGTCTTTCACTTTTTACACACTGCTGTGTAATAAAAAATTTACGTACTGTCTATAAAAAAAACTACCAAGATTTTTCGTCCTTTTTATTTTTATATGCCGTAACATATAAAACATATTATAATAAACCCTCTTTTAAAAAAAATAAAATTAAAACTAAATTCTATGGCCCACCTTTCATTTCACATATGATATATATATAACATATGTATATATTAAAGCATACATAAAATTAAACTATCAAAACATTAAATAACCCTTTCCGTCGGACTTCAAAAGTCCGAATAGATTGAATTTCAAACCAAATTCGCGTTCCAAAATGGGATGTTGACGTTTGCCTAATTTGTAACGCGAATTCTCAATCCAATGTGCCTTATAAAAAATTTGGGTCCGGTTTTTAGGTTTTCAGATTCCCTTCAATTTCATGCGATCCAATATTAATGCTCCACATGTCCTCCTTTTGAATTTACAAAACTGGGGGGTAAATTTATGTTTGTTTAATTTCTGGTTGGTGAATTGCGTTAATGCTAGTTGTTGTGTTTAAATACAATCCTGTACAGAAATATGGTTGCGGCCGTCTACAAAAAAAACTTGCAGGAATTTTAAATGCTGAATTAAATTTCTGGATGGCATGCAAGCAACCTCCAAAAAAAAATGTTGTTGTTGCATCCGTCCTTCTACTGCAGCAGTTGAAGTTAAAATTCAACAGCACAGGGTTTAATAAGTGAGGGTGTAAAGGTAACTTTTTGTCGATAGTACTGGAATAAGATCATCTATTCATTTTTGTAGGGTCTTCTGGTGTTGGGTTTTTTAGTTTTGGGTTGGGCTTATTGAGTCTAAGATATTTTTTGAGTGAAAAAATTGCTATCAGGTATTAAAAAAATTTGGTTCTTTTGTCAAAATTTATGAGCTTGTTAGGAAATACAAAACTGACAATGGTTGTATCTTAAATTTGTGGAAAATAATTTGAAATGAAACCTTTTTGTTTAGGTTGTTGTAGCAGGTGCAAACCTCGTTCAAATTACTACGGGCATTGACAAGACAATAAAAGCCCTTGTTTTGAAACTCAAAATTTTGTCAAAGGAGGTAAACGCTTGCCTTTTGAGTAGGTTGGTTTTCCTTTTTGCTGATGGTTTGGTGTATCTAATTGAATTAGTTGCCTAAGGTATTTTTGGTTGCAAACTCCTTTTCATTTTTCATATAGTATTGGCCTTGTGGAATACATTTGATTGTGTGGTATTGTTAGATCTACAACATTTGTAGTTGTTTAGTCTTATGGCCGAGCTGCACTTTTATTATGGAAATAGTTGATGCAATATTGTCATTTAATCCTTACTGCAGGGTAGCATGTTGAGAAGTTTATTGTGAAACATTTGGTATTCAAAATGACACTTGATCCTATACAGCATCATGCACTTGACTTCAAAATTAATATTCAAAGTGTACCAGACAATTCTTGCAAAATTTCAAATATTTATGTTGTTTTAAACCAGTATCTTTTTCATGTATTGGATGCTGAAAATGAGAAAAATACTTTGGTATGAAACCAACAGGTGAATAATTTCCAGCGAAACAACCACTTCCAAGACATGATTTAGAAGTAGAACATATATACTTATGAAGCATAGAAAGATATCCTTGATGCATTGTAAATGTTTGGCTAGGGTTATTTTTGTAAAAAATAACTCCTTATTCCTAGAATAGTAATCTTCAATACAAGTAAATGCCAGAGAAGAGAGATCATCGTGTGACATAAAACTATTAACAAAAGTGAACAAGGAATGATTATTAATTATGGTATACTAAGTTGTCAGTGATTTTGACTATTTGTCTTTAGCATGTAAAAATGTTAAATTCCAAACTTACATCATCATGGTTTGGCATCATGAGCTTGACTAATTGTCCACCATGCTCATAATTTCATTGTTGTCTTCATATCTATAAACAACATTTCAAATAACAATAAAAAAGTTCTATAAGAAAAATCCAGACCTCCATGCTGCTGCTCCTTGTGAGACAAAGTCAAAATTGCATTACACAATCTGACACATAAGAATCTCCTATATCCCGATGGTATGTATCCAAATTCTTATAATAGTGTCTTCAAGACTTATGTTGACATTGCCAATGAGATATTTAAGCAATGAAAGATGGAGCCTTTTTCATTGTTGTATATGTAACAGTCTTTTATTAATATGTAAAGATTGATGGTTTTGTCTTTTTGAAAGTGAAATCTAAAAATAATTTATTGTGGTCAATTGAAAAGTTTTTTTTTTAAAGCTTTTCATTATGGAAGGGCAACATAGATATATGCCCTTCTAATTGAAATTCGGACCTGCCCTTCAAATTTGATCACTGTGTGGGACCTTAACAAACAATAAAACTATTCCGTCGTGCGTTATATAAAACATATAACAAAACCTTTGTCAAAACTTCAAACGAACCCTTTAGCCGTGGGTATTTCATCACGAATTGATCATTTTACCATGTACCTTCTTCTAGAGGAATATTCTTCCACTTGATTAGGTACTTCATAATGGTTATATGTCAAAGAGATACATAATGTTTATCTATAACTTTTGTGGTTCAAGAATCAACTTTCATTCTTCATCTAATTTTGGAAGTTCTATTTACATTGGCATATTTTTTCCCAAAACCTTTTTTAGGCAAGATACATGAAAAACCTTATTAATGCAAGAAGAAGGAAAATATAACTTCTATACCACTTGTGCAATCCTATGAATAATTATTTAGGGCCATAACATTTTTGAGCTAATTCTTTATTCTTCTTTTTCTTTAATGAAGATTGCTTATAATGCTATAATCTAAAAAATACCCAATTACCCTCCTCAAATTATCTTTCACTTCAATGTTGTTCCCCTTGTTGCTTTATCATGTTTCATGTCATTTGAAGGTTTTCCATAATAATTTTCAAAGTTTCTTTAGTATTTTCCATATGTGACTCTGTTTCCTATACTTTGGACTTATCTTGCAAAAAGTATGAGATACTAGGAGTTGGATATCCATAAAGGGACTTAAATGGGGAAATTTTAGTAGATGTGTGATAGGTAGTATGATAGTATCATATTACCATTCTTCCTTGAGGAACCCACTTCATCCATTAAGATTGCTTTTCTAAATAGTAACATTGTAGATAACCTTAAAAACATTTGTTAACTATTTTTGTTTGACCATTTGATTGTGTTTGATATGTAGAACTCATGGCAGCTAGTGTTTCTCCACTCATATTAAATAATTATTTCCAAAAGTTTCTTGTTGCTATTACTTTAGGAAAACCATGAAGACTATGAATTTCTTTCACGGACACTTCTGCCACTTGGCTTGTTGTTTATGTACTTTGAGCTCTACAAAATTTTTCTATATAAATGACCACAAATATGTAATACTTACCTTTATATTTCAGTAACCCTGTAATAAAGTCTATTGATATATCTTCTAGTCTTTGAATATGTATGTGGAATGGTTGAAGTAACCCTAGAGATTTTACTATCTCTCTTTATTTATTATGCAAACTTGACCTTCTCTTACAAAATTTTGAATATCTTTCTTCATTCCTTCCAAAAATATATTTTTTGATCCTTTGAGATGTTTTAAGGAACCCTGCGTCCTACCATCAGAGAGACATGGGAATCCCTTAATATTTGTTTATTTAAATATGCTTGCGTGCATAAAAATATTCTACATTTGCACCAAAGTATATCTCTCTTTCACTCCCAATGCTCCATAGAGTTCATCCCATCCTTTATAAATTTTAGTTTTTGTTTAGTACTATTGTAATTTTTCCATTATGGCAAGCTTCTTCTAGCCACCTAGGAACAGAAAATGTAATTGGATATAAATTTGAGGCCTCTTCTATTGTAGAAAGAGCATCATGTACTAAATTTTCCTTACCCTTTTTGCATATTATCTCAAAATTAAAACTTTGCATTTTTTCTCCTCATTTTTGTTAATCTTCCAATGAAATCCATAGCTTCAAAAAATACTTTATGCTATCATGGTATATCTTGACTTTAAAGTACCTCCCATTGATATACTATCCCCATTTTTTATTGCATGTAATATTGCTTCCATTTATTTTTCATACGTAGATTTCACCAAATATTTTCTTTGAATTCCTTGCTTTTAAAAGCCAATGATATCCCTTATTGTGTTAATTTAATGTAAATTCCTTGTTCTAGTGCCTCATACTCTACTATGAATGTCTTACCAAAATTAGGTGCAACCGATGTTGGTGTAGAAGACATGGCATCCATTAAAAGAGAGAATGCAAAAGTAGCCTCATCATTCCATATAAATGATATTTTCTTCAAGAGATATGTGAGTGGACATGAAATGCATGCATAATTCTTAAGAAATGATCAATCGTATCATGTAAGTCTAAAAAATCTTCTAAGAACCTTGATTTTCTTAGGAACAGATCATTTTGTAATAGATTGCATCTTTTGAGGCTCCAACTTCACTCCTTCCTTTAAAACAATATGAACCAAATACTCGAATTCTTATTTCCCAAAAGCACATTTGGATATTTTGACATAAAAATGATTGTTCTCAATAATTTATATAACTTTTCCACATGTTTACTAGTGTGGTATTCCCATGATTTATTATAAATATGTGTATTATCAAAGAAAAACAACACAAATTTTATAACATGGGGTCAAACAAAATTTTTCTTAAGTCAAGCCCGTCGGACTTCAAACAGCGATAAACCATAATTCAAACCAAATTCGCGTTCCAAAATAGCCTGCTTACATCGGCCAATTTTTTGACGCAAAAACCAAATGAATTCCGCCCTAATCTTTTTTGGGTCCGAAGTTGGGCTGGCATATGGAGGGAGAGTTGTGACACGAATTTCTTATCAAATTCGCCCTAATATTTTTCAGGTCCGGATTTCCACTGCGTGAGTGGCCCAAACAAAGATCCGCTCCGATCAATTTCTGCCACGTGTCCTCAATCAAAACTTTCCCTGCTCTCGGCTGTGGGTGCATTCGATGGCGTTTAAGGCGATGGGACATGGATGTGGCGATTTCATATCAATCACATTAAGTTTTAACGTTGTTCAATTAATATCCAAGGTTTTCACATCTAATCGCATTAAGTTTTAACACTGTTCAAGATCGGACCTCCACTCCTGTTAGCGATTCCGCATGCTCCAATATGATCCGGCCTTCAGCTCTCATTATTGATCAGAGATTAATTATGATGGGCGTCCTTCGATTGCATTGCAGTCGGGTCAATAAAATGGCATTTCGCTATGGTTTTTCAGACGAGCCAGTTGCTGGGTTACACTGCCTGCTCACTGTGACGAGAAGGAGAAGTTGCCAGCTGAACTGCTGTGTCGACCTTGCTGCATATCTGCATTTCTCTCGGTCTGGTCCTTGTCTGTCTTCCTCTATTTCTTGGAATTTTGCTTCTCTGTCTCCTCTTGTGCCCACTGCTAGTGAGACTACACCCATGCCTCGCGTGCGTTAAAGGATGCGTTGCCGCAGGGGGAACACTAGAGGTCAACCCCTGCGCGCTCCCTCTAGCCCCTCAACCGAGTTGTCTTCCGGCCAGTCCAGTGATTATTACGCAGGTCGCTATCCAAATACTAGGAGTGGGCAGGGTCGGGTTGTAGGATCTGGCCACTGTATGGATTCCCCTGCTCCTCGTTTCCCCACCGCTAGTTCACCTTCTCCCACGACGCGCACTGCGCAATTTTCCTTTAATTTCTCTCTCAACCGCCCACGAATCACAGCTTCAGTCACTGTGGTTTTCCGCGAGGAGGCCCAAACAGAGGAAGAATGCACCCGTCCGGCAGGTCTGAGCTCGGAAAAATCCGGCCAGCATTCGAGCCTTCAGGAGGGGAGCCGTGGCGTGAATGTGGAGGTAGCACCTAACGATCCTGGACCTTCCGAAGGATGGTGCCAAATCGTCGAGGAGCCGGAGGAGTAGTTTGGTTAATTTGTTTTTCTTGCTTCACGGCCCACTTAATTGGGCTGCTTTTAGATTATTTTACTATGCTGGACCTTTGTAATATTTTTGAATTCTGTAAATTAAATGTTCAAGACTGGTTTCCCCGTATGAGGGCATTCTTCTTAATTTTTTGATTTTTTGATGACAAATTTGCCATGAGTCTGGGCAATGATTTTGACTTCGGTGTAATTTTATTCCCACTGTTAATAGATTAACTTTACTTAGAAAAAAAATATTGCCCTGTTTCTATTTTAAACCTATTTTTTGAAATACAGAGCCATGTTTATATGGTCTACGTATTATACTCTTTATCTGTATATCTACAAGAAACTTTTTTCTATGAACAGGGTGGATGTTGTAGTGGGCTACTAATGGAAACAAGCGAGCCTGAACCTTACATCTCGGATGCAACAGATGGTTACCAATTTTGGAATCAAGCGAGCCTGATCTTACAAGCGAGCCTGGGTTTCTGCAGATGGTTATCACACTCCTCACATGATTAGCGTTTTTCTCTGTTCAAGGATTTTGGGTACTTTAATTTGTATTTGGAACAATGGACGTCGGTACGTACTCTATCTGTTGCTTTACTATTCTACATACTGCTATTTCACTTTCTTATAGATGCCTTGGCATATTTGGATGCTTTCTCAGATTGTCGATAATCTCCATGTGGACCGTTACTGGGTTTTATATCAAGTCGTTGTATGTGACATGGGGTATTTTTCTATCATTGTATGGGGTGGGACTTCCACTTTTCTGGATGGATATTTGGGTTCCAATCTTCAGATGTGAAAATGTAATGACTTCATGGACTGTTTTACTTCATATAATATATTCAAAACAACGTTTTTTCTCTTGTGAAAAAAAAATTATTAATGTTTATCACTCTGCCTTCAAAACTAGCGATGCTGGTCTATGTTGCTGGTTTATTGATATGGTCTGATGGTCTTTTTATATTTTGGACATATCACACTTCTCACATGATTAGCGTTTTTCTCTGTTGCAGGATTTTGGGTACTTTAATTTGTATTTGGAACAATGGACGTCGGTACTCTATCTGTTGCTTTACTATTCTACATAATGCTATTTCACTTTCTTATAGATGCCTCGGGCATATTTGGATGCTTTCTCAGATTGTCGATAATCTCCATGTGGACCGTTACCGGGTTTTATATCAAGTCCCTGTATGTGACATGGGGTATTTTTCTATCATTGTCTGGGGTGGGACTTCCACTTTTCTGGATGGATATTTGGGTTCCAATCTTCAGATGTGAAAAATGTAATGACTTCATGGACTGTTTTACTTCATATAATATATTCAAAACAACGTTTTTTCTCTTGTGAAAAAAAAATGATTAATGTTTATCACTCTGCCTTCAAAACTAGCGATGCTGGTCTATGTTGCTGGTTTATTGATATGGTCCGATGGTCTTTTTATATTTTGGACATATCACACTCCTCACATGATTAGCGTTTTTCTCTGTTCAAGGATTTTGGGTACTTTAATTTGTATTTGGAACAATGGACGTCGGTACTCTATCCGTTGTTTTACTATTCTACATACTGCTATTTCAATTTCTTATAGATGCCTCGGGCATATTTGGATGCTTTCTCAGATTTGTCGATAATCTCCATGTGGACCGTTACTAGGTTTTATATCAAGTCCCTGTATGTGACATGGGGTATTTTTCTATCACTGTCTGGGGTGGGACTTCCACTTTTATGGATGGATATTTGGGTTCCAATCTTCAGATGTGAAAATGTAATAACTTCATGGACTGTTTTACTTCATATAATATATTCAAAACAACGTTTTTTCTCTTGTGAAAAAAAAATGATTAATTTTTATCACTCTGCCTTCAAAACTAGCGATGCTGGTCTATGTTGCTGGTTTATTGATATGGTCTGATGGTCTTTTTATATTTTGGACATATCACACTCCTCACATGATTTGCGTTTTTCTCTGTTCAAGGATTTTGGGTACTTTAATTTGTATTTGGAACAATGGACGTCGGTACTCTATCTGTTGCTTTACTATTCTACATACTGCTATTTCACTTTCTTATAGATGCCTCGGGCATATTTGGATGCTTTCTCGGATTGTCGATAATCTCCATGTGGACCGTTACTGGGTTTTATATCATGTCCCTGTATGTGACATGGGGTATTTTTCTATCATTGTCTGGGGTGGGACTTCCACTTTTCTGGATGGATATTTGGGTTCCAATCTTTAGATGTGAAAATGTAATGACTTCATGGACTGTTTTACTTCATATAATATATTCAACACAACGTTTTTCCTCTTTTAAAGTTTCATTTTTTTTTTTAAATTGAACCCACCGTCGCTATACCGACGCGTTGTAAGTGTCGGAATTGCGACAGCTTAAAAACGTCGGAAGAGCGACAGTATAAAAACGTCGGACGAGTGACGTTCAAAACGTCGGACCACATTTCGTCGGAATTGCGACAGTTTACAAACGTCGGAAGAGCGACGTTCAAAACGTCGGACCACATTTTGTCGGAATTGTGATAGTTTACAACCGTCGGAAGAGCGATGTCCAAAACGTCGGACCACATTGCGTCGGAATTGCGACAGTTTACAAACATCGGACCACATTTCGTCGTAATTGTGACAGTTTACAAACGTCGGAAGAGCGACGTTCAAAACGTCGGACCACATTTCATCGGAAGTGCGACAGCTTACAAAGGTCAGAAGTGTGACGGATTGGGAAACGTCAGAAGAGTGACGCTTGTTTGGAAGCGACGGAAAAAGTGTCGATAGTGTGACACTTTTTAAGTGCGTCGGAACTGCGACGGTATGGCAAACCACATTTTGCCCGCCCTCAAACTGTTGCTCTTGCGATGACTATGTGTCGGAATAGCAACGAATTGGCCGTCGGAAATTCTGCCAAATTTTCTAGTGAGTGTTTGATCTAAGGAATTTGCCCTATAAATTCATACATGGTATCGGAGTTTTTCTAAGGGCCTCATCCATTTTTGATCCAAATATGAAGTTGATTTGACTGCATGTGACCGTTCTTTTCCAGATCTACTATTTCTGACCACTTTCGTGCCAGGAGAACAACTCTTTTGTGTTCAGAGTCTCTATTATAGTGAGGAACCCCTTTCGTTTCATGCAAAAAAGTTTATTTTTTCCCAAGCTATGTCATTTTAGATCTGGAGGTATAAAGTTTCTTTTGCAGTTATATTTAATTATCCATCTATTTATTTTGGTTTATAGTCATTTTTTTATTACGAGATCTATACCCTCTTCTCTACGTTTGACCTTTGCTCTGCATTGTGTCCAATCTGGCAAACTAGAAACAAAAGATAATTTTTTTCTCCTACATATGCTCATTCCCCATAATTTGTGCGATCTCAGGAAATCAGAAATAGCAAGAAAAATATATAGTTATCAGACAGACTAACCAGAAATCTAACAACAAGCTGGAAGGGTTGTTTTTTTTCTGCTTTTTGTTTGTGTGGTTTTTTTTGGCGGGAAAAAAGCACACACCTCATAGAAGAAAAAAAAAAAAAAAAAACTTCCTCCTTTCCAACTATTACAAAATCATTTTACTAGCTCACTTGGTGTAAAGTTACTTTATGAGAATAGAGGTCTTGGGTTAAAGTATCTTTGTCAAGTTACTTTTTCTAAAAAAAATTGTCAAGTATTTTTTTAAAGGCACATGTAACTTATGTTTTAAAGTTACGTTATGTAATAGTGTTTCTCACACATTATAAAAAGTGAGTCACTTACAGTATAAAGTCGTTTTATCTTTTATCTAAGTTACAGTCTACCTATTAATTAGTTCATAAAGTAACATTGTGAAAGTGACTCTCACTTATTTACAAAAGTGGGTAACATAAAGTAGTTTAAAAAAAAAATTGAGATTATTATATTAAGTTTGGAAAATGGGGAAATTTAAAAAAAAAAAAAAAATACAACTTCATCATCAACTTTCAACTTATCACGTGACAACTTGGCATCTACTTCAACATTTCTTCAAAAAGGCATAACTTCTTCATCCGGAAGCTATTTCCAAAGCATTTTTTTAACCGGCCTAATTTTTCGAGATCTTTCCGTTCTAGCAGTTAGTTTCAACCTTTAAATCTCCAGTTTTTAAAAATAGAAAGTGAATGCCCAGTTATTCTTAATAGCACCAATTATTTCCAATGGCTATCCTACATGGTATACTTAGAAGTAAATGGATTTATATAATAGTCTCAGGACTAGAATTTAAACCTACCGATGAAGATAAACAAGCTAAATGGGAGAATAAACAATATCAAACAAGAGGGTTGATAGGAATTTCCATTGCTCAACATCTTAGATTTCATATCCAAGGAGTTGAATCCCCTTATGAAGCTATGAAAAAGCTAAATACTTTTTTTCGCATTCAAAATGAAATCAGAGTCCACCAGCTTGAAAATGATTGCTTACTTCGAACCCCAATAATTTCTCATCTACTGAAGATTTTTTAGCCAAACTCAAGACCCTTAGACTTATTTTAGAAGATTGTAAGGTAAAAAATTAAGATGGTAGTATTATCTATTCCATTCTTGCTAAGAAATACCCTACATACTCTGTATTTGTTTCCACCTTCCACTCCACTAGAGAAGCCCTTATTTCTCAAGGAACAACCTACAAAACCCCCTATTTTGATGCCTTTTGCGATTCTTTAATAAGAGAACAAGAAAAAATATTACACCTCGGTCTTATTAATATTGGAAACTATTCTAAGAAAGCCTTAGCATCCCAGCAGAAACCATATCCAAAGAATCCTAAGAAGCATCATCCTAAAGAGAATGTTCCTAAACCAAACAAGGGTCTTAAGCAATATTAGCTACAAACTAAAAAACAAACTCAACAAACTGATAAGGAAAATAAAAACAAAGGGAAGAAGACATATAGACATTGCAACTATTGTAATCATGATGGCCACGTAGATTCAAAATTTTTTAAGCAGATGGAAGCTTTGGAAGCATAAATGAAGAAGCACAACATCCATTTGGAGAACTCTTCAACTTCATTGTCAGGAATGGAAAATTTCTGCATGTCGTTGTCAAGCATCAAGATCATGTTATGCATTGAATGTATCTTCTTCTTCTCATTCTCATGAGTGGCTCATTGATTATGGAGCCTCTTACCACATGGCCAAAAATAAAGCCATGTTTTCTTCTTTAAATGATTGTAACACCAAAAATATTTATGTTGGTGATGATAGATCTCTTACTGTTGTAGGGTGTGGAACCATTCATCTATATAATGGTCAGTTCAATGATGTATTATGTGTTCCTACCTTGTCATGCAACCTTCTATCTGTTTATCAGATAACTCATTCAGCTGAAGGGAAAATCATAGAATTCTCACCTCATGATGTTGTAATTACGGAGCTAAGAGATCCTAGACATATTTTAGCTACTAACATTGCTGATGATTCCACAAGGTTGTATAAGTTTGACAAATTTGGGTCATCATGTCTTCCCTCCATTTTTGTTGCTCATAATTATGAAGTGAGAAAACTTTTGCATGAGAGATTTGGTCTTTTAAACTATCGCTCTCTTCAAACTCTATGTAAATAAAATATGGTGACAGATCTTCCTATGGTATCTTGTTGAGATGGTGTTTGTTCCAGTTGTGTACTTGGAAAACCTCATCAAGATAGTTTTGACAAACATGCCTCTTGGCATGCTTCAGCCCCTTTGTAGCTTGTGCACAGTGATGTATGTGGTCCAGTTCAAGTTGTTTCTTTCTCTATCTAGAAGTACTTCTTAACTTTCATTGATGATTTTTACATATGCACTTGGGTATACTTATTAAAACTCAAGATTGAAGTTTTTAACATGTTCTTGGACTTTAAAGCCTTTGTTGAGAAACAATATGGACATAAAATCCTTAAGTTAATATCTGACAATGGAGGAGAATATGTTAACAAAAAATTTATCACCTTTTTCACTGAACATGGCATTCAATTGCAACATATTGTTATGTATACGCCACAACAAAATGTTGTAGCTCAAAGGAATAATCGCACTCTAAAATAAATGGCTAATTGTATGTTTCAATATAAAGGACTCCTACTAAGGTTTTAAGGAATATCACTCCAGAAGAAGCCTAGAGCTCAATCGAATGAGATGTAAGTCACTTTCATGTTTTTTGAAGTGAAGCTTGAGCACATATTCCAGATGAGAAACATAAAGCCTTAGAACCTAAGAGTGAAAAATGCATTTTTGTTGGATATTTTGAAGATGTCGAAGGTTATAGACTTCTTCAAACCAAATCCAAAAATGTAATCGTTAGAAGAGATGTAAAATTTGATGAAAATATATCAGCCTGTGAACCTAGTTTGGCAAGTGTGCCACCTTTGGCCTGCGAGCCTGATTTGGCATATGTGCCACCTCTCTTTATCTATTCTACTTTTAACAAAATTCCTTCTACTTTGGATGATAAAAGCAAGGATGACAAGCCTCCTCCACCACCTTAGGATCTTCCTTCATCTCCATAGCCTCCAAAATGGCTTCTCTATACTCGGGATGTAGTAGGTTCTCTTGTTGGTGACCCTGCAAATAAATTCCATACATGTTCTTAGTTCGATAGAGCCTCTTCCTTATTGTCTCAAGTTCCAGAAAATCCTTATGTAGATACCTTTGAATAAGCTTCAGGTCATCAATATTGGGATGTAGCTATGAAAGAAGAGTATCATTTCTTATTGGCAAACAATATTTGGGATCTTCTTCCTCTTCCAAAGGGAAGAAAACTTGTCAGATGCAAATGGTTTTACAGAGAAAAGTTTGGACCGGATGGAAAAGTGGATAAACATAAAGCTTGTCTTGTTTCTAAAGGACTTTCACAAGTTGAAAGAATTGACTATATTGAAACCTTCTCCATTGTTGCCAAAATCAATTCTATTTTCCTTGTTATTTCCCTTGCTACCTCCTTTAAATGGGAATTCCATCAGATGGATGTTAAATACGCCTTCTTACATGGGAACTTGCATGAAGAAATCTACATGAAAAAACCCTCTAGATTTATCAAAAATGACTCTATCCTTGTTTGTCACCTTAAGAAGTCTCTCTATGGTCTCAAACAAGCCCCTTAGGCTTGGTATGCCAAAATGGATAGCTTTCTCTTAGATAATGTTTTTTCTAGATGTCATTCTGACAACACTGTCTACACCAAGAAAGTGGGTAAGTCCTTAATCATCCTTATTCTTTATGTTGATGATATTATACTTATTGGTAGTGATCCCAACCATATAAACCATGTGAAAACTAGCCTCAAAAAGAAGTTTGAAATGACAGACTTAGGACACTTGCATTATTTCCTTCGCCTTAAGTCTTGCAATCCAAATAAGGTATTTCCCTTTCTTACTCCAAGTATGCATGTCATCTTCTATGCCACTTTCACTTGGAAGACTGTAAGCTAGCCCTTTCTCCCTTTCAGTCTGGAGTCAATATTTTAGTCACTTTTACTTCCCCTGAAGTTGATGCTACCTTACACCGTCAACTTGTTGGCAAAATTTTGTATCTAACCCATACTCGTCCTGACCTTTCCTTTGTTGTTGGTCTTGTTGCTCAGTTTATGCACAAACCTCATGAAAGCCACTCGAAAGTAGCTAAAATAATAATTTGATATATTTGAGGTACAATTCAGTTTGAGATTCATTACAATGCAAGAGGATCTCCATTGTTGATTAATTTCACTGATTCTGATTTGGCTAGTGATCTTGATGATCGAAAGTCTATTGCAGGTTATGTATTCACTCTTGGTTCAGGACTTATTACATGGTATTGTAAGAAATAAAGTGCCATCTCTCTTTCTTCGGCAGAAGTAGAGTATCATGGTGTTGTTGAAGCCAGCAAGGAAGCCCTGTGGCTTCATCAGATCCTATCAGAATTTGGTCTTCATCAACATCATCCAACTACAATTTGGTGTGATAATCAGAGAGCCATTCAGCTATGCAAAGATCCATTTCAGCATCAGTGCATGAAACACATTGAGATACACATACACTTTATTATAAAGCTCATTCATGATCGTATTATTGAAGTGCACTATTTTTCAACCAATAATCAAGTTGTTGATATCTTCACAAAGGCTCTCATAGTGGTAAAGTTTACCAAACTTCGATCTATGCTTGGAGTTCAGGAAAGTTATCATTAAGGGGGGATAGGCTCTAATGCCTCCTTCCTTCTCCTATTGTGTCACCTTTGTAAATCCTTCAATCCTATACCAAGTTGTTCTTAAGGGTGGATGTTAGGATATTCCGATAGATAGGAAATAGTTAAGTATAACTTGGTCTAATGTAGAGTTAGGTAAAGTGTGTTTCTTTACTATGTACTTTTGTAACTTATAATTCCACAGTCACGATATGTAGTGATTTGACGGTCACAATATGTAGTGATCCGACGGTTCATTCTCTCCTCGGTATTACTGACACTTGATCCGTGGCTTAACACCCGATTGATCCATGATCTCTATTTAAAGAGCATGGAGGGTCATTTTTCTGGTGACTGTTTATGAGAGAAGCTTATGTAAATTTTCTTTCTTTATATTAATAAATTGCCTGAAGTGGCCGCATTGGCTCAGACCATGGACTGTTTCCCTTTTTTAGGGTTTTAACCACGTCAAATACTGGTGTACTGATCTATGATCTGTTTGCGAGCGGTGATCTTTGGTGTTTGATCTAAGAAACCTACCCTGTAAATTCCTACAAATTTAATACTCACTGGTTGGGATTACTAGCTAAGCAGACATTGACCCTCTTCCCGGATTATTTTGCTTCACTATCTAAAAATATCCAAATGAAACAAAGCCACTTATGTTTTAGTATTTCCACGATTGAATTGAAAGGAAGGATAATTTAATACTCGTCAGTTGGGATTACCATCCAAAGCAGCTAATGAACCTCTTTGCAGATTATTTTTCTTCACTATCTGAAAATCGTTGGATGAAAGAAAGCCAATTATCTTTAGTATTTCCATAGTTGAATTGAAAGGAAGGAAAATTTAATATTGGCCAGTTGGGATTACCATCCAAAGCAGCCAATGAGTCTCATTGCAAAAGGGTAGAAATGAATAATCAAGATGTTTTAAGAGCGTTGAGGGGCATTGGTTAGACATGGTGGGCAGATACTATGAAAGGCCTTCTGAGTGTTTTTTTTAATTAATTTATTTTTATAACATTCATTTAACCATGCTTCCTTTATATCGATATATAAACATAAAGTGAAGAGTGTAAAATAGTTACCAAATGTTTTGGTTTATTATATATAAACATAAAGCAAGAGTGTAAAATAATTTCCAAATGTTTTGGTTTATTATTAAACAAAATTATATCTCGTTTGCATAGTGATTAACTTGTTGACATATGTATGTTATTGACAAAGGCTATGCCATTATCTTTATCCTTAAAAGACAAAAATTTTAGGAGATATTTTTTATGAGTCTTTAAATCTTTTTTCAAATTTCATTACTGGACATTTAAAACAATTACAAGTTATGTTTATATTTTATCTCATTGATAAAAAAGGTTCTTTTTTTAAACAATAAATATAATGGAACTCTTTCATATTATACTATATAAAATTGTGATAGTTGTTTTCAAATTTTCAAGATAATTAAATTATTAATATTATTTTACTTTTGTGATAATTATTTTATTAAAGTTAAATATATATTATAATTACATTGAAGGTGTCTCTCTGTCGGGTTGGGATAGGCAAACATTGGTCTTATTATCATTTGTCTCCCTCAAAAAAACTAAAAATATCACACGTGCAATCACTCTAAGTGTGAATGAATGTCTTCATAAGGAACCCAAGAAGAGACCACCATTCCTTTGTTTCCCAAACAAGACTCAAATCCTTATTAGGGAATCGTCGAGGAAAATATCCCATCGTTGATGGCCACATAAGGCCTCAACAAATAGTATTTGAGAGTTTGACATAACTTATGGGTATGCATTCAACAGAGTTTGACATACCTTATGGGCATGCACGCAGCAGTGGACTATTTTCGTGGCAAGATGATTTTCAAACATCTTCTATACCTTTGTGTATCTTTGCACCCTTAGAGGGAATTTCTAGTTAATTATATATTAATATTAATGGGAATTCTGGACATGATTTGGGAGTCTAAGATCAAGCGATTGAAAGAAGATATTAAAAAATGGATAAAAGAAAGTAAACTGGATAGACAACATGACATAAAGGAAATGGAAGATAAACTAGTCTCAATACAAGATCAGATGCAATCCTCTCGGGTAAAAGCAACAGCCTTTCAAAAAGAAATAGAATATTTCAAGTCACTTCATGCGAATCTCTGGAGAGAAGAAGAATATTGGAGGTTGAAGTCTAGAAAAAATTGGTTATTGGTCGGGGATAGAAAAAGAAAATTATTTCACAAGAAAGCAAAGTTCATGGAAGTTAAAAATAACATAGTACATATATATTATGAGTGACAAAGAATAAAATATTTTGAGGAAATAAATAAATTGTGGTGGATCATTTTATTCTCCTATATCGTGCAGACCCCTTGCATGATGAGGAGAATGTTGATTCTCTTCTGAGTGATGTCTCGCCTCTAGTTATGCAGGAAATTAACAAAGTGTTGATTATTGCTCCTTCACCAGAGGAGATTAAAACAATGGTAGCCTCTTTCCCTTTGGAAAAGGCCCTTGGTCTAGATAGTTTCTTGGCCAGCTTTTTACAAAATTTCTGGGAAATAATTAAGCGCGACCTGTGCCAAATGGTAGGATACTCCCTAAAGCATTTTATTGTTGGAGGAGGTATTAACTCATCCTTCTTGGCCTTGATCCCTAAGGAGAATAATCCCTATTCCTTTGCTAGGCTCTGACCTATTTCTTTATGAAATTTTTCGTACAAAATATTCTAAAAAATGTTCCCTTTCAGGCTCAAACCACTCATGCCTCTTTTAATCTTAGAAAACCAAGTGCGACTTGTCCTGGGGCAAAAAATATTTGATAGAATCATCCTGATCCAAGAGGTCATTGATTCAAATTGGAGGAGAGGCGACCAAGGAATGATAATAAAGTTAGACATGGACAATTCTTTTGATTAGGTGTGACATGGTTTCTTGATGAAAGTTTTAAAGAAAATGGGGTTCGATAAGAAATTTATAAGATGGATGCACCTCTTCTTTGGGTCTCCTTAGATTTCTCTATTGGTAAATGGTAGAGTGGCGATTTTATTTAATTCCTTCTAGGGTCTTCGTCAAGGATTACCTCTTTCCCATTTTCTATATATCATATTGGCATAGGTGCTAATCATAAAATTGGATATGAATTGATATTTTCATCTCCTCTTAGGAATTAGATATAAAGATTCCATTAAAATTATAAATTACGGGCAGTTTGTGGATGACACCATCTTGCTTGGCAGTGCTTTGGTGATTATTTCAAGGTGCTTCAAAGAGATCCTTGATCGGTTCCTCAGTGCTTCTGAAGGAGACATCAACGATAGGAAAATTCATATATACATTTGGAACATTTCACCTCAGAAGGAAAGAAAGATCAAGTAAATTTTAGGTTTCAAATTAATCAGGGATTGGAAAGAATTCAACTATATTGGGGTACCTATCTTCCTAAGAAGAGCTACTCCAAATCCATGGAAAAAAAGTCCTAGACAAAATAAAATGTAAAATAGTGAATTGGGGAGGAATTTGGCTGAAAAATGAAGGGAGGGATATAGTAAACTTTATTCTTTTAGATATCCCTTTGTACCAATTCTTTTGCCTTCAACCTCCAAAGTATGTTCTGCACTAGTTGGGAGTCTATATAAGAATATTTATATGGGATGGGGGAAAGGTAGAAACAAAAAAATATCACTTGGTAAACTGGAAAACAATAAGAACTCCTAAACTTCATGGTGGGTTGGGTATGAGAGATCCGTAATTAGTAAACATGTCCATGGGGGCCAAGATAAAATGGCTCATGAAAACAAAGAGGAATATTTGGTGGTCTCAAGTTTTAGGGGCTAAGTATGTCAACCTTCATCTGGATAGGTCGGTGTAAGCAGGGGCTTCGATTGGATCGCCAATTTGGAAGCTTGTGAGATTTTCTTCGGAAATCATCGAGGGAAACTTATGCAAAATCCTAGGGAGAGGAGACACATTGAAAATTTTTGAGGACTCAATTTTGGGCAAGAAACCTATTAGAGTGTATTTAACTCTTTCTCCCCTTTCGATTTATTTGACCCATCTTGGAGTGGTATTCTTAAATAAAATTTTAGTCTGTGACACTCAGGGGAAATGGTAGGGATGGTGTCTTGAAAACATCCTAGAGGTGATGTTCCCATTAAGAGAGAAAAAGTTTCAAAAACTAAGATGTTACGCCCCTATTGTGAATTCTCTGGATGACAGATGGGGCTGGAACCAAAAAAACTACACAGTGAAAGAAGGATACTCTCACCTCCTATTTCAATCACATATTCCCCTTAAATTGTCAATCTGGAGAAAAATTTTGAGCACAAATTTTATTCCAAAAGTTAACTTCTTTTTTTGGCTATTGACGCACAAGAAAATCCTCACTGCATAGAACCTCCAAAAAAGAGGTCACATAGGGCCTTATCGGTTCCCTCTCTGTGAAAAAATAGAAGAAATAATAATTCACCTTTTCCTTCATTTCTAAGTGATAAAATAAGTTTGGTGTGATGCCTTAGGCTTGATTTTCCACAGAGGCAGTTGGCCCTCGGATCTCCTACAATTCTTCAGCTCCTAGCCCTCATGTTACTTGGGCTCCCTTCAGGCCAAAACTGCCTTCAAGATAATTGGGATAGCCCTTCCAAAATATATTTTCTAGAAAATATGGCTATCTAGGAATAAATCAATCTTTAGATCAAATCATATCCCATCTAGAATCACAACACTAAATCTCTTTCTTGTTGCATGGAATTTCATCGCCCATCGTCTAAGCCCTTTATGAACAAGATAAAACCATCTTGGCTCCTCTCATGGCTGAATTCTAGGATAAATTTTTCCATTACAAAAGTCCCTCCTCCTTGTCCTCCTTGGATCCTTCAGCTACCCTTTGAAGGGCATAGATTGTGGATGCAAGATCAAAAGAATTGGATCCTCCAATTTGATGGAGCATCAAAAGGAAACCCTGGGGTGGCCAGAGGGGGAGGGATTATCAATAATACCGAAGGAATCATAGAAGATATATTTGCATAGTTTAGCCTCGGGAAGCCCTGATTGGTTCTTTTAGTTTTAGTCTTGCATTCATCCTTGGAATATGGCACGACAGTGATTGGCCGAAGAGAGATTTGGCTCAGCCAATCTATGGTTGGGTTGAACATGGTATTCCCATGCCTGGTTGGATTTTTCATTCATCAATAAGAGTTTATTATCCTTGGTATTTTATGTGAAAATGTATTAGTTTATATGTGCATTTATGGTTGTTGTATCCCCAGTATTTTTTTTTATATGTTGGTTATGAATGTGTTTTATGATAGTGAAAATGTATGGTTCTCATCATGTTTTGATTTGTAAATGGATGAGCAATGAATATATGACCTAATATATTATAATGTAGCTAATGATATAAGGCATCAGTTATTCTTAGTGATTCTAAGATAAATATGAGACTCATATGCTCAGATATCTTGCTTAAAGCTGTAGAATTCATATTTGTGACATGTTTGACGAAATGCATGTCATGGCTAGTAGGGGTCCAGTCAAGTCCTTGTTCAAGTAATTTCATGTATATCATTATTCCATTGTTATCTTTCAGTTCTAGAAGTGTCATGGATTTCTGTGTAGTGACCTAAGCCATGGGCCTGAAAAGTGGCACAGAAATCAGGGTCGCAGCCTTAGAAATACCTAGAAAAGTCCCCAGTCACATGCATGCCCATTTTGTGTGAGAAAATGGAGGTTTCTAGTCACACTCTTGTAATTAACAAGGGAGTGTCTGGGGGATTTATGCATTAAAAGGTTATTTTGTCTCAGGGGCTAACCACATGGAAGTTCTAAATGGCTCCTCGGTGTCCTGTAGCAGGTGAAGAAGGTTTGTGTAGTTGTGTGGTGTCGGTTCCACTTCCTTAAGGTGACCTAGGAGGTTGAATCATATCAAGGTAACTCTTCGTCACATGTTTACCCTAGTTTGCTAGTTACTTGGGTATATGTGGGCCCGAAGGGTGTTGCATAGTGGTAACAGAACATGGTTCACCCCTCGGATTGGATGGGCAGTGTGTTGGTCATGCATTCATGTCGGTTCACATGTGTTACTCATTCTTGTGGTCTATATGCTTATTGCATATGCATGGTGTTATTCATGGTTGTTGTGATGATGCCATGTGAAGGTTGATGGGGTTGTTGTGGAATGTGTCATCATGAGTGTATCATGGGTTATTCATTGTTTATGCATGTTAAGTGTTTACATGTTGTCAAATATACGCTTGTATGGTTGTTGTTATCATGCATGAGGTCATGGTGTTTGAATTATATGGTCGTGAATTGATGACTCGACTATGGCTAGAATGATGTTTATATGTTGCTTTATCTATATGCTATATATTTACATGTTGATTTGATTATGTGTATACATGTGTAGAAAGTATACCAATGGATTCAATCTAATCATATAATTTACTAAAACAAGATACTGAATCATTCTACAATATTTTTGGAATATAAAACATGATCGCTCAATCACATGCAAGTAAGAGAATGAAGTAAATCAATCGCACAACACAAGATATTCCTGGGGAAAGAAACTACTAAAAACCCCTCTATTTCTATTGTATAATAAGCTAAGGAATCATGAAATAATACAATTCATTCTTGCTCACAAGAATCTATTGCACTCTACCAATCATCTCACACTGATCTAGGAAAAATTGGACAAACACATAGCCAATTCCTTGCCTTCCTTCAGCATCCCTTTCTCACACAATTACTAGGAAAATAAATCCCTATTAAATAGGAATCCCAACCTTCCTTGATTGCACAATCCATCATGGGAGTCTTATGGCTTTATAAATACACCGGACAATTTGCTAAAAATACAACTAATAGTTATCTTCCCTTTAACCTTTGTCTCAATTGGGTCTTCATCAGAATTGACATGCATGCAGATATTAATAGAGAATCATCAATTATCTGATTGATCACTACTTGTGAATTAAATCTAATTTATTTCAGTAGACCTCTCACTAGCTCATCACTCAGTTAGAACTAGTTAAACTTATTTTAACTCAATTAATTTGAGTTAACTAATTACACTCACACCACACTAGTGCATTAACTGAAACTGGACCCCAAAAATAATAGAATCACTCTACATGCCTCACCTTTGACTCTTAACTCGAAATTCTTGAGCTAACTTTTTCTTTCTAACTTATTTAACTGATACAAGTTGTTATGAGATAATATTACAATTTATTGTCCAATTTATTTAAGGGAAAAATAAATTAGACACGCATTTTCTTGTTTATTTTCAACAACATGTATTATGTTGATTGGTTGATCTTGCATGAGATATCCTCCCCGAATCATGCTAAGGTACGTTGGTTTGTTTATGATTTGTTTTATTTGACACAAGATTCCTTGCAGGAAGGAAATCAAGATGAATAGCAAGATGGCAGATTACAGTTCATGAAACTCTCCTTATGGATCAGATAAGCAACTTGGTGGGAACTCTTCTAACTTGGCAGACACATTGAGAAACTTGAAGACATAAATAAGGAGTTGTAAGGATGACAATGGAAGAATCATGCAAGAACAAGAGAAACAAACATAGGTTATTGCAGTAATCCTTAAAAGTTTGTGAGAATTGTAGCAACAATGACCACTTCAGAACAGCCATGGACAGGAGGATAGAACTAATGGGGTATATGGCAGTAGATCTCATGGTGGGTATAGGTTGGACAGAGATGATACGGTTATAGATGTCAAACTTTTGGATACGCCGGATAGGAGAGGTGATGTATGGAAGTACTACTCTAGTTATTGTTCTGATAGGAATTATGATCGTCACCGTTATCATCTGTTGGAACGGGGTTCCCTAAGCTGCGTTTTTGGTACATTTTTGTATTAATTAGTCTTGAGGAGGGGCTTTGTGGTGGTTCAAAGCCCCCAATGTTTTGTAATGGGTCAAAGGGTAGACCTAGATTTCGCAAACCACGGTTTTCAGACCATAGGATAGCAAAGGCTACCATGATATAAATAGATATATAGTTGAGTCTAAAGGTAGGTAAGAAGTAAGATTGATGCAACATACAAACTGTTGAGATTTGTTTTGGGTAGTTTTGGGTAAGGAATCCTGCTGGCTATGTGCAAGGAGATCCTCATTCCTACTGTGTGAGGACCCCGTTGGCTATGTGCACAGGTAGTGACTTGGGTTTGTAACTGGCTTTTGGACTATTAATGAATGCGGATCTATTGAAGTAAATTTATGTTATCCGTGTTAATTGTGTCTACTTTTGAAGTATCTCTACATGATCTAAATTAGCTACGAATGCATCTGTGTTATTTGAATAGCTGCGATTGTGTTGTTTTGTGGTAGTACTTCCTGATGTGCATGTGGATGCGAAGAGTTTGATACAATCTGTGTAATGGTAATAGCTCTATTTATGTTACGTGTTGTTTAGAAGGATATATGCTTCGTTTCTATACTGTTAAGGGTTTGATAATAAAACTACTGTTGTGCAAACTTGATAGATCCTGATAAGGAATGCCTCCATTATCCAGTTTCTCCCAGGGTGTGGAAACCTTGTTCCAACACCCCACCATACTACTTCGGATGAGACCTTGGCTTACGAAAGCAGGTCATTTCCGAAAGGGCCAGTAGTATAGGGGTTTGTTGGCAAGCCTTCACTCCGAACTTGGGTCAGGACCCCTCAAGACAACATCATCCTTACAAGAGGAATGATAGAGGATAATTGTCGGATGAGTTTAAGAAATAAAATCCACCTAATTTTGACGGAGATTTGAATAATTTGGAAGATGTAGAGGCTTGGATACTTGGGATGAAGAATTTCTTTGAGTTACATAATTACACAGATAATATGAAGGCCAAAGTTTTTATCTTCAGCCTGAGAGGAAAAGCAGATATCTGGTGGGAAGATGTAAAATGGGTCATAGACATCAAGACAAAGGCCTTGAGTTGGCATGAGTTCAAGAGGATTTTAGGAAGAAGTACTTTTCATAGAGGTACTATGACAGTAAGGCCAAAGAATTCTATGAGCTAAAGATGGGATCAATGACATATGAGGAGTATACAACCAAGTTCTTGGAGCTATTGAGGTATGTACCATATTTTAAATATGAGAAGGCTAAAGTTCAGTGATTTTTCAATGGATTACCATTAGAATTTCGAGATTAGATTGAGTATGATGATACTTGGTCACTTGAGGAAGTTATTGTAGGTTTTAACCCTGTAGAGAAACTATCTGCAAACGAATCTTAAAAATAGAAAATAAATAATAGCGAGATCATAAAACATAAAACAGATATACACAAAGATTTTCCCCTGGATCCCAAATCAGGACGACTAGCTTGATTTTTCATTATATTCCTTTTAGTGTTACAACACATATATACATGCTGAAGCATACATAAACCCCAATCCATTAACCCTGGATTAGAACATAACCGTAGTTCCCTTGACCTGGTCTACAAAATACTAGGGGCTAAAAACCATCATGCCCCAAAACCATGTGCAAACCCATGCACAAAACCATGGGTGGGTCCGCCCACCAAAAAATAAGGTCTAAACACTACAAGGAAAAGACCCTCTAGAGGAGGTTATAAAGGAGGTTTTTAGTGTTATAAAATTGGCCAAAATTGTCAAAAAAACATATGCTACCACATCCATTTTTGGTAACGGAGGTTTTGGCAAAGCTTTTAATGGAAATTTAACACAACTAAAAAAAAATGGGTGGCCGGAGGTTATTACGAATGTTTTTTCATCGGTGCTCTTATCAGTTTTTAACGCGCTGGTGCGTATCGGTAGACAGTGCACCGGGGCGGTCGAAGGAGAATGCACCGGACCGTTAAGGAAAATAACAGCACTGGGCCTAGTGTTGGTGATACAACGCACGGGGCCGTTCTAATTGGTCTTTGGATTTGAGCGATGCCCAAGGTCGTATCAATTCACAGGTGCGTATGCTTATATAAACACCCTGGTGCATCGTATCACACAAATGCACCAAGGTTTACAATTGGTATCGGTATTCGTGTAGTGCAAATATGTCATACAAATGCATTGGCACTTATCGACACATAAATGCCCCGGTGCGTATAGATAGAAAAAACTCCCCGATGCATAGTATCACACATACGCACTGCAATTTAGAATTGGTATCGGTATTCATGCGGTGCTCATAGGCTGTAAAACGACATCGATGCGTATAGATACATAAACGCACCAGAGTGTCGTACCACACAAACGCCTCGATATTTTTAACTGGTTTTGGTATTTGTGCAGTCTCGATAGGTAGTAAAAACGCACGGGTGCGCTTAATAATACAAGCACACCGGTTTTCATTTTGTATTTTTTAGAAACATCGACCTGTGGCAGTGCAATTATTGTGATTGTTTTAAATTCATTATTCATCAAAATTTGACATATACTATAACAATATTCATATTAATTAAATTTTTATTAATAGATTTGAATGTGATGTTTAGATTAATTTGCTATATCATATCATAATTATTGTGGTTTTTTAAAATTCATTATTCATCAAAAGTCGACACATATATCTGTTATAACAATATTCATATGAATTAAATTTTTATTACTACATTTGAGAACGACAATGGAGAACGAAATAATGACAATATAGAACAAAATAGAATAAATTAAAACATTATATATATATATATATATACATTCTTTGTCATAAAAAATGGGACAGTTATTGGTATCCCTTTATCTTTCAATTGGGACACTATGTCCATTACATTAAAGAAAATGTTTGATTTTGTTGTGAAACCAGCTCCAAAAATAGAAGAAAAGAGATATCAACGCCTTAGAAATAAGCCACTTCGAGGGGGAAACCTCCAATACATTACATTAATGAACAATTCTTGGATGATACAAATTACAAAACATCCTTTCTATGTATAGGAGTCCATGGGGCCCAATGTAATCCTAGTGGGGCCACAATGTAATCCTAGCCAACCTAACAATAATAATTTAAGGGCACAATAATAAAAATATGGGGGTTATAGGGGTACAATAATAACAATAAGGGGGTTACACTAACAACAATAAGGGACTATACTAGTAATATAGGGACCTAAAATGCCCCTCTTCTTCAAAAAAGTGTTGTCCTCAACGCTTGAGTAGATCTGGGTGCTTCTATATAAAATTCTCATCCTCCCATGTAGAATCTTTAGTGGGTAAGTTCTTCCACTTGATGATATACTCTGAAATTGATCAATTCGGTAGCTGTCGATTTCTTGTTTCCATGACCGCTTCGGTAGCTGTCGATTTCTTGTTTCCATGACCGCTTCAGGTTCCAATATGATTTTTCCTTCCTCATCAAGTTCTGGCAATATTGTTTGAACTAGAACATTTTCACCTATAACCTTCTTTAAGCATGAAACATGGAAAACTGGATGCAATCATGAAGAAACAGGAAGCTCCAACTTGTATTCCATAGTACCAATCTTTTGCAACACCTTGTAAGGACCATAGTACTTTGGCGATAATTTATTATCCTTCTTAGCTTGCTTGAGGGACATTTGTTTGTATGGTTGTAGCCGTAAAAATACCCAGTATCCTACCTCAAAACTTCTCTCGCTGTGATGTTGATCTACCTGTTGTTTCATTCGATTTTGTGCCAAATTCAGGTTATCCTTTAAGAGTTGGAGAACTTCTTGTTGATGCTCGATGTGATCTTCCATTGCTTGAACCTTCAAATTTTCTCTTAAAGATGATGTGATGGATGGTGGATGATATCCATAAAGTGCCATAAATGGGGTCATTTTTTCTGTAGTATGGAAGGAAGTGTTATACCACCATTCAGCGAGAGGTAACCACTTGACCCATTGTGTTTTTTTATCATATACAAAACAATGAAGATATCCTTCCAAACATTTATTTACTATCTCAGTTTGACCATCAGATTGAGGATGATAAGATGAGCTATGAGTTAATTGAGTACCCAAACAAGAAAATAACTCCGTCCAAAAATTTCCAGTAAAAATGGGATCTCTCTCGCTCACAATAACCCTTGGGTTTCCATGTAGCTTTTGAATTGTGTCCATAAATGTAGTAGCAACTGTACTTGCTTTAAATGGATGAGATAATGCACAAAAGTGTGCATACTTGGTAAGTCTATCACCTACCACCATGATGACACTCTTTCCTTCGGACTTAGGTAAACCTGTGATAAAATCCATTGAAATCTCCTCCCAACGTTGACTTGGAATGGATAAATGTTGTAGAAGTCCTGGGGTCTTAATTGTTTCCACTTTATTCTGCTGGCAAACCAAACATTCCGCCACAAACTTTCGAATATCAGATTTAAGGCCATCCCAAAAAAATTCTTTCTTCACCCCGTGGTAAGTTTTTAAAAATCTTGAGTGTCCTCCTAAAGGAGAAGTGTGCAATTCCAGAAGAATCTTTTGTTTTAGTTGGGAATTCTTACAAAGATATAAGCGATCTTTGTACCATAAGGAATCATTTGTCCAACTAAATGTATCAGATGTACTAGGATCTTGCTGCAACTTTTGAATGAGTATCCATACATCTTTGTCCTTCTTCCATTCATCTCTTGCTTCAGTTATCCAATCTGGTTGGATAATAGAAATGGCACAAAGCAATGCTTCCACCTCTTCATTCTTTCTTGAGAGTGCATCCGCAACAACATTTAGCTTCCCTTTTTTGTAGATTATTTCAAAGTCATAACCCAACATCTTTGTGACCCATTTTTGCTACTCTTCTGAAGATAGTCTTTGTTCCAAAAAGTGTTTAAGGCTATCATGATCAATTTTTACCTTGAAGTGTCTTCCCATTAGGTAAGTTCGCCATTTCTTTAGTGCATGCAGTATTTCTAACATTTCCTTCTAATAAATAGGTTTCTGTAAATACTATCCTTTGATTGGATGACTTTCAAAAGTAATGGGTCTTCCTTCTTGCATTAAAACAGCACCAATTCCATTTCCTGAGGCATCACATTCCACAATAAATGTTTTTGTGAAGTCTGGAATAGCTAAGACCGGTGCTAGGCACATTGCTTCTCTAAGATGTTCAAACGCCTTAGTTGCTTCAAGAGTCCATGAAAATGCATCTTTCTTCAATAATGTTGATAGAGGTGCTGCTATTCTCCCATAATTCTTAACAAACTTGCGATAATACCCTGTTAACCTGAGAAATCCTCGCAACTTCTTTATGATTGTGGGGACTTTCCATTCCTTAATGGCTTTAATTTTGTTAGGGTCTACCTTAACACCCTCTTGAGATACAATATGACCCAGATATTCCACCTCTTGTACTCCAAAGAAACATTTGGATTTTTGCATATAATTGTTTCTCCTGTAATAGTTTGAGCTCCCTGTCAACATGTTCAACATGATCCTTCCAAGACCTGCTGTAGATTAGTATATCATAAAAAAATACTAGCACAAATTTTCTAAGGAAGGGTTTGAAAATGGAATTCATCAACCCTTGAAATGTAGAAGGTGCATTGGTAAGGCTAAAAGGCATGACCAAAAATTCATAATGGCCCTCATGAGTTCGAAATGTTGTTTTTGGAATATCTTCAGTCTTCATTCTAATTTAATGATATCTTGAACGAAGATCCAAATTGGTAAAATAAATTGCTCCATATAATTCATCCAATAATTCATCAATCACAGGAATGGGAAATTTATCTTTAATGGTGAGCTTATTGAGCTCCCTATAATCCGGACACATGTGCCATGATCCATCCTTATTGTGTACCAATACTACAGGAGCAGAGAAAGAACTTTGACTAGGTTAAATTATACCTGCCTCTAACATTTCTACAATCATACGTTCAATTTCACTCTTTTAGACATAAGGATATCTATAAGGCCTGATGTTTGGAGGAACACTTCCTGGAATCAAATGAATAGCATGATCATGATCATGAATAGGTGGTAGTCCTTTGGGAGTTTCAAACACCTTGGAATGATTGTCCAAGACTTGTTGGAGATCTACAGAAATAGATGATTTTTATGTTGGAACTTCTAGTGAGCATAATTGTGCAATTACGCCTCGTTTTTCTTTCTTTAGAAGCTTTGTCATGACATTAGAGCTTATTTTCTTTCTTGGCTTCCCTGCAATACTCTGTAATTCGACTTCCTTTCCTTCTGAAAAAAATTTCAAGAAAATTTCTTGAAAATTTAAAGCTACCATCCCCAAAGATTGTAACCATTGTACTGCTAGTACAACATTAGCACCTCCCATAGGAATGAAAAGCATTGGACTATTCAATACATATTCCCCCATGGTTAGCTTGATATTATGGAATTTTCCAGAGCAATTTATAGTTCCTCCATTTGCAACCATCACTTGACATTCTAGGGCTGGGTATAGGAAACAATTCAATTCCTTGGCTACCTTACAATGAATAAAATTATGGGTGCTACCTGAATCAATCAACACTATTACCTTTTTCTTCTTGATATGTCCTTCTATCTTGATAGTTTGAGGAGTGGTAATTCATACCAATGCATTACACGATATGGTCAGACTCATTTCTTCCTCTTCTAGGGCTGGTTCTTGGTGTATATCCTCTTCTTGTTAATTTTCTTCTTCCTCTTCACAATGTATGTAAAATAATTTCTTCTCAGCACACTTATGACCTTTAGTGTATTTTCTATCACAACTGTAGCAAAGCCCTTTTGATCTTTTTTCTTCCAATTGTTGTGGTGTCAACCTTGTAGGTTGTGAAAATCTAGGTGTAGCAACAATTCCTTCTTTATAGAAGTGAGTAGTAGGCTTCCTTGTCGCCATAATTTTACATTCAATTTTTCTTGCCAACCTGAATGCCTTCTCCAATAAATCAGGTTCCAAAACGAGAACTTCATGTTGGATGTTATCCTTTAAAGTTCCTATGAAGAGATCAATCCTGTGTTCCTCTGGCATATCAGTTACCCTTATATTCAATTTTTGGAAGTCCTCTATGTGCTGCCCCACCAAACCCTTTTGTTTGAGATTTATCAATTGGCTAAAGAATGTGTTGCTCTTTGTATCCTCATAATGTGCTATCATTTCCTCCATAAAAATTGACCAAGTGACAATTTTTTTACGGGAGAAAAGCCATCGATACCATAAAAATGTATTTTGTTCTAAATGTAAAGTTGCAATGCATACTTTTTATGTGTTTTTCACATTATGGAGATCAAAATATTGCTCCATCTATAGTATCCATGTTACAAGATCCTTTCCATCAAACTTCCTCATATCCATTTTTGGAATATGGTGGTTCTTCCTGCCAACATTAGAGTTTACAAAGTCACGATTAACATTTATTTTGTTCTCCTCATGAGTTTCCTCTACTATCTTTTCACCATTAGGAAACATTTCTTGTATCAACTTTGGCAATCCTTCCATGTCTGCTTTTAGATCATTCTTCATGTTTTCCATGTTGTCTTTCATGTCATCCATTTTAGCTTCCATGCCAACTTCCATGCCATCCATCTTATCTTCCACGCCATCTATCTTAGCTTCCATGCCTTTCTTCAAACCATCCATATTCACTTCCATGCCTTTCTTCAAAACTTCTATTTAATTTTTTTATGCTCTTTGCGAGAGCGAAATTTGGTGAACTTGCTCTTGTAATTTTGATACATCATGTTGCAATTCTTCATCTTCATGAGTCATAATAGAGTCTTTTGAAGGCTTAATGGGTGTTTAATTCTTTTTATGGGGCATTTTTTAGAACCCAATACTGATATATATTCTACAATATGCCCTTGTAATCAATTCAAACTGATTCTTCAAACAAGACTTATGCGATTCGGAAAAAAAATACACACCTTTTTCTTGCTTTTGAGGAGGTCGATATTGAAATTGGATTATCTCTGTGATTGCAGCTCTTCAATATCTGAAATTCATCACTAAGATAGCCCTCTAAATTCTCTTTTGAATGCCATAGGTCTGACCTGATTTGGATTCTCCAAGGCAAAGTTGTGTCCAATCTCCCACAATGACCTAATTATGGATTGGTTTAATAGAGCGACCTTGTACTACTTTCCACGTGTCACTATTTCATTATTTGGCTCTAAAATTGATAGCCAAGAAACTACAGTCCGTTTACTTGTGACCACTTTTTACGGCACTCTAATCCGATGTTCAGAGAGAGATTTATGAATATTTTCCCACGATCACCTCTTTGAGATGAAATTCAGGAGCCTAAAAAAGCACTATCTTCCACAGATCATATCTCTGAAACTATTGTGAACCAAGCTCTAAATTTTTGTGATGAGTTTCCTCAGGATTTCAGCTTCACGCCCTAAAAATTTCAGATTCTGAACCTTCGTAGAAACAAAGTTATAGCTCAAATTCCATGATGACCTATTTAGATTAAATTGAGGAGCCTGAAAAAAGACCTAACCTCCACAGATCATATCTCTGAAAATATTGCGAACCAAGCTCTGAAATTTTGTGACAATGTTCCTCGGGATTTTGGCTTCACACCCTAAAACTTTCAGCTTCTGAAACTTCGTAAAAAAAAAAATTATAGCGAAAATTCCACGCTGACCTGTTTGGAGCAGCGAGACCCTAGAATCTCAAAGCTCTGATACCAAATGTTGTGAAACCAGCTCCAAAAATAGAAGAAAAGAGATATCAACACCTTAGAAATAAGCCACTTCGAGGGGGAAACCTCCAATACATTACATTAATGAACAATTCTTGGATGATACAAATTACAAAACCTCCTTTCTATATATAGGAGTCCATGGGGCCCAATGTAATCCTAATGGGGCCACAATGTAATCCTAGCCGACCTAACAATAATAATTTAAGGGCACAATAATAACAATATGGGGGTTACAGGGGTACAATAATAACAATAAGGGACTATACTAGTAATATAGGGACCTAACTGATTTCACAAACAGTGTTCCAAAAATATTACGATGCCTTGCTTTTATATCCAAACATAGTGATCATCATTCTTCGGCACTTGAACTGCTATCACCGCTAGAGCTACTTCCATGACTTGGGTTATTTTCAAAAATGTTGTGTTCATGACGTTGATTGTTTTCTTATTCTTTACCTTCTTCCATCTACAAACATAAAAATAAACTGTAATGAGTGTATATACATTGGTGAGAATAATGAAAATTGCAATATTAAATAATATACATCAATGTAAATCGAAAAGAAATGACGTACCAATGCAACAATTGACTCATAAGCTATACACATTCTTTCAAAACCATGTAACGTGCCATCTTTCAAGATTTGATCTGTTGGCGCAGTGCCATACTTCGTTTCCTGCAAGTTTTATACCCCATAAGAAATCATATATTTAATATAAAAGATTTATTTTTTCTATTAATTATAGATGGAGCCAAGTAAAACAAGATCGATAGATGCTTACAAATTCCACAATTAAGTTCTGATATGCCAACAGATACGCACAACCCATATTTAAACCAATTTCAATCAATTCCTCTGATGGTTCTTCTTTGTATGTTAGCACCTGTTTGGAGACATTCAATGATGATTTTTGTAAAACAACTTAAAAATAAAAAAACGAAATCTAGTTAAGTTGTTATAAGGAAGTAACAATTACTCAAAAACTTAGATATCAATCATTTTCTTTCTTGTCATCCTATTTTATGTGCTGAATGGGTTCCATTTTCTTTTCTTTTCTGCAAGAAAATACTTGAAAATTAATATTTAATGCTAAATTGTTTATTTATTTTACCTAATGATCAAAAAAATCAATGATTACATATTACATTTGAAGCACGTTGTTGTTGAGATGGCTCCTCCTGTGATGCAATTTTGTCCATTTCTTTTACCATCTCCTTGTACACCTTTTTGGACATTCCTACTGGCATATTTCTGATATCAACTCGTTCATCTTTTGAGATTTTCATAATCTTCCTGAAAATGTAACATGACAATAAACTATTTAATTTTTATATTGATTTATGAAAAGTAAGTATAACAAAAGTGATATTTATAAATAATTCTAGACAAACATATAAAGGAATATTACTTTTTCATTCCTTCTTTTTTGTTGTTGTACGTTTTTGCTATTAAAAGTCTGACATGTCTCATTGACCAATTCTATGGAAAATCTTCCTGTATTTTACATAAAATCTGGCTCTTGGAATCATTGGATTGGTTTTTGTATTGTAAGTGGAAAGAACGTCTATACATTCGTTCCACTAGATCTCTCAAACATTTGTAAAAGTTTTTCCCCCTTTCGTTAACCTCCAACACCACTCCAAATGAGCTAAGGAGAAATTCATTTTCATTTGCATGTTGTATTGTTTTTCTTTTCTTAGAACAACATTCCTTTTCTGAGTTGTTGGTCCCTGTAGAACATTAAACAGAGGTGAATTAATAGACTTTTTCACACATGTTATCTAATAATTTTAATTATATTATTAATGAAAACTAAAAAAAGAAACTCATATTGGATCGATAGTATTTTTTCATTCACCTTATTCATCCTTTTGCAATTTTTCCATCAAGCTTATACGTTCTTCTGATCCTAGATCAGAAATAATCTTATCGAGCTTCATCATTTTGTGGATCTGCATGATACACATTAAATAATACATATTATTTAAGCTTACATATAGTTCAAAAATAAATTTTTTGTAACAAATTTACAAAGAACTTTCCTTTTTTTCTTTTCTTGATGTGTTATCGGTATTTTTGTTACTTGATCTCTTGTTAGTCATTTCTTTAACAATATCAAACCTGTATCATATCAGTCAATAATATATTTTTAAATAAACTATCAAATTCTCAATTTAAAAAAAAAAACTCAAAAAACCAGTGCGCCATTCATGGTGAACGCACCGACATCGGTGCGTGTATGTCTTTCTCACACACAGAAAAAACAGTATAATACACCAAACGGTGCTCTATGTCAACAAGAAGCCCTGATGCATTACATGTCAATGACCACACCGATTAACCATCATAAAAATAATAAAAATCTTCCAATGTTAGTTTTTTTAGCATAAATCGGTGCTATATTTTACATATGGCACATCGTTAAAAAGATCTTGTTTTTTTACATTACTTATCTGGTTCTCTTGTAAACAACAAAGCACTAGTGCGCTACCTTACATAGGGCACTATAGTAAAAAATCTGTTTTTTTCTTAAATCATTCCAAAGCCCACATGGATTAAGATACGACTATGCTAATCATCCCGTCGGTTGCATGTCTTAGTTCTATATTTAGCAATACAAACCCTATAAATATAAATTGAAAAGTCCTAATTCTGAATCAAAGAAAGAAGAAGAAGAAATGGGAGAAACAAAAAGAAAGTAAGGTTTGTATTTTTTGAAAGTTTTTTTTTCGAAACTAAACATTTGCGGTGTATCATAATGAAATAGCGCACCGGCTACATATTTTTCTAATTTTTTATGACAGTACTTTCACGGTGCACTGTGATAACAGAGCGCCCTAGTGCACTCTTTCATACAGGACGCACCGATTTTTTTTTTTCTTAATTTACGCAAGGGCCGACATGGATTGGGATTCGACTATGTAGGTCAACCTGTTTGTTGGATGTCTTAGGTTTATATTTAGCAATATAAACCCTATAAATATAAATTGAAAAGCCCTAATTCTGAAATTACAACAAGTGGGAGAAGACAGGGCAGAAACTAAAATAATGTAGGGTATGTTTGTAAAATGGTTTTTTTTCAAAACAACACATTGTGTGGTGCGCCATAATGTAATAGTGCACCGGTGCCATATGTTACATATGGCGCAGTGATAAAAAAATAATTTGTTTTTTTAATTTTTTATCACTGTACTTGCGTGGTGCACTTGTATAACAGAGTGCACCAGTGCGCTATGTTACGAAGGGGGCACCGATGAAAAAAAATGTCTTTTTTTAAGATTGACGCAAGGGCCAACATGGATTGAGATCTGACTTTGCAGATCATCCCGTTGGTTGCATGTCTTAGGCTTATGTTTAGCAATAAAAACCCTATAAATATAGATTGAAAAGCCCTAATTTTTAAATCACAGCAAGTGGGAGAAGAAAGGGTAGAAACAAAAATAATGTAGGGTATGTTTGTAAAATGGTTTTTTTCCAAAACAACACGTTTTGCGGTGCTCCATAATGTAATAGTGCACCGGTGCCATATGTTACAAATGACACACTGATAAAAACATATTTTGTTTTTTTATTTTTTATCATTGTACTTCAACAGTGCGCTGGTATAACAAAGCGCATCGGTGCGCAACGTTACGCAGGGCGCACCGGCGAAAAAAATCTGTATTTTTTTTAATATTGACGCAAGGGCCAACATGGATTGGGATCTGACTATGCAAGTCGTCCTATGGGTTGGATTTCTTATGAGTACAGAAACCCTATAAATCTAAATTGAAAATAAAGAGGGAGAAAAAATGGCAGAAACAAAAAGAATCTAGGGTTTTGTTTCTAAAAATTGATTTCTTTTCTTATTTTGTTTCTGAAAACTGCAGAAAAGGTAAAAAACTGCAGAAACAAAAAGTTAAAAAATAAATAATATTTGATTTTGTATTTTACTTCATAGAAAACTAGAGAAAAAATAAAATAAAACAATAGACTTTGAATTCTTATTTCACTGCATAAAAAAAACTGCAAAAAAAAGTACAAAAAACAATAAACTTTACTCACGTCGTTTAAAATTCTATGGTACAGGGTTTGAATTACCAGAGGTTTGGAATTTGGATTGTCTGAATACTTCTGTTCAAACGTATTTCCCTACTCCACAGTGCTCTCATGCTCTATTTTCTCCAGGTATGTATCCTACAAATCTCTGGCTGAAATGTTTCACAAAAATAGTGAAATAATGAAAAGTGTTTAGTATTTAAAGAAATGTTTTATGAAATTAGATTTTTGAAAATATTTTGCCGCCCAATTTTCAATTTACTGTTTTTTTTTCACTCAAAGAAAATAGGGTTGCACTTTTCTTTATTACAGTTATTCGTTTACCGGTGCGTCATTTAATTGAACCGCACTAGTGCTAATTGCTACAAAAGCACACCGGTGTGCAAAATAAAGAACTGACTAGTGTGGTTATCTGAAAATTATGCACCGGAATTACATTTAGGTTTGTGCACCAAATTTTATTGTTGTTTTGCTCAAATGCAGGGAGAAAATATCATATATTATATGAAATGAACAATTCTTCAAAATCCAGCTTGTTCCATAATATTTCTCAAAGTCCATCGTGGAGTTCTCCCTATCCATGTGGAGATGTAATATTTACTTCATATTTGTTTTATTTTTTCACTATATAATTGAATTTATGTATGTTTTTTATCCATGTAGTCAATCATGCACAACTTATTTAAATTTATATTGTATACAAATTTCTAGGTTCATACAGATTCATCATCGAGTTCATATGCACAAAATTATATTCAAAGTACTACTCCAAAACATCGAAAGTTCTTATCAAGAGTTGCATACCGCAAGACACATTTGGTAGATGAAAATGGACAGCCGCTTCACTCTGCTAATTGTAACAATATTGCATCTCATAGCCACAATCCCGGGACAATGATGGTCATTATAATTATAATTGTTTGGTATATATATTGATTAATATGTAATTATTTCAATGTCAAACCAATTTATAATAATGCAATATTGTCAACGTGGTTACTAATTGATATCATAATATTTTGTACTAATCATGTTCAATTTTTTTTTATTATTATTAGGATTCTAGTGATGATGAACGACCTACCTACCATCTTCCGTTGCACCCCACGAAAATTTCAAATCGAGAGAAGACTGAATTAAGAGAAAAAATCAAAGAGGAATGATAACAAGAATGGTTGAATCAACCACCGATTCAATTCCCGCTACGTCTAGATTCACCAATTAGGAATGACTACAGAAATAGTAGTTCTTCACAAGCTGGCAATGGAGACAATCAAATAGAGGTTGGTATGGATGATTATTTAAGGGATACGACTGCCATGGAGACGATGTTGTTAGATGAATTCCAAAATGATGATCAGCTAGGGGATGATGCTCATATCGCTGACACCTTTTTCGAAAGCCTTAAATTTGCTTCCACCACCCCTCTCTTTAGACTCGGCAGTTAGTCAAAGTCTACCCAGTTGGGGACAACGATGTTACTAACAACTTGAAAGAAAATTTTGGCTTGTCTAATGCATTTTTCTCATAAATTTTGAGGTAAGTTACCATAAAGTACTTCCCTTATATAAATTTGAAATATAATCAGTACACTACAATGAAAATTACAAATGTTAAATTTTATGAACATTAATAATTATATCAAAATTAATGTACATTTATTAATTTAGTTTTCCATGATCACGAACTACAGGTTATTCAAAGATAAGGTTCTTCCGAGTGATAATGTCTTGCCCAGTAGCTGCGAAGAGGCAAAAAAATTGTTGAAAATGTTGGGTGTTGAGTACATATCATATCATGCATGTCCAAATGATTGTATTCTATATAGAGGAGAATATGCAGACAAAGAGATGTGTCTAAAATGTGGGCATGACAGGTATGATAAATAAAAAAAGAAGGGTAAATCACGTACTGGTCCTCCTTTTAAGATATTAAGGTACATGCATATAATCCCAAGGATTCAAAGGCTCTTTCGTTGCAAATAATTAGCTATGTTGCAGGAATGGCATGCCTCACACATAAGTGAGTTGGGAGTTATGCGAATACCAACTGATTCAATAGCCATGAAGCATATAGAGGATACATGGCCTGAAAAATTCAACAATGAAGTACAAAGTCTACGATTTAGCATAGCCATGAAGCATATAGAGGATACATGGCCCGAAAAATTCAACAATGAAGTACAAAGTCTACGATTTAGCATAGCCATGGATGGTGTCAACCCATATTCCCTCCAGAACACCAACTATTCTGTTTGGCCTGTAGTAGTGATCAATAACAATATCCCCCCATGGTTGTCTGTGAAGAATGAACATCTTATGTTGGCTCTCATAGTCACTGGTAGAAGACAAGTGAAGAATATGGATGTCTACTTACAACCATTGGTAGATGAATTGAAGGAATTATGGGATGGGATAAATGTATACGATGTATCAAGACGTATCGCAACAGAGAGGAGGTTTACGTTGTATGGCATATGTGCTTACACGACACATGATTATCCAGGCTTAGGAGTTTGCTCTGGTAAATTACATGTTTAATTTATTAATTTGTTTATATATAATGTAACAATATTCTTTCACATATTAGTTATTTAATTCATTGTAATATTATTTGTTTTGATCTTCGTGATATCCTTTAACATGCCATGCATATTAATTAATGTATACAAATATAATCTCGCAGGTCTTGTAACAAAAGGGTATTTTGGATGTAAATTTTGTGGACCTTCTTTGAAAGCTAGATGGTCCAAGGACCTACGAAAGCCAGTGTATGATTGCTCCAAGATATTCCTACCAGAACAACACCCTTACAGAAGAGCAGCATTCGCTTTCAATGGTAAACGAGAAAGAACCCAAAGGCCTCCAATAATGACACCAGCTAAATGGCTTAGAGCATATGAGAGAGAGAAGGAGAAGGAGTTCACAGAAATGTTTGATTCAAATGGGGAGCCCAAGTTCGATGATCCAAATTTCTTCAACACCTATCTTGAGAAATTTCCCATTGGGATGAAAATGAAATCTATCTTTTATGACCTCCCATATTGGGAGCATATTAAGATTGCCCACTTATTAGATCCCATGCATATATTTAAAAATGTTTCATCTTCTTTATGGAGGCACATATCATCGAAACAAAGTGACACATTGGTGGCTAGGAAAGATATTATTACTTCAAAAACTAAAAATAAATATTGGCCAAGACGATTAGAAAGTACGGGATCAGAGGCAAGCGCTGGTCCCTGTAATTCATGGTTTTTCAAAGAAGGTGATGTCCCATGGATTTTTAAAAAAGATGATATATCTTTCGCAAAGGAAGTTATAATGGATGTGAGGGTGCAAACTTCATATGGGTCTTCATTATGGCGTTGCTTCACCGTGGATGACCATTTTTTGGGGTTGAAATCGCATGACCATTTGAATCTTCTAAGAGTACGTATAATGTCAAAAGAATGATTTTATTATTTTTTATATTAATAAATTTTATCCCATGCAATGATCATAAAACATAACTAATTTTGTATATTATTGCACGTTTTTATAACTTTGCAGTTTCATTATCCTTTGTTTGTGCGTGGGTGTGTGAAACATGAATTCCCTCAAGACCTAGGACATGCCATATCTAAATTATCTACATTTGTACATTGGATCACGTCAAAGGAGATTCATGTCGCTATCATTCCACAGTGGCATCAAGAGATAGTTGAGATTGTTTGTATGTATGAGAAGGAACTACCGATGAGTTTCATGGACTTACAGGTTCATCTTCTAATCCACCTGGTAGATGAGGTTGAATTAGTTAGGGTTGTTTCTTGTCGTTGGATGTTCTTCTTAGAGAGGTACTTGAAGAAGTTGAAAGGTTTTGTTCGACAAAGGGAAAAACCCGAGGGGTCTATGGCAGAGGGGTGCATATCGTATGAGTCTTTCTACTATGCCAGTGATTACATCAAGCAGATCAACAATAGACTAGGTGCGGTGATTTGGGGCGATGAATTGGATGAAGACAAAAGAGAAGGAGAGTTGCTCCAAACAAGTGGAAAAAAGCTCTTGATAAAGAGTAAGCGACTTATAATTTTTCAAATTTACAAAAAGTAATTAATATTCATGTTGAACTTCAATATAATGTATATTTTGATCTCTAAGTACTATATAATGTTGGTTTGATTTCATCAGCGAATGTAAAAATTGAAGCAATCAATAAATTCATTCTTTACAATTTTGAAGCGACATAATCGTGGGTCACATTGTATGAACAAAAAAGAATGAAATTGGATAGTGACAGGAAAGAATTCAGACGGTTGAATGGTAGAAGTGTGCCTTATCTCGATCATTTAAAAGAAAATATGCCAAAAATATGCCCCAGCAATTGGGTTGCTGACCAAGTCAGAGAGAAATACAGTGCTACCGGTCGTTACCCATGTGCTGAAGAGGATGCACTAAACATAGGGATTGGGTGTAGCAACTCGGTAATAATTTATATGTAAATTTGAAAATTATATTAAGGCATCTACATTTCATATTTTAACTGTTGGATTATTATTTATAAGACACATGACACTTATATGAATTTTTAAACTTTTTTATAATAGGTGCATTTGTTCCCATCTATGTGGGCATATGGACACAATTTTCGCACACAAAATGCCGATTCTGGAAACATCACACAAGACTGTGGAGTGGAAGTCGAGTTCGATCAATCTAGTCAATCTAGCCACCGTGATCAACAACTAGTAAGAGGGACGTTAGGTTATGTAGGAAAGATACAAGAGATCATTGAAGTGGATTTTTCTTCTTTCCAATGTGTTATTTTTAGGTGCAAATGGTGGGCACCTTTGATCGGAATAATGTAAAGGAAGATCGTGATAGTAGGCTGATATGTATCAACTCTAGAAATATGTGGGATGAAGATAAGGAGCCCTATGTTTTCCCTAAACACTGCAACCAGGTGTTTTCTACCCAGATGTGTTGGATAGGGATTGGTGGTTCGTATTGACACATGGCCCTAGATCAAAACATATTTTTGAGAACAATAGTGTTATCATGCCATGCGAGCTAGAAGATAATGAGGGTGATCATGAGAACCGAAAGTGATATGGTACAATATTTGTTATTTCATCAATATTTATACTTTTTAAGATGAGTTTTTCGAAATATTAATGTAATATGTATTTCGAATTAATTGGTTATTTTCATTGTGTTAATGTTAAAATCAATAACTCACTTGATAATTTGGTATTATGTACTTGATCTCAAAAACAATGGCGTACTGTATAAATTAATTCTTTTTTTGTATCTAAGATCATAATAAAATAATGATAATTCTAATTAAGTACAAGAATTTATTTGCATTATTTTCTAAATTTCCTTATGTTACAATAAATCATATTATTATATATTTATTATTTTACAATTATTTAAAATTTACAAATTTACAAATTTTAATAAATTCATTTCACATTAATACAATTAAATTTTTACAAATATTTTACATACAATTAGAATTATAATTAGAATTATTAGAATTACAATTACAATTTTACAATTTCACATACAATAACAATTTTAGAATTTTACATATATACAATTACAATTTTACAAATTAAAAAATTACAATTACAATTACAATTTTAGAAATTTACATATATATCATTACAATTACAATTTTAGAATTTTAAATACAATTAGAAATATAAATATTACAAATTTACAATATCATGATCATTTGGTATTTATAAATTAATTAATAAACATCACGTTCATGATAGGCATCGTGCAAACATCATATTTGACTAAAAAACACATTAAAAATCGCTAACTGTGTCATCGTGATCAACAAAACACAATTAACATTATATATTAACATCATCAGTACAACACAAATATCAAATATGCATCTCATGCTATCACATACACATCTATCTGCAAGCTGCACATTAAATGAACATATCTAACATGACCTAACAACATACACATAATGATGATCACCAACATGTAAATTAAGTACAAATGCAAAATGAACATAATATATATATATATATATATATATATATATATAACTGAATGATGTTAAAAATATACAACTATAATATAAATGTCATGGATCAGCCGATGATCGAGCCTCATCTCCATGATGACTACTGGTAGATGCTATTGGAGGCTCATGCAAATATGGCGCAAAGCAAGGCCGTGAACGATCATGAGATGTCGATGGTACGATGTGCCTTGCAGACTGTCCATCATGTGCTACGGCTCGCTCGTAACATGCGACAGTCCTCCTCAGTTGCGTAAAAGTTGTCGTAACTCCTACGACATGCCGCATCAGGCTGTACATGTCACGCGGCATGCATCTCCACATCTGTAAGAGCCTATCATCGACCTCTATATCTCTGAAATCAGTGGGGTGGATGCCCGCCTCAACAAACAATGCAATGAGTTGGTCGCCCAACTCCATCCTGTATCTAGCATTACTCAAAGGTCGACCGCGGGCCAACGCACTAGCTGGAGCAAGTCTCTGATCTGCACCAGCCTCCTGTTGATCCTTGGCAATATCTGGCATCATGCCCTTTTCATCCTCATCAAGATCCACAACTGGATCAGGTGGTGGTGGGGGCATCTCGTTGCCATCATAAGAGCCAATGTCTGCAAAATATATACAAGTACACAACAATAATTATACAATTTCATTACACAATTTAATAAAAACAAGTTAAAGAAAATATTAGAATAAATTTAAATAAAACAGTAATATTACCTCTATCATCTGGCAGCTCATCATCTGTGAAGAGGATGTTGGCACACCCTCTCCAATCCAACCCTGCATAAGGATAGGGGACCATAATGAAGGGATGCTCAAAAACACTAGCTAGCAACCCCAATGCATCATCTGATATTTTCACTGGAAACAGAGTCTCCTCCCTCTTGGGCATCATCTGCCCCCACATATGCATACGTGCCTCAGTAATCGGCCTACGAGGCTATCAAAGAAAATAAGGCCTCGTCTTTGGAAACCTCTCAACAAATAAACAAAAAATCTCTGAAGCAAAAGGGAAGTTGACCCTCCCTTGTGCACGAGCACAACATCTATCTAATGCTATATAGAACTGCGATAAAAAAATGGCAGACCACCTGACAAGTCGTGGCTGCTGTAGTAAAGAATCAACATAATATAAAAGCTAGAAACTAATGTGTTTCCCATCACTTGTGTTGTGTGAAATGATCGAAATGATAAGTGAGAGACACTGGACCTCCTCGCGACCAAACACACCAATACGTAACTATCCTTCGGAGACCTAAAAATATGAAGGAGACAATATATCTGCTCCAATGTATCTCTGGGAGTAAACTAATTGACTCCCTGCCACACATCCAGCTGGAACCTCGTGGAAAGAGGGAAAATCCACACCTCTCCTCGAAAGCCCTGTAATAAAATATACATCCTCCTCAGTGGGCGTGTACCACTGGACGATACCAACTCGGAAAGCCTGTTGCTGGGAATTCCACCTTTGAATAAGATGTCTCAAAAAACAACTATGGGACTTTAGGGAAGTAGCCTCCTCATAGAACTTGAGGAGGCCTACCTGCCTTAGGAGCCCCTGCATCACTGCTGTAATAGGGTGAGGGTACGCATCTTTCTCCCTCTCTCTTGCCTCCCATAGGTGAACCATGTTATATTGTTCCGCCTGTTGTTGTTATTGTTTCTCCTCTTCTCTCCTTTCACGTCTCTAAATGATTGACATATTAAACACAATTTTTTAATTAAATGACACATGTATTTACAAATATACGTATATAAATATTTTTTGAAAAATAAATAAAACAAGAGTTGGTGCGCCAAAAACACAGTCACGCACCGGTAATGGTGCATCCCTCCACAAAGATGCACCGGCGATGGTGCATATAATGATGTAAAAAGCACCAGGAGCGATGCTCCAGAAAATATTTTTAGCGCACCGTTCACTAAGTGCAATGTCAGGAGGTGAGTGTGCTGACTTCACTATACTCCCTGGGGCTTATAGCTAAGTTATCACACCGCCCTCCTTCCACCATACATAGTCGTACGGTGTGGCTAGGTATCGGAGCGCACCACTCTTTGTCGTAAAATTTACAATTACACCGTGCGCCTTTGGAATCTGCCCTAGAATCGGTGCTGATACACTTAGCACTAGTTTACCAACCCAAACCATTGACAATGTTGATTTGCGATTCTGGTGCGTTGAAAAATTTACGTGCCCTGGGGCGGATAATTTGGTCAACGCATCGGGTGGTCAAGAATCAACATTGTCAATGGTGCGGCCTGGTAAATCACTAGAGAATTTGGCGGAAATTCCGACGGCCAATTCGTCGCTATTCCGACACATAGTCGTCGCAAGAGCGACAGTTCAGGGGCGGACAAACCGTGGTTTTTCATGCCGTCGCCGTTCCGACACACATAAAAAGTGTCGCACTATCGACACTTCTTCCGTCGTTCTGAACAAGCATCACTCTTCAGACGTCTCACAAACCGTCGCGCCTCCGACGTTTGTAAACTGTCGCACTTCTGATGAAATGTGGTTCGACGTTTGGAACATCGCTCTTCCGACGCTTGTAAACCGTCGCAATTCTGACCCAACGTGGTCCGACGTTTTGGACGTCGCTCTTCCGACGCTTGTAAACCGTCGCAATTCCGACTAAAAGTGGTCCGACGTTTTGGACGTCGCTCTTCCGACGCTTGTAAACTGTCGCAATTCCGACTAAACATGGTCCGACGTTTTGGACGTCACTCTTCCGACGTCTGGAAGATGTCACAATACCGACGATATGTGGTCCGACGTTTGGAACGTCGCTCTTCTGACGTTTTCATACTGTCTCTCTTCCGACGTTTCTGGGTTGTCGCAGTTCCGACGTCTACAAGGCGTCAGTAGATCGACGGAGGGTTCAATTTAAATAAAAAAAATTAAAATTTTAAAAGACGAGAAACGTTGTTTTGAATATATTATATGAAGTAAAATAGTCCATGAAAGTGAAATAGCAGTATGTAGAATAGTAAAGCAACAGATAGAGTACCGACGTCCATTGTTCCAAATACAAATTAAAGTACCCAAAACCCTACAACAGTGAAGTAAAACAATCCATGAAAGTGAAATAGCAGTATGTAGAATAGTAAAGCAACAGATAGAGTACTGACGTCCATTGTTCCAAATACAAATTAAAGTACCCAAAACCCTACAACAGTGAAGTAAAACAATCCATGAAAGTGAAATAACAGTATGTAGAATAGTAAAGCAACCGATAGAGTACCGACGTCCATTGTTCCAAATACAAATTAAAGTACCCAAAACCCTGCAACAGAGAAAAACGCTAATCATAATCATGTGAGGAGTGTGATATGTCCAAAATATAAAAAGACCATCAGACCATATCAATAAACCAGCAACATAGACCAACATCGCTAGTTTTGAAGGCAGAGTGATAAACATTAATCATTTTTTTTTTCACAAGAGAAAAAACGTTGTTTTGAATATATTATATGAAGTAAAACAGTCCATGAAATAATTACATTTTCACATCTGAAGATTGGAACCCAAATATACATCCAGAAAAGTGGAAGTCCCACCCCAGACAGTGATAGAAAAATACCCCATGTCACATACGGGGACTTGATATAAAACCCAGTAACGGTCCACATGGAGATTATCGACAATCTGAGAAAGCATCCAAATATGCCCGAGGCATCTATAAGAAAGTGAAATGGCAGTATGTAGAATAGTAAAGCAACAGATAGAGTACCGACGTCCATTGTTCCAAATACAAATTAAAGTACCCAAAATCCTTGAACAGAGAAAAACGCTAATCATGTGAGGAGTGTGATATGTCCAAAATATAAAAAGACCATCGGACCATATCAATAAACCAGCAACATAGACCAGCATCGCTAGTTTTGAAGGCAGAATGATAAACATTAATCATTTTTTTTTCAGAAGAGAAAAAATGATGTTTTGAATATATTATATGAAGTAAAACAGTCCATGAAGTCATTACATTTTCACATCTGAAGATTGGAACCCAAATATCCATCCAGAAAAGTGGAAGTCCCACCCCAGACAATGATAGAAAAATACCCCATGTCACATATAGCGACTTGATATAAAACCCAGTAACGGTCCACATGGAGATTATCGACAATCTGAGAAAGCATCCAAATATGCCCGAGGCATCTATAAGAAAGTGAAATAGCAGTATGTAGAATAGTAAAGCAACAGATAGAGTACCGATGTCCATTGTTCCAAATACAAATTAAAGTACCCAAAATCCTGCAACAGAGAAAAACGCTAATCATGTGAGGAGTGTGATATGTCCAAAATATAAAAAGACCATCAGACCATATCAATAAACCAGCAACATAGACCAGCATCGCTAGTTTTGAAGGCAGAGTGATAAGCATTAATCATTTTTTTTTCACAAGAGAAAAAACGTTGTTTTGAATATATTATATGAAGTAAAACAATCCATGAAGTCATTACATTTTCACATCTGAAGATTGGAACCCAAATATCCATCCAGAAAAGTGGAAGTCCCACCCCAGACAATGATAGAAAAATGCCCCATGTCACATACAGGGACATGATATAAAATCCAGTAACGGTCCACATGGAGATTATCGACAATCTGAGAAAGCATTCAAATATGCCCGAGGCATCTATAAGAAAGTGAAATAGTAGTATGTAGAACAGTAAAGCAACAGATAGAGTATCGACATCCATTGTTCCAAATACAAGTTAAAGTACCCAAAATCCTTGAACAGATCAAGAAAAACGCTAATCATGTGAGAATTCAAAGTAAATTTAATCTATTAACATTGCGAATAAAATTACACCGAAGTCAAAAACATTGCCTGGCCATACTCATGGCAAATTTGTCATCAAAAAATAAAAAAATTAAGAAGACTGCCCTCATACGAGGAAACCAGTCTTGAACGTTTAATTTACAGAATTCAAAAATATTACTTAAAGGTCCAGCACAGTAAAATAAACTAAAAGCAGCCCAATTAACTGGGCCTGCTAAGCAAGAAAAACAAATCAACCAAACTAATCCTCCGCTGGTTCCTCCACGATTCGGTACCATCCTTCGGAAGGTCCAGGATCGCTAGGTGCTACCTCCACATGCATGCCACGGCTCCCCTCCTGAAGGCCCGAATGCTGGCCGGCTTTTTCCGAGCTCAGACCCGCCGGACGGGTGCATTCTTCCTCCGTTTGGGCCTCCTCGCGGAAGACCACGGTGACTACAGCTGTGATTCGCGGGCGGTTGAGGAGGGGGGGTAAATCAAGAAAAATTAACGCCGGTGCGCGTACGTGGGAAGAAGTTGAACTAGCGGTGGGGAAGCCGAGGAGCGAGGGGAATCCATACGGTGGCCGGATACGCACAGGCGACCACTTCCACTCCCCTGGTGTTGTCGACTAAGTAATAATCTTGGGCCCGCGGCGGAGGTCAACTGCTGGGCCAGTCTTTGGAGGGGACGCGGCACGGGGATTGACCTCTAGTGCTCCCCCTGCGGCAACGCATCCTATGACGCACGCGAGGCATGGGTGCAATCTCAGGCGCAGTGGGCACAAGAGATGAAGAAGAAGAATTCCAATTAACAGAGGAAGACAGACAGAGACAGAACCGAGAGAAATGGAAATATGCAGCAAAGTCTAGGCAGAAGTTCCGCTGGCCACTTCTCCTTATCATCGCAGTTACCAGACAGTGTAATCCAACAACCGGCTTGTCTGAAAAACCATGGCTAAACGCCATTTTTTATGTCGACCCGTCTGCAATGAAATCAAAGGACGGCCGTCATAATGAATCTCTGATCATTAATAATGAGAGCCGAAGGCCGGATCAAATTGGAGCGTGCGGAATCGCTCAGAGGAGTGGAGGTCAGATCTTGAACAGTGTTAAAAATTAATTAATGTAGATTTGATGTGAAAACTTAATTGAACAACGTTAAATGTTAATGCGATTGATATGAAATCGCCATATCCATGTCCCATCACCTTAAACGCCATCGAATGCACCCGCAGCCGGGAGCAGGGCAAGTTTTATTGAGGACACGTGGCAAAAATTGATTGGAGTGGATCTTTGTTTGGGCCGCTCGCGCAGTGGAAATCCGGACCCGTAAAATATTAGGGCGAATTTGATAAGAAATTCGCGTCACAAAATTGGCCGACGTCAGCAGGCTATTTTGGAACGCGAATTTGGTTTGAATTATGGTTTATCGCCGTTTGAAGTCCGGCGGGCTCGACTTTAGAACAATTTTCTTATAAAATTTGTGTTGGTTTTCTTTGATAATACACATATTAAAATCCCGCTTAATAAAGAGACAAAATTGTTGTGCTTTCGGAACCTGACCCGAGGATTGGACATGAGTTAACAAACAAAAGGATAGCGGAACCAGACATGCACCCGTGGTCAAGCCCTCTACCAAAACCACGAGTGGAATCACAAAAGCGGGTTGCCCATATCGCACCGCTTTTGCGAAGTAGGCGGTATTTCCTATTCACGATCGATTCCATAGGGAATGCGACACGTGGCGAAGTGACCCCGGAAAACAACTGTTTAACCCACGCCATCGCACGTTAAAGCCCGACGTTGGAAGCCGAGCGAAATTGCCAAGAGTCGTTGATTTGGAGAAGGGCCATCGGACGGTGGTCGCACGTTGAACTTGCCCGGAGGTTAACTAAGGTGTGCGGAGGATAGCCAGGTACGATATGAGTGTTTGATTGGTTATTGATATATATAGGTGGGGCCGGAGTATAATGAAATTGTTTAATTAAACGATTGGTGGATAATTAGCATAAGTCTGGAGCGTGATTGTTGTAAGGCTGGGTGGTGAAATATAGAACCGAAAGTTCATTACAAGTTATTTATTTAAAAAGAAACGTGGAGTATAAATACAAAGTGTTGAAAGTTAAACATTGGTTATAAGGATTGGAGATAATATAAAGTCGAGAATATAAATTAAAGTCCAACCATTGTGGATAGTATTTATTTATCAAATTCTACGAATTTGATAAATAAACCCGAAGAAAGAAGAAGTCAATTAAGACTCAGGCTGGAGGAAAAGAAGGGGGTACACCAAGGGAAAATGCTGACAGAGCGATTGTAGACACACCAGCTCTCCTTGGGGGTCCAATTTCAGTTTTGTTGCGTCACACGATGATCTCTCTTCTCTGGCATTTACTTGCATTGAAGATCACTATTCTAGGAATAAGGAGTTATTTTCTCCAAAAATAACCCTAGCCAAACATTGACAATGCATCAAGGATATCTTTCTATGCTTCATAAGCACATTTGTTCTACTTCTAAATCATGTCTTGGAAGTGGTTTTTGTGCTGGAAATTATTCACCAGTTGGTTTCATACCAAAGTCTTTTTCACATTTTCAGCATCCAATACATGAAAAAGATAATGGTTTAAAACAACCTAAATATTTGAAATTTTGTAAGAATTGTCTGGCACACTTTGAATATGATTTTTGAAGTCAAGTGCATGATGTTGTATAGGATCAAGTGTCATTTTGAATACCAAATGTTTCACAAAAAACTTCTCAACATGCTACCCTACAGTAAGGATTAAATGGCAATATTGCATCAACTATTTCCATAATAAAAGTGCACCTCGGCCATAAGACTAAACAACTACAAATGTTGTAGATCTAACAAGACCACACAATCAAATGTATTGCACAAAGCCAATACTGTATGAAAAATGAAAAGGAGTTTGCAACCAAAAATGCCTTAGGCAACTAATTCAATTAGATACACCAAACCATCAGCAAAAAGGAAAACCAGCCTACTCAAAAGGCAAGCGTTTACCTCCTTTGACAAAATTTTGAGTTCCGAAACAAGGGCCTTTATTATCTTGTCAATGCCCCTAGTAATTTGAACGGGGTTTGCACCTGCTGCAACAACCTAAACAAAAAGGTTTCATTTCAAATTATTTTCCACAAATTTAAGATACAACCATTGTCGGTTTTGTATTTCCTAACAAGCTCATAAATTTTGACAAAAGAACCAAAATTTTTTAATACCTGATAGCAATTTTTTCACTCAAAAACTATCTTAGACTCAATAAGCCCAACCCAAAACTAAAAAACCAAATACCATAAGACCCTACAAAAATGAATAGATGATCTTAATCCAGTACTATCGACAAAAAGTTACCTTTACACCCTCACTTATTAAACCCTGTGCTATTGAATTTTAACTTCAACTGCTGCAGCAGAAGGACGGATGCAGCAGCAACATTTTTTTTGGAGGTTGCTTGCATGCCATCCAGAAATTTAATTCAGCATTTAAAATTCCTGCAAGTTTTTTTTGTAGACGACCACAGCCATATTTCTGTACAGGATTGTATTTAAACACAACAGCCAGCATTAACGCAATTCACCAACCAGAAATTAAACAAACATAAATTTACCCGACAGTTTTGTAAATTCAAAAGGAGGACACGTGGAGCATTAATATTGGATCGCATGAAATTGAAGGGAATCTGAAAACCTGAAAACCGGACCAGAATTTTTTATAGGGCACATTGGATTGAGAATTCGAGTTAAAATTAGGCAGACGTCAGCATCCCATTTTGGAACGCGAATTTGGTTTGAAATTCAATCTATTCAGACTTTTGAAGTCTGACGGAAAGGGTTCTTTAATGTTTTGATAGTTTACTATATACATATGTTTTAAACATATGTTATATATATATATATCATATGTGAAATGAAAGGTGGGCCATAGAATTTAGTTTTAATTTTATTTTTTTTAAAAGAGGGTTTATTATAATATGTTTTATATGTTACGGCATATAAAAATAAAAAGGTCGAAAAAGCTTGGTAGTTTTTTTTATAGACAGTACGTAAATTTTTTATTACACAGCAGTGTGTAAAAAGTGAAAGACTGAATGTAACTTTTTAAGTGTGTATGCACAGCAGTGCGAAAGGGAAAAACACAGCAGAGTGTTTTAGAGACAGAGTATGTTTGTTTTGAACAGACAGTGAGTTGGTTTTATGCACTGCGTTTTGTAGCAGTCATAATTTTGTAATCCCTCTCGGTGAGGAAGTAGTGTAATAGTTTTTTTTTGAGTTATTGAAGGGAATAGAAGTTTGTTTTCAAAGTATTGAAACTCTGTCTCCTGTCAAAGAAATTTTTATTTTCTGTGTTAGAGGAAGGGAGATTTATGGGTGGTTCTTATGAATCAACCAACCATTCAGAACATGCTCATCAATCCAAACCATAAGTATTATGTGACAATATTCAAGCAGGCACTGAATCGGATTTCCGAAGCTATGTTAGAGAAACCCTAAACTCTCACTGAAAATAGGTGAAATGTGGCACCACTCAGGGATTGACATGTGCCAATTGGTACAAGTGGTAGACAATTGGCATGCTCAAACAACGAGGTGATGCAGGAATGACATGAGGGAGAAAATGTCAGAAAAGCCCCAAATCTGGAGAACTAAAGCTCATCACCAACCTGAGATTGACAACTTTACATGATGTAACCTATGAAATCGTAAATGGAGAAATCATAGTAACGATAAAGTAACCTATGTAACAATAAAGTCGGATTCATCCTGGGAGTGGTAATGGGAGAAATCATAGTGAACAACAGGAAACATGCATAGTTGCTTACAATCGAATAGATGAAAAAACACATACAAAAAACCTAGATAATAATCGTGAACAAGCTTAATATTGAATTATGAACTGTAAAGGAACTTACAAAATGTGACATTACGAAACTGGTCAAGCGCACAAGCAAAAATATCCTGGACATGACCCTGGTTGACAAGTTGTATTGCTCATGATGCAAGAGGATTTGTACCTGCACTGCCAAGTCAATCAAAATCCATCATTATCTATACAACAAATACAAGTAATTGATGTAGTATTTTTTACTCTAAGATGCATTCTTATGATAATGTTAGAACATATGTTGAAAATGTCAAAACATACCTGAATAAGCTCCTCTTCGTTTCAGGAACAATTTATTGGAGTCGCATGAACTTGGAACAAGCCTCCCACGATCTGAAAGAGTAGCAACTAAGTCAACAGTGACTTTTTTGTTGCTACGTTGGATAGAGGGAGGTTTGCTCCAAGATTAAATCGCTCCAATAAATTATTCTCTACTAAAAAGGGCCAACCACGTGAAGGTGGAAGCTCTTATGGCCCCTCCCCCCCCTCACATCACTCTCAATTCCCCAATACCCAATCTATATTTCATTTTTTACTTTCATGAGCATAAAAAAAATATTCAATAACTAATAAAAAAACAATTCAACAAAAAGTACACAAGGAAACATTGCATTAATGCTTGACATAAAAATAGTATGATAAATGAGTTTTTTATATAACGCAAAAAATGTTCCAAGTATGGTAACGTTTGTCTTATAATAATACAATATTTTACATTATCAAATTTTCTTTTTCTTCTTCCTATTTCTAAAGCTCCTAATTACATCATCAATATCATCGTGCTTTGCTCCTGTTTCATGCCTTTCGACCCGCACTGCTGACCTAGTTGCGTAGTCACGATGTCTGGTCTCATCCAGTGACGGGGCATCGCCTACAAAAATAGATAATATTAAATTTTAATTGTCAGTTTTTAAATATCATTGAACTAGTTAGGTAATATTAATAAAAAAAATTGCAATGAGATTATTTACCTGGTGCACCAGTTGTCGCCGCTGACCTAGTTGCATTGTCACGATGTCTGGTCTCATCCAGTGATGGGGCATCGCCTCCAAAAACAGATAATAATTAAATTTTAATTATCAGTTTTTAAATATCATTGAACTAGTTCGGTAATATTAATAAAAAAAATTGCAATGAGATTATTTTCCTGGTGCACCAGTTGTCGCCGTTGGGACTGTTGCCCTGTCTTCCTCTCTGGTGGTAAGATCCTCAAGGGAAACATTCTCTGTCATTTAAACAAAAAACGTTATAAGGACAACCATCAAGGTATAATTAGAAAAAATTATAAGTGAAATTAATTACCGTCACGGCCCTCACTGATAGTAGCATTGTCGGCCTGGTCCCTACTACAATGATCAGGTTGCACGTGAGGATCATCTACATTTGGCTCTAAAACTGGGTTATTTGCGTCGTCGGTAGTGTTGCTCCTTTGATTTAAACAAAGTTGTTAGACATTAAATTTATGGATGAAAACAAACATATTGAAAGGTTAATGTTTTACCTTATCAGACATTCTGGATCTTGGGACCTGCCCCAAGCTTATGCGACATTAAACTACGGCTTGATAGCCGAAATGGAAAGCGATATTTTTATCTTCCTCTGTTGTTTCTGTTCCGAAGTCATCACCCTACATTACATATGTCTGTGTATTTTTAATCATATTTGATAGGATTACAAAAACGTTGGAAGGTGATACAATTAATTATAAGATGTTTAGCTACTTAATTACAATTCTTGCGACTAATTTCAAGTAGCCGCCCTGGCCTAGCTTGTGATGGCCCTTTTTTTCAATCCTAGCTTTGGTTGCCTTTGAGGTGTCAGGCAACCTAGCATCAAAATATTGAAGTCAGATATGACGTAGCACACTTTTATTTTAGACATAAAGAAAATTAAAGCTATTGAATTAAAGTTGTAATTTACCTTGCGGGTCCGGTTGGCATTTTTCCTTCTTTCTTTGCCCTTTTCTCTTTTCCGTCATGGATGAGTGCTCTCCACTCACTCTCTGAAACTGCGAGAGGACGCTCATATCTAGGGTTAAATTGCAATTGCGTCCTATAGGTGTCCCTGGTATATTTCAAATATTTACCGGCTACCTGAGCCACCGCTTTTCTGTCAAATGTGCCGACCCCAAAAAGGGCTTCTAGATAATCTAGAAGTTCTTTTTTCAGGTTGGAATTCTGGGAATTCCACCCTGTACGTATGGTTGGGCCAAAAATTACCAACGCATGGCTCTCCAGAATCCTGTAGAACTCATTGTTTCCTACACAGAATAAAACCAAAAAGAAGAAGAAGATATTATCATTAATTTAAAAATAAAAATCATGATAAATATGTTTTAGATAAAGTACATGAAATAGTTAAAATATTAAAATTTACCTGGGAGTTGTACATGCTTTATAGGGACACCCTCATCGTTCACCAACAACGTGCCATTAATGGTCCTTGTGGAGCTGACACGTGTAGCTCCAGGAAACGCAATAATGTAGTTGGCCATATCAGCCTTATCATTGCCAACACGTTCAGCAGTTGGCTGGGTGTCAGCTTGGGCAGGGTGTGTTTCTTGGATAGAACCTAAAGGAGTAGAAGGTGTACGAGAGGGTTGTTGGGCAATATCTTGCCCTTGTGTCCCACTACCACCAACACCGGGTTCAGCAAATGCCAGAAAACGCTACATACAAAAGAATTTTTTGTTAGTTTAGTCAATGTAAAAATTAAAAATCAAACTATCACAATTCATCTCATGCAGAACAAAAAAAATATCCTTTTGACTTTTTATTATTACCTGATATCTTTCTAGCTGGCTCATAAGTTGTTTTATCCTCTCTTCTGTTTCAGGTGTTTGAGGCGCGTCTATCAAAGTATTAAATTCTGACCTTGCATCTCGTGTCTTTTTTCGCAACAAGAACACTGGAGATAGGGATGAAGAAAGCTCTTCCTCAAAGAGGGAATCATCGGGCGTACCATGGCTAGGTGTCTGCATATTTGAACAAAATTAATATTATTTCAATTATGTAAATAACTAAAATACCTGAAGATAGAGCAATGTTGGCACTTTACATGTTCTTCCGCTGGCCTCTTTCTGCGATCATCCCGTCTCGGGGTTGTTCCTGCACTGCTCTGATCAGTCTACCACATTGCAATAAAATTATAAATGTAAAAACTTGAAAAAAATATCTAACTTGAAAACACAAAATGAAAACTGAAATAATTTCTAATAAGACACCGGAAGGCAGAGTTAGAGTTTCAAATATGCCTTGCATTGAATTCAGTCCTGGAAACATGTCATTGCACATTAAGGCACCCAAACATTCAATCCACAAATGATATATTTAAGTAGGCTTCTCCTATTCTGGGAAAACACCATACCTATAATGCATTCACTTGCATGTATAAAGGAAAAGGAAAACATGTTTTCATACAACGGTGACAAAGGCATCTTGGGGAAAGGTATCTTCACTTTTTATTTATGTTGTTGACCCACACCACTCTCGTGTTTTCACTAATCTTTTTTTGTCATTTTTGGATTCAAATTAAGTTAAGGCCTTAAGTATTTTTTGACCTTTCGGTGTAGTTTTTATAAGTGGCATGTATGGATTTTCCATTAGTTCTGCACTTTTTCTCTTCATGCGCATGTTTCCCTGGAAATCAAATGCATGATTTAGTCCCATACATTTAACAAGTTGTTGGATCAACTCCATAGGAAATATCATGTTTCCTATTCACTCAAAATTTATCTCGGTTAGGGTAGGTAGGAAGGTTTTCCCTTTGTATTAATAGGGCACTTCTAGCTTGCATTTTTATTATATCTTTCAAATTTAGTGTCGTTTCAATTAGGGCATGATTTTTGCAACTTTCAAGGTGAGAATGAACAAAGACAAATTTTTGTGATGGATGACTGTATATGACTCCATGGCCAGAGGAAAAGGCACTAATCTACTTCTTCAAATATATATAGTTCTCATTCACCTCATACGAAGATGGTCCTTGATTTTGAGCCAAATGTTGCAGCAAAAAGTTCCCCCCCTCCATAATTTGATATTCAATGGAAATTTCTTAAATTGATGATGGGGCAAGATTATGGAACATTGGCACATACATATGTAATGGAATTCCAAGATCATGATATATGTTTGCATATTTTTATGGCAATGTTCCACCAAGTCCCCTGGAGGTGGGAGCGAGGGGACGAGGAAGCGCGGGAGCGGCCTATGCAAAAGCTCCCTACCAATTTTCAGGAAACGTGGGGGGACGTCGGGGTCATAAAAATTATAAAATTTAATATTTAAAATGTAACTATATTTTTGCAAGGAATTTATATACAGTCATCATACACTTGCATCATGAAAGATAAATCATAAATGATAAAATTACAAATTGATGAATGATGAATGATATAATTGAAACAAATTTAAAAGTTAAAAGTTAAAACATACATCATACTATCATGCATGTAAGTTTGTAAATTTGTAGCCATATAATCATTAATGTAACTACTAACAATGTACAATGAAAATAAATTTTAAGATGTCATATGACATATTATATCAAGATTCAAAATAGAGTTTAAACTGAAGTTTACAACTCAAGTCTGAAACATAAAACTTAAACGCAAATAAGTTATGTCTGAAACATAAAACATAAAACATAACATATGAATATCAAATGATATCATCATAATGATAAATGAGCATAAATGTTCAAGTTAATGCCCCACTAGTCTCTGCATCCAACTTCTGCACGAATATATCAAGATCAACCATGTCACCATCTGAATCAGAATCACTTGGATTCTCAAATATGCTAAGTGGCACATCAACTTTTAACACAAAACCATAAACTAAAAGGGGCGGTGAGGGGACGTGAGGGGGCGTGAGGGAAACATCCCCTAGAAGTCCCCAAGACCCCGGAGCGCGAGGGGGCGAGGAATCTAGACCCCTAGGTGGGGGGGCGAGACCCCGTGTAACACTGGTTTATGGGGGTGGTGGAGCAAAAAAGAGCTCAAATAGAGCTGAAATTTTTCACATAAAAAGGACTGTGGGCTTGACTAATGGTTCCATTTAAAAAATGATATCTAGACAAAGAATAAGTGTAGCATGCAAACATGCATTGAAAATCCATCTGAGTTTGCATTGTATTACTTATGATGGATTCAAATTTGGGTTTCAAAATGCCAGGTTATGGCATGATTTTGTCGAGAGACCCTTAGTTGGATTCTCATGTTGGTTTAATTTATATTTTAAGTTTATTTTGCAATCTTTGGGTGATAGTAACTCATGAACTAGGTTACCAATGTGTAACAATCATATTTCAAGAATAAAGTTGTGATTTTTTTATATTATTATTATTATCTATTAGCTACGAGTATTGGCACCTAATGCCTGGAATTTTGACATCTTGATAGCATGGATAATTTCGAAAATGTTTCTAGTAATGTTAACATAATAACTATCATTACGTGTCTTTACTTTTTTCACCATAATAGACCTGTGATATGGACTCATCACACAACTTCATATGCTATGTCCCAACAAGTTCAAACTGGTTGAACCTACCTCATAGTGTGGTTATTAAGGACAAGTTGCTTGCTATATAACTCGATAGCATAGACCGCGTTGCAGTTCTAAAAAGAATCCTCAAGTGTCAAAAAAACTTCACAATATGTTCTACTATAAAGCCTTTTGGGATACTTGAAATAATATATGTATCATTGATGACTTTTAAAGTATGACAAGATCCAGAGGGAAAGGAAATCAATGGAAGAGTGATCCACCAATGAGAACTTAGAATTTAGCATCAGATGAGTTAGAGTCTAGGAAATTGAAACCCTATAATTTTAATTAGTGATGAAGGACATCACATAGGTAATTATATTTTCATGTAGAATAATCTGTTAATTCAAATTTAAACTACATAATATGAAACGCATACCATAAATTTTTCCACGTAAATCCAAACAACCTATAAAAAGGGAAAACCTTCTTTTTCCATGGGAAATAATTTACCTTTCCTTTTTCAAGATAATCTAAATCACAAAAAATATGAACTATACTGCACACATTCTTGGATAATGTGAAAGTGGAAAGGGAATACCCTACACAAGTGATGCACACATGTACATTTGAACACTAATAGATTTTTGTAGTTGAAATGCAATGCTTGTTTTCATTTAAATGTAGGGTTTTTAAAGCAGGGAGAAATAGTGGCTGCCAAATTAATAAACGTTTCTTTGGGAAAAATTTAAATCTTGTATTGGGTGATGAAGATAATAGAGGGTATTGAATCTTGATTCTTGACATCTAGAGAGAACCCTACAGCCTAACACAATCCAATGGAATTGACCAAAAAAACCCAAATAGAGTCAACCCTACTATAGGAGGAAGGGCCTGCAGTAAGAACTTACCATTTTGCAAGAGCTGAGGGCGAATGTTGTTCTGCAAGAGCTGAGGGCGAACACTGAGGGAAAATGTTGTTCTGCAAGAGCTGAGGGCGAACGCTGAGGGCGAATGCTGAGGGAAAATGCTGTTCTGCAAGAGCTGAGGGCGAATGCAGGGCGAATGCTGTTCTGAAAGAGCTAAGGGCGAATGTTGTTCTTCAAGAGCTCAGGGCGAATGCTGAGGGCGAATGATGTTCTGCAAGAGCTCAGGGCGAATGCTGAAGGCGAATGCTGTTCTGCAAGAGCTCAGGGCGAATGCTGAGGGTGAATGGTGTTCTGCAAGAGCGGAGGGCGAATGCGCGCGTGATATCAGACGTTAATGTAGCACACATGTACATTTGAACACTAATAGATTTTTGTAGTTGAAATGCAATGCTTTTTTTCATTTAAATGTAGGGTTTTTAAAGTAGGGAGAAATAATGGCTGCCAAATTAATAAGCGTTTCTTTGGGAAAAATTTAAATCTTGTATTAGGTGATGAAGATAATAGAGGGTATTGAATCTTGACTCTTGACATCTATAGAGAACCCTACAGCCTAACACAATCCAATGGAATTGACCAAAAAAACCCAAATAGAGTCAACCCTACTATAGGAGGAAGGGCCTGCATTAAGAACTTACCATTTTGCAAGAGCTGAGGGCGAATGCTGTTCTGCAAGAGCTGAGGGCGAATGCTGAGGGCAAATGCTGTTCTGCAAGAGCTGAGCGCGAATGCTGAGGGAAAATGTTGTTCTGCAAGAGAAGAGGGCGAATGCGCGCGTGATATCAAACGTTAATGTAGCTATTGCGACAAATACGAAATAATAAAATCATTTTTATGTAGCGCGCATATAAGTTTCGAATATTTATGTAGCGCGCATATAAGTTTGGTATTTTTATGTAGCGTGAAAATAACTGTCGCTATACCGACGGCGGAAAAGGCGTCGCTATTAGGATGGGTGCCTCCAAACGTCGCAATGGCGACACCTAGACATTGTGTCGCAGTTGCGACGTTTAGAGTCGTCTCAATAGCGACGCGCTTTGGGCCATGGTGTCGCAGTTGCAACGTCTTCCTTTAAACGTCGCAATTTCGACACGTTTTTAAGTGTCGGTATTGCGACACTTTTCTATAGACGTCGGTATAGCGACGGTTTCGGGCGGGATGGAAAAAATTTGGGAAAATTTCCGACATTTGGTCAAAAGCTTCGGAAACAGGTGTCGGAATTTCCGCCAAATGTAGTAGTGAATGACCGCACCGCACTTTTAAATAAAAAAAAAAATAACACCGTGCGCCTCGCGGTACTACCCTAGAACTGGTGCAGACTCCTTCAGCACCAGGTGCAATGCGGCCTGTAAATTTACAGGCATCACCACAAACCGATGCGAGCCGAACAGCTCGAGCGCATCGCGTGACATTTTTTTTTTTTTTTTTAATGGTTAATTTTAAGGTTTTTTCAAATTATAATCTGTTAAAGGTTTAATTATGTAAAAACAAGAAAAATACCTGTACATTTACCCGTCGAGGAGTAATATTGGCTGTACAATTTAAAAAATAAAATTTGTCCACTGTTTTATAAAATTCAAGCTGGAGATTGGTGGCAATGTACAGCAGCAGTGTGCACAATAAGTGCAATGGGAGCATGGATGTCAGTGCGGCTCAAGCAAGGATAACTTGCACTAGTGCTTGAGAGCTCTGTAGCACTGAAAAAAGTGAAAATGGCGGTTTTTTGGCCGTAATATTTTTTTATTTAACCCTGTTCCGGTGCACGGGGTTTTTACTGGAGTACCGGTGTATTGTCTTAATGTCGCACCGGGCTCTTTCTATTTTCATGTGCTTTTAGGAGGCACCGGGGTGGCATAACTATAACGCACTGGTGCGCTATAGTAACTCGACACACCAGTAACGGTGTCCAGTGAACCAATGATTTTTGCGGTTTTTTGGCCGTAATTTTTTTATTTAACCTTATTCTAGTGCGCGGGCTTTTTACTGCAGTACCGGTGCGTTTCCTATATGCCACGTTGAGCTCTTTATATTTTCGCGTGCTTTTAGGAGGCACTGGGGTGGCATAATGTTATTTCACCAGTGCTCTATATTAACATCACGCACCGGTAATGGTGTATGGTGAACCAATGGTTTCTTCTGTTTTTTGGCCGTAAATTTTTTTTATTTAACCCTATTCCGGTGCGCAGCGTTTTTACTAGAGTACCAGTGAATTTCCTATATGCCGCGTCGGGCTATTTCTATTTTCGCGCGCTTTTAGGAGGCACCGGGGCGTCATATTTTTAAAGCCCCGGTGCTCTATGGTAATATGATGCACCAATAACAGTGTCGAGCGAACCAATTATTTCTATAGTTTTTTGGCCGTAAATTTTTTTTATTTAACCCTATTCCGGTGCACAAAATTTTTTTTGGAGTACTGGTGCGTTTTCTATATGCTGCACCGGGCTCTTTCTATTTTTGCACTCTTTTAGGAGGCACCAGGGTGGCGTAGTTTTAAAGCACCAGTGTTATACAGTATCATGACGCACCAGTAACAGTGTCCAGTGAACCAATGATTTCTGCGGTTTTTTGGCCGTAATTTTTTTTTATTTAACCCTATTCCGGTGTGTGGCATTTATGGGGACCCCGGTGCGTTTCCATCATTCCGCCACGGTAATTTTATGTTCTGCTCGCTTTTATGATGCACCGGGGCATGGGGATGTGACGCACCGGTAACGGTTCCCAGTGAACCAATGATTTCTACAGTTTTTTACTGTAATTTTGTTTGTTTTAAACCCTTTTCTGGTGCGCAACATTTACGGGGATCCGAGTGCATTTCAGTCATTCAGCATCGGGATTTTTATGTTCCGCATGCTTTTTATGAGGCACTGAGGCTGACGATATGACACGTACCGGCGCGGTTGTTGAATTAAAAGCACTGAGAGGGTGTGTACGGAGCACATTGTTTCTGGTGTGCCAATGTTTTATGCGGATTTTTTGTCGTAATTTTTTTATTTAACCATCCACCGGTGCGTGTGTTTGTGGGCGCCCCGGTGCATTTCATTTATTCCACATCGAGTGTTATTTGTGCGATCAACATGTAAAGCACTGGTGCTCTATAGAAATAGAACGCACCAGGTGTGTGTGTACGGAGCGCACGGTGTTCGGTGTGCCAATTTTTGTAATGCACTGGTGCTTTGTCATATTGAATGCACCGATGCGTTTTAGGTTGATAAGAGCACCGGAAGAAATACATCCGCAAAAACCTTCGCCCGCCAACCTCCTCTAGGATCCTCCATTAGAAACGGATGTCTGGGGTATTTTTCTGTGTGGTTCCTCAAAAACATCTGCTAGAGGGTCTTTTCCTTGCAGTGAAAAAAAATTTCCCAGGGCATTGCCCTGTCACCCCCTACTGCGCCCAACGCAACGTACATGGGGTGCATTCGCCCCTCTTTTTCCCCCTCACCCCCCACCTCCCCATGTGTGACTAGTCGTGGAAAGAATATAACACATACCCAACACTTATTGGGAAATTGAAGCACTTTTACAAGTAGTAAAAGCATAAGAATTAATATAAGAAAGGATGGAAAGGGAAGAATAAAGGTAAAGGTAAATGGCAATCAAATATAACAAGGCCTCAGAATGCATAAAAGAAATAAAATCTAGCATGATACAATAAGTTCGACGTAGCCACACAGGGACATGGATCACATCAGCAACATCATAAATGTGATGGTACAGGATGGTTGGATTGTTGGACATGTGGTAAGGAACATCTTAAAAAGGATTGTCTACAGAATCAGGGTGGTAGGCCTCAGATCTATAGTGAGCAGGAGGCGCAGACTATTGGGGCTATTGGGCAGAGCATTCCTCATATGTATACAACATTGGATAACAAGTAGGCAGACCATTAGGCATATACCATTGAGATGGATGGTAAGCTTTACGATTAAGTTCTTTCTATTTTGATTGATCCTAGATATAATTATAGTTATCTTAACCTTGACTTGGTGAATAAGTGTGGTTTGAATAAAGAGGTGCATGTAGAATTTTTTTAGTGAATTTGGCTACAGGTACAAAGAAGAGATCTCATCATTGGGTAAAATCTTGTGCATTTGAATTGAATGATATGCCTACATCAGCACATTTGAATGTATTGTTGTTGGGATCATATAGTATGCTCTTGGGTATGGATTGGTTATATATTCACAGGAATAAGGTATATTTTTATGACAAAGCCATTGAGTTATTGGATGAAAATGGAGAGAAAAGAATGTTACAGGGTAAGAATAAAGCAACATCAGTTATGGTGGTGACATCTATGCAGGCGAAGCGCAATCGCAGAAAAGGGTTTATTTTATTTGCAGTGCATATTTCTAGAGACAAAGGTAAGGAAGCTGAGGATGTAGGCGTTTTGAGTAGGTCCCCAGTTCTACAACAGTTTTAGGATGTATTTCTCGCGGATATTTCAGGGTTTCCACCTCATAAGGAAGTATACTTTTCTATTTAATTGGTACCAGGGGTAGTGCCAACATCTAAAACACTTTACAGGATGAGCACACCAGAGTTGGTAGAGTTGAAGTTGTAGTTGAAGGAAATGTTGGATAAGGGATACATTAGGCCAAGTGTATCATCGTGGGGTGAACCAGTCTTGTTAGTGAAGAAGAAGGATGGTACTCTTAGGTTATGAAGTGATTATAGGCAGTTGAACAAAGTGACCATCAAGAAAAAGTATCCATTACTGAGGATTGACGACTTGTTTGATTAGTTGAAGGGAGCATAAGTGATCTCAAAGATTGATCTGAGATCCAGATATCATCAGGTACACATTAAGGAAGAGACAATTACAAGACATATTTTCAGATCAGGTATGGGAATTATGATTTTTTTGTAGTTCCATTTGGTTTGACTAATCTTCCAGCTACCTTTATGTTCTTGATTAATAGTGTTTTTCGTCCTTATTTGGATGGTATATTGGTATATTATAAGAATGAGGAAGAGCATGCCGAACATTTAGCAACAATGTTGATATTTTTAAGAAAGCATCATTTGTATGCTAAGATTATAAAATGTAGTTTCTTTCAGACATAGGTACATTACTTGGGACATGTCGTTTCCAAGGAAGCCATAGTAGTGGATTTAGAAAAGATAATGGCTATCATGGTGTTGGAGCCCCTAGGAATGTGGATGAGGTGAGGTCCTTCATGGGGTTGAAAGGTTATTATAAGAGGTTCATCAGGAACTTCTCACATATTTCTTATCCTATCACATCATTGCAAAGGAAAGGTAAGAATTTTTAATGGACAGAGGAATGTGCCGCTAGTTTTGAGCAGTTGAAGTAGTTGTTGACACATGCTCTAGTATTAAATATCACATATATAGACAAGGAGTCTGTGGTATGTATAGATACTTGCAAGAGAGGGTTTGGTGAAGTCCTCATGTAGGATGGAAAAGTGGTATGTTATGAGTCACTGAAACTAAATGAGCATGATGAGAACTATCAAACACATGATCTTGATTTGGAAGCAATAATTCATGAATTGAAGATGTGGAGGAACTATGTTCTTGGCAGGAGGTTTGTACTGATGATTGATCACAGTGGTTTGAGGTATCTATTTGACCAACTGAATCTAAACACTAGGAAAGCGAGATGGTTGGCTACAATTAGTGAGTTCGACTTTGAGATAATATATATCAAAGGTAAAGAGAACATGGTTGCATATGGTCTTAGCAGGTGGATATAGGTGAATCATATAGCAGCTATGAGTTCTTATGGGACAGATCTACAAGATCAGATCTTGTAGGAAGGTCAACCTGATATCAAGTATATGGAGCTTAGGCACAGATTGTAGCAGATTATAGGTATAGGTAGTGGTACAAGTATAGGTACATGTAGTGGTACAAGTACAGTTATAGGTAGTGGTACAAGTACAGGTGCAAGAACATAAGATGTGGACCATTGTCTTACAACATATGGACTGGTCAGGTTTAGAGACAGGATATATGTTTCAGATAGTATTGAGCTAAAGAAGGTGATCTTGAGGGAGTTTCATGTGAAACCATATTCAAGTCACCTAGCCTATCATAAGACATTAACTGCATGAACAAGTTCTAATATTGGTTGAATCTAAAGAAGGATGTGGCAGAGTTTGTAGCTAGATGCTTGGATTTTTAGTAGGTGAAGGTAAATTGTAAACATCCAGGTGGACTACTACAACTGATTTTGATTCCAGAGTGGAAATTGGAGGTCATTTTCATGGATTTAATCACAAGTTTTCTCAGGACATCTAGACACCATGATTCCATCATGGTTGTTGTGGACATGTTGTCAAAGGTAGTGCACTTCATTCCAGTGAAGACTAGGTATTCATATTTTGATGTGGCACATGTGTTCATTAGAGATGTGGGAAACTTACATGGTGTTCCAAATAAGATCGTGTCAGACAGGGATGAAAAATCACTTCCAAGTTTTGGAAGGAATTATTTGCAGGTTTATGTACAAATTTGGCCTTCAGTACAACTTATCATTCACATACAGATGGAAATACTAAGAGGGTCAATTGGGTATTGGAGGACATGTTGAGGATGTATGTGATGCATAGACAAAGGATATGGGAGGAGTACCTTCCATTTGTTGAGTTTGATTAAAAAAATGGTTACCAGGAGTCACTGAGGATGGGTCTGTTTGAGGCGTTGTATGGGAAGATTTGTAATACTCCCATCAGTTAGAGTGATCCAGTGAACAGGGTATTGATTGGAATAGACATGTTAGCAGAATTGGAATAGGAAATTCATGTAATCAAGAAGAATATGAAAGAAACACATGATAGGAGAAGATATATATAGATCGGAACATGTTGTTTAAGGAGTTTCAGGTTGGGGAACAGGTGTACTTATGCATCAATCCCAAGAATATCTCCTTGCGGATTGGATCATGTGCCAAGATAGGGTCTTGGTTTTGTGGACCTTTCAATATTCTTGAAAGGATTGGGCCAGTAGCTTATCAACTTGCACTACCTCTGACAGTGAAAGTACATGATTTTTTCCATGTTTCATTGCTTAATAAGTATGTTAAATAAGTTGATCATGTGATTGACTAGTCTGTATTGCAGGTGGAGCCAGATGGATAATTCTTGCTGGAACCTTAGTGTATATTGTAGAGAAAGGTTCTCATGCTCTAGAACCAAGAAATTGAGAAGGTTAAAGATCATTAGAAGCACTTTAGGCTCGATTAATCTACATGGGAGATGGCAGACCAGATGCGGGCTATGTATCCTTCATTGTTTGACGGTTGAGGCAAAGCAGTTTTGGTATGATGTTTTGGTGTATGATTTGGAATTTCTTTTGGTGTGATGTTTTGGTATGTGTACATATGTATATGGATGTAAATACCTTCGTGAGTTGCGTTATAGAACTTCAATAAGCGGTATGGGTGTCGTGTCATTATGCTTGTCATGTTGTTATGTTGTCATGTTGATTTTCTTTTCATCAAGGTGATCATTGTAAATACTGCAACGAGCTAAATTAACAAGCTCCATGGGAAGTATTTTGTGCTTACAACATTCTTATTGTTTACAGGTGTCAGTGAACACCAAGGACGGTGTTCCCCCAAGCGGGAGGGTTCTTTAACATCCCTCATGAAAATTCTGTGTAATAAAGTTAACAAAGGAAAAATAATGACCACAGTTATGGGACACTTTTTCCAAGATGAATTTTGGGAAAAACATCCCAGTGCAGGTGTTCATTTTGGTTATTATGGCTAAAGGAAATTAGAAAAGGCAATGGAAAATTCTTTGTAAAGGCAAAGTGGAATTTATTGGCATTTATTTATGAAAATAATGGAAATTAGTAGAAAAGGAAGGTGAAAGGTAAGAAGGTGCGTGTGAGGAGGAAAATGAAGGAAAATAATGGAAAATTGAGAAAATAGAGGCCTCATTGATAAAAAGGATTTTGACAATCAGTTGGTACCTTTTGTAAGTTCAATTTTGGAGATTTATATTTTTTCTCTCTCTCACTCACTCTTGTACACTTAGAGTTTTCTTGGATCATTTTAGCATTAGATCAATAAAGGAAAAGAAGGCAAAGAGGAAGCAAAGATCAAGCAAGGAAGAGCAGGATCAAGCAGCTACAACTGGAATCTTTGCAGGTATTGATTTCTATGTGTGCTTTCCTTGCTATATTTTACATGCATGGTATTTCATGTGTGTTCTTGGTTCTCTTGCTGCCATGGGAATGGGTTTCACCAGGTGTGATAGTGTTTTTCGTCCTCACCTTGACATATCTTGATATTCATGGTGTGATGGGTTCTCATGTTTTGGTTGAGTTGGATTGTTGGATTGATTCGAAGTTGAGTGAGGTGGATCTCTGAATGAAAGAACACATGGCCTAGTAACCCCAAGTAGGCCTAGAATATCACAAAACTCATAACACTTTTAGATATATATGAAAACATGTTAATTTCCTGATATTGAATCACAAATTCACTTAAAATACTTAAAATTAGTGACTTGGAAAATATTAAAGTTAAACCTATATGATAATGAAAATAGTTACTTAATGTAATGTTATGCGGATATAGAGATATGGAATGAGGGTAAAATGATGGAAATGAAGGTGAAATTGGATGAAATTTTGGAGGCCCAATAGCTACGCTACTATATATTATATTACATAGTTATCCCCATAGGAATGTCTATTAGTAACATATATTATATTATATTTAATTTAATTTTTATGTTAGTTTTTTTCTTTTCTTTCTTTGCAATGTGAGATGTAACGTGAGGTAAGTGTTTTTATGTAACCATTTAATATATATGGATATGCTATTATATATTATATTATATAGTTATTTCCATAAACATGTCTATTTCTAGTATATGTTATATTAAAGTTATTTTTTAATTTAGTATTTTCTTATTCTTTTTGCAATGTGAGATGTGTCATGAGGTAAGTGTTTTGATACTCATAAAATTTTATCTTCCTTTTAATTTATATGTATGAATTAATATATATTATATTATATAGTTAATTAATTATTATTAACTATAAAATATAATATAACAAAAATATATAATATTATTTTAATTTTATATCAATTACAACGAAGGTGTTCCCTCTATGCAGTTGAATGGGAAAACAATGTCCATCTCAGCGAAAGCTTGGTTGTCATTTTTTTCCTCCTTCATCAAGTCATTTTCTGACACGTATAACTCCCTGCAATTTCCAAAATCTTTCCGAGGATAGTACCATATGCGCATTTTCCGAGTGTTGAAAACATTGTCTCCTATAATCAACAGAGCCTTGATGGATTTGTACCTAGCTTTAAAGCAACCATATTCATGAGAATTTGTCACGATACACTGAGAGTGTGTATATACTTCTAAGAAATGAATCCCTAATTGACCACCACAGAAGGCCTCAACACCAAGAGAAATTGTTTCCCACTACCCTCTAAACCAGTGGTGAGCTTCATTATCTGAGAGATTGACATGGCCGATTTATTGTTCATTATTGTAGGCACCACTTTGCAGTAACATATTCGTATGTTCGGCATAATTTTACAGCATTCCACGAAACATAACAAAAGACGCGTGACTACTAAATCATGAATGAAAGTTTCATTAACTTTCTTAAATCCAAATATCTAGAGACTAAATCCTTTTTTCTTTTCAATGGATCAATAAAAATACCCTTGACAAGTGTAAGAGAAGTAACAAGATTCAAATGAAAACCTTTAAATCCATAAAAAAATCCATAACATGCCTCTAGGTTAAAATTTCCAAATAAAAAATTCTGCTTGCAGCGCAGATTCTTTGGCTTCACTATCTGAAAATTGTCGGATGGTTAAACTTTCCAAAAAAAATAGTTCGCTTGCAACGCAAATTATTTCACTTCACTATCTGAAAATTGTTGGATGAAAGAAATCCAATTATCCTTTTCTATTTCCACGATTGAATTGAAAGGAAGGAGAATTTAATACTCGCCGGTTGGGATTACCAGCCAAAGTAGCCATTCACCCTCTTTGCGTATTCTTTTGCTTCACTATTTGAAAATCGCCAAATGAAATAAATCCAACTATCCCTTAGTATTTCCACGATTGAATTGAAAGGAAGGATAATTTAACACTCGTCGGTTGGGAGTACCAGCCAAAGAAACCAATGAACCTCTTTGAAGATTATTTTTATTCACTATCTGAAAATAGTTGGATGAAAGAAATACAATTATCCTTTAGTATTTCCATAGTTGAATTGAAAGGCAGGAGACTTTGATACTCGTCAGTTGGGATTACCATCCAAAGCAGCCAATGACTCTCATTGCAGAAAGGTACCAAAGAATAATCGAGATGTTTTGAGAGCGTAAAGGGGAATTGGTTAGACATGGCGGGTAGATAATGTGAAAGGCCTTTCGAGTGTTTTTTTAATTAATTTGGTTTTTATAACATTGACTTAACCATGGTTCCTTTGTATTAATATATAAACACAAAGTGAAGAGTGTAAAATAATTACCAAATGTTTTGGTTTATTATATATAAACATAAATCAAGAGTGTAAAATAATTTCCAAATGTTTTGGTTTATTATTGAACAAAATTATATTTCATTTTCATAATGATTAACTTGTTGACATATTTATGATATTGAGAAAGGTTATGTCATTATATTTATCCTTAAAAGACAAAAAAATTTGAGATATTTTCTATGGGTTTTTAAATATTTTTTCTAATTTCATTAATGGACACTAAAAATAATTACAAGTTATGTTTATATTTTATCTCATTGATAAAAAGGGTTATTTTTTTTAAACAATAAATATAATGAAACTCTTTAATATTATATTATATAAATTTGCGATAGTGCTTTTCAAAGTTTCAATATAATTAAATTATTAATACTATTTTTCTTTTGTGATAATTATTTTATTAAAATTATATATATAAATACATTGAAGGTGTCTCTCTGTTGGGTTGGGCTAGGCAAAAATTGGCCTCATTTTCATTTGTCTCCTTTGAAAAACCTGAAATTCTGACATGTGCAAATGCTCTAAGTGTGAATGAATGTCTTCCTAAATAACCCAAGAAGAGACCACCATTCCCCTGGTTACCAAACATGACTCGAATCCTTATTAGAGAACCGTTAAGGAAATGAACCCCTCGGTGACCACCACATAAGGCCTCCGTAATTAGCATTTGAGAGTCTGACATACCTTATGGGTATGCATTCAACCGAGTTTGACATACCTTATGGGAATGCACTCAGCAATGGACTCTATTCGTGGCAAGATGATATTCTAAAATCTGCTACACCTTCAGTGTATCTTTGAACCTTTAGGGGGAATTTCTAGTTAATTATATATAAATATTAATGGGAAGTCAAGTCACGATTTGGGAGTCTAATATAAAATGGTTGAAATAAGATATTAATAAAATGGATAAAAGAAAGTAAATTGGGCAGACAACATGACATAAAGGAAATGGAAGTTAAAATAGCCTCCATAAAGGGTTAGATGGAATCCTCTCAGTTAAAAGTAGCGGACTTTCAAAAAGAAGTGGAAGATTTCAAGTCACTTCATGCGAATCTCCAGAGAGAAGAATAATATTGGATACTTAAGTCTAGAAACAATTGGCTGATAGTCAGGAACAAAATTAAAAAATTATTTTAGAAGAAAGAAAAGTACAGGGAAGATAAAAATAATATTGTCCATATTAATTATGAGTGACAGATAATAAAGGATTTTGAGGAAATAAAGAGAGTTGTGGTGGATCATTTTGGTCTCCTTTATTGTGCAAGCCCCGTGCACGATGAACAGATTATGGATTTTCTTTGAGTGATGTCATGGCTATGGTTACGCAGGAAATGAAAAAGTGTTGATTCTTTCTCCTTCACCAGAAGAGATCAAAATATTGGTAGTCTCTTTCCCATTAGATAAGGCCCCTAGTCCGGATGGTTTCTCGACCATCTTCTTGCTAAATTTCTAGGAAATAATTAAGCGTGACATGTGTCAAATGGTAGGATACTCTCTGAAGCAGTTTATAATTGGAGGAATTATTAACTCATCCTTCTTGGCCTTGACACCTAAGGAGAATAATCCTTCTTTCTTTGCGGGGTTCCGACCTATTTCTTTGTGAAATGTGTCGTAAAATATAATCTCGAGAATGTTGTATTTGAGGCTCAAACCATTAATACCTCTTTTAATCTCAGAAAACCAAGGGGTATTTGTCCCAGGGCGACAAATATTTGATATTATCATCCTGATCTAGGAGGTCATTGATTCAAGTTGGAGGAGAGGTGACCAAGGAATGATAATAAAGTTAGACATGGCTAATGCTTTTGATCAAGTGCGACATGGTTTCTTGATGAAAGTTTTAAATAAAATGGGGTTATATGATACCTTTATAAGATGGATGGCCCTCTCATTTGGGTCTCCTTGGATTGATCTGTTGGTAAATGGTAGAGTGGGGGGTTTCTTTAATGCCTCCAGGGGTCTTCATCAAGGATTCCCTCTTTCCCCTTTTCTATATATCATATTGGCATAGGTGCTAATCAAAAAAATTGAGATGTATTGAACTTCTCATCTCCTCTCAGGAATTAGATATAAATATGCCATTAAAAGTATAAATTACGGGAAGTTTGTGGATGGTATCATATTTATTTGCAGTGCTTCGATGGTTATTTCTAGGCGCTTCAAAGTGAACCTTGATTGGTTCCTCAGTGCTTATGGAGGAGAAATCAATGATATTAAAATTCATATATATAGTTGGAACATTTCACCTCAAAACGAAAGAAATAGTGAGGAAACTTTAGGTTTCAAATTTGTCAGAGATTGGAAAGATTTCAACTATCTTGGGGTACCTGCCTTCCTAAGAAGAGCTGCTCCAAATGCATGGAAAAAATTCCTGGATAGAATAAAATGTAAAATAGTGAATTGGGGAGGAATTTGGCTCAACAATGTAGGGAGGGATATCCTAGTAAAAAAAAATATTCCATCTATCCCTTTTTACCAATTCTATGTCATTCAAGCTCCAAAGTATGTTCTGCACCATATGGGAGTCTATATAAGAAAATTTCTAGATAGGTTGGGGCAATCGGGGGCTTCGACTAGATCGCCAATTTGGAATATTTTGAGATCTTCTTCAGTAATCATTGAGGGAAACTTATGCAAAATCCCAGGGAAAGGAGACACAAAGAAAAAATTCCAAGACTCAATTTTGGGCGAGAAACCTATTGGAGCGGATTTAACTCTTTCTCCCCTTTAGATTTATTTGGCCCATCTTGGGGTGGTATTCTTAAATCAAATTTCAGTCTGGGACACTCAGGGGATATTTCAGGGATGGCATCTTGACAAAATCCCAGAGGCGATGTTCCCATTATGAGAGAAATTGTTTCAAAAATTAAGAGGTTGCACCCCTATTGCAAATTCTTTGGATGATAGATGGGTTTGGAACCAAAAAAACTACACAGTGAAAGAAGGATAATCTCACCTCCTATTTCAATCACAGATTCCCCCTATATCATCAATCTGGAGAAAAAATTTGAACACAAATGCTATTCCAAAAGTTAACTTCTTATGTTGGCTATTTACACACTAGAAAATCCTCACTGCATAGAACCTCCAAAAAAGAGGTCACATAGGGCCTTATCAGTTCCCGCTCTAAGAAAAATTAGAAGAAACAATAATACACCTTTTACTTCATTTCCAAGTGAAAAAATAAATCTTTTCGGCTACCTTAGGCCCAAAATTTCCACAGAACCAGTAGGCCCTCGGATCTCTTTCAATTCTTCAGCTCTTGACCCTCATGTTACTTGGGCTCCCTTCAAGCCACAAATTCCTTCAAGAAAATTTGGATATCCCTTCCAAAATATTTTTGTTGGCAAATATGGCTATCTAGGAATAAATCAATCTTCACATCAAATCATATCACATCTAGAATCACAACACTAAAATATCTTTCTTCTTGCATGGAATTTCTTCACCCATCATCCGAGCTCTTTATGAATTAGATAGAATCAACTTGGCTCCTCTCATGGGTGAATTTTGGGATAAATTTATCCATTTCTAAATTCCCTCCTCCTTTTCCTCCTTGGATCCTTTGGTTGTCCTCTGAAGGGCATATATAGTGGATGAAAGAACAAAATAATTGGATCCTCTAATTTGATGGAACATCAAAAGGAAACCCTAGGGTGGCAAGATGGGGAGGGATTCTCATTAATCCCAAAGGAATCATAGAAGATATATTTTCATGGTTTAGCCTTGGGAACCTGGTTGGCTCTTTTGGTTTGAGTCCCGCATTCATGCTTGGAATATGGCATGGGGGTGATTGGCCGAAGAGAGCTTTTGCTCAACCAATCTATGGTCGGGTTGAACATGGTAGTCCCATGCCTGGTTGGATTTCGCATTCATCAATAAGAGTTTCTTATACTTGTTATTTTATGTGAAAATATACGGGTTTATATGTGGCATTTATGGTTTTTATATCCCTAGTATTTATGTTTTTTATATGTTGGTTATGAATGTGTTTTATGATAGTGAAAATGTATGGTTCTCATCATGTTTTAATTTTTAAATGGATGATAAATGAATATATGACCGAATATAAGATAATTCATCTAATGATATAAGGCATCAAATCTTCTTAGTGATTCTCAGATAAGTATGAGACTCTTATGCTCAGATCTGTTGTTTAAACCTGTAGAATGCATATTTGTGACATGTTTGACGAAATTCATGTCGTGGCTAGTAGGGGTCCAGTCAAGTCCTTGTTCAAGTATTTGCATGTATATCATTATTATGTTGTTACCTTCATTTCTAGACGTGTCATGGATTTTTGGGCAATGACCTAAGCCCTAGGCGTGAAAAGTGAAACAAAAATCAGCATCATGGGCTTAGAACTACCTGGAAAATCCCCCAATCGCATGCATGCCCTTGTTGTGTGAGAAACTAGAGGTTTCTAGTCACACTCTTGTAGTTATGAAGGAAGTGACTAGGGGATTGATGCATTAAAAGGATAGTTTGTCTTAGGGACTAACCACCTGGAAGGTCTGGATGGCTCATGGGTGTCCTGTAGCAGGTGCAAAAGGTCTGTGTAGTTTTGTGGTGTCGGTTCCACTTCCTTAAGGTGACCTAGGAGGTTGAATCATATCATAGTAAATCTTCGTCACATGTTTACCACAGTTTTCTGGTTACTTGGGTAGATATGGGAGGAGGGTGTTACAAAGTGGTATCAGAGCACAGTTCACCACTCGCATTGGATGGGCGGTGTGTTTGTCATTCATTCATGTCGGTTGCACATGTGTTACTCATTCTTGTGGTCTATATGCTTGTTGCATATGCATGTTGTTGGTCATGCTTGTCATGATGTCTCCATGTGAAGGTTGATGGGGTTGTTGTATAATATGTCTTCATGAGTGTATGATAGGTTATGCATTGTTTATGCATGTCAATTATTTACATGTTGTCAAGTGTATGTTCGTATGGTTGTTGTTATCATGCATTAGGTCATGGTGTGTGAATGATATGGTTGTGAATTGATGACTCGACTATGGCTAGAATGGTGTTTATATGTTGTTTTATCTACATGCTATATATTTACAAGTTGATGTGATTATGCGTATACATGTATTACGTTGATTGGTTGATCTTGCAGGACATATCCTCCCTGAATGATGCTAAGGTACGTTGGTTTGTTTATGATTATGTTTAGCTGACACAAGATTCCTTGCAGGAGAAATAAGATGAATAGAAAAATGGCATATTACAGTTCATGAGACTCTCCTTATGGATCATAAGAGTAGCGTGGTGGGAAATCCTCTAACTTGGAAGACACATTGAGAATATTGAAGGCATAAATAAGGAGTTGTAAGGCAGAAAATGACAAAATCATGCAGCTACAAGAGAAACAAGCAGAGGTTAATGCAGTAATCCTTCAAAAATTTTCATAATTATAGCGACAAGGACCACTTCGAATCAGCCATGGAGAGGAGGAAAAAAATAATGGTGCATATGGTAGTAGATCTCATGGTGGTTACAGGTCAGACAGAGATGATACAGTTAGAGATGTCAGAATTTTGGATACTCTGGATAGGAGATGTGAAGGATGGAAGTACTACTCTAGTTCTTATTCTGACAAGAATTATGATTGTCATCGTTATCATCCTTACATGAGGAATGATAGGGGATACTTTCCGTATGAGTTTAAGAAAGCAAAGCCACCAAATTTTTATGGATATATGAAGAAGCCAGAAGATGTAGAGGCTTGGATAATTGGGATGAAGAAGTTCTTTGAGTTACATAATTACACAGATAATATGAAGTCCAAAGTAGTTATCTTCAGCCTGAGAGGTAAAACAAATATCTAGTGGGAATATGAAAAGAGAGTCAGAGACATCAAGACAAAGCACTTGAGTTGGCATGAGTTCAAGATGCTTTCAGAAAGAAGTACTTGTCATAGAGGTAATACGACAGAAAGGCCAAAGAATTATATGAGAAAAATATGGGATCGATGATCAATGAGGAGTATACGACCAAGTCCCCGGAGCTATTGAGGTATGTACCATATCTTAAAGATGAGAAGGCTAAAGTTCAGTGGTTTTTCAGTGGACTTCCATTATAATTTCGAGATCAGATTGAGTATGATCAACTTTGGTCACTTGAGGAAGTTATGGGAAATTGAAGAACTTTTACGAACAGTCAAAGCGTATGAATGAATCTCAGCAAGAATGGAAAGGGAAGGACAAAGGTAAAGGTAAATGACAGTCGAAAAGAACAAGGCCTCAGAATGCAGAAAAGAAATAAAATCTAAAACCATACAAGAAATTAGATGTAGACAGAAAGGGACATGGATCACATCAACAACATCATATAGGTGGTGGTACATGACAGTTGGAGTGTTGGACATGTGGTAAGGATCATCTTAAACATGATTTTCTATAGAATCAGGGTGGTAGGCCTTAGATCTATAGTGTGTAGGAGGCACAGACTGGTGGGGATGTTGAACAGATCTTTCCTCATATATATGTTGCATTGGATAAAAAGTATCCATACCATCAGGCATATATCATTGATATGGATAGTAATCTTTGTAATCAAGTCACTTCTATTTTGATTGACCCTAGATCTAATTATAGCTATTTTTACCCTGACTTGGTAAATAAGTGTGGTTTGAAGAAAGAGGTGCATGTAGAATCTTGGCTAGTGCATTTGGATATAGGTGCAAAGAAGAGAAATCATCATTGCATAAAACAATGTGCATTTGAACTGAATGGTATGCCTACATCAGCACATTTGAATGTATTGTCGTTGGGATCATATAGTATGATCTTGGGTATGGATTGGTTATATCTTCACATGACTGATTGTTCTGACAAATCCATTGAGTTATTGGATGACAATGGAGAGCAAAGAATCCTACAGGGTAAGAAGAAATCAACATCAGTTAGGGTGGTGAAATCTATGCAGGTGAAGCACAGTCACAGAAAATGGTTTGTGTTGTTTCCAGTGCATATTTCTAACGACGAAGGTAAGGAAGTTGAGGATGCTCATGTTTTGAGCACGTACCGAGTTCTACAACAGTTTCAAGATGTATTTCCCACATATATTTTAGAGTTTCCACCTCACAATTATACTTTTCTACTGAGTTGGTACCAGGGGCAGCGCCAACATCTAAGGCACCTTACAGGATGAGCACACCAGAGTTGGTAGAGTTGAAGTTGCAGTTGAAGGAAATGTTTTACAAGGGATAAATTCTGCCAATTATGTCACCGTGGGGTGCACCGGTCTTGTTATTGAAGAATAAGGATGGTACTCTTAGGTTATGCATTTATTACAGGTAGTTGAACAAAGTGACCATCAAAAACAAATATCCATCGTTGAGGATTGGTGACCTGTTTGATTAGCTTAAGGGAGCAGCAGTGTTCTCGAAGATTGATCTGAGATCCAGATATCATCAGGTACGCATTAAGTAAGAGGACATTTACAAGACATATTTTTAGACCATGTATGGGCATTATGAGTTTGTTGTAGTTCCATCTGGTTTTACTAATGCTCTAGGTACCTTTATCTACTTGATTAATAGTGTGTTGCATCCATATCTGGATAAGTTTGTTATTGTATTCATTGATGATATATTGGTATATTATAATAATGAGGAACAACATGTCAAACATCTAGCAATAGTGATTAGATTTCTAAGAGAGCATTAGTTGCATGCTAAGCTTAGAAAATGTAGTTTCTTTCAGAAAAAGGTACATTACTTGGGACATGTTGTTTCCAAGGAAGGCATAGCAGTGGATCGAGAAAAGATAAGGGATATCATGGAGTGGGTATCCCCTAGGAATGTGGATGAGGTGAGGTCCTTCATGGGGTTGGAAGATTATTATAGGAGGTTCATCAGGAACTTCTCACATATTACTTATCCTATCATATCATTGCAAAGGAAAGGTAAGAAGTTTGAATGGGCAGAGGAATGTGCAGCTAGTTTTGAGCACTTGAATCATTTGTTAGCACATGCTCCAGTGTTAAAGATCGATCTGGACAAGGATTTTGTGTTAAGTACATCTGATTGCAAGAGAGGGCTTGGTGGAGTCCTCATGCAGGAAGGACAGGTGGTATGTTATGAGTCACTGAAACTAAATGAGCACGAGAAGAACTATCTGACACATGATCCTGAGTTGGCAACACTCATTCATGCATTGAATATGTGGGGGCACTATCTTCTTGGAAGGATGATTGTACTAATGATTGATCACAGTGGTTTGGGGTATCTATTTGACCAACCAAATTTCAACACCAAGAAATCTAGTTGGTTTTCCACGATTAGTGAGCTCGAATTCAAGATCAAGTATATCAAAGGTAAAGAGAACATGGTTGTGGATGATCTTAGCAGGCGGTTATAGGTGAATCATATAGTAGCTATGAGTTCTTATGGGACATATCTACAGGATATGATATTGCAGGAAGGTCAACATGATGCCAGGTATATGGAGCTTAAGCATAGATTGCAATAGAGAATAGGTACACGTAGTGGTACAGGTATAGGTGAAAGAACACGGGATGTGGACTATTGTCTTACAACATATGGATTGGTAAGGTTTAGAAACAATATATATGTGCTAGACAGTAGTGAGCTCAAGAAGGTGATCTTGAGGGAGTTTCATATGAAGCCATATTCAATTCACCTAGGCTATCCTAAGACATTGACTAGGGTGAAGAAGTTCTATTATTGGATGAATATAAAAAATAATGTGGAAGAGTTTGTAGCTATATGCTTGGATTTTCTGAGGTGAAGGTAGAGTGTGAACATCTAGGTGGACTACTACAACCAATTGTGATTCCAGTGTGGAAATGGAAGGTCATTTCCATGGATTGTGTCAAAGGTTTTCCCAAGACATCTAGAAGACATGATTCCATCATGGTTGTTGTGGACAGGTTGACAAAGGTTGCGCACTTCGTTCCAGTGAAGACTAGGTATTCAGCTATGGATGTGGCACAGGTGTTCATTAGAGATGTGAATAGATTACATGGTGTTCCAAAGAAGATCATGTCAGACAGGGATGAAAAATTCAATTCCAAGTTTTGGAAGGAGTTGTTTGGAGGTTTATGTAAAAATTTGGCCTTCAGTATAACTTATCATCCACATACATATGGAAAGGCTAAGAGGGTCAACTAGGTATTGGAGGACATGTTGAGGATGTATGTGATTCATCAGCAAAGGATATGGGACGAGTACCTTCCATTGGTTGAGTTTTATTACAATAATGGTTACCAGGAGTCACTGAGGATGAGTCTATTTGAGGTATTTTATGGGCGGATTTGTAATACGCCCATTAGTTAGAGCGATCTAGTGAACAGGGTATTAATTGCACCAGAAATGTTAGCAGAATTGGAATAGGAAATGCAAGTAATCAAGAAGAATATGAAAGCAGCAGAGGATATGCAGAAGATCTATATAGATTGGAACAGGTTGTTTAAGAAGTTTCAAGTTGGGAAACATGTGTACTTGTGCATCAAGCCCAAGAATATATCCTTGCAGATTGGATCGTGTGCCAAGCTGGTGTCTCGGTTTTGTGGAACTTTCAAGATTCTTGAAAGGATTGGTCCAGTAGCTTATCGACTTGCACTGACTCTGACAGTGAAAGTACATAATTTTTTCCATGTTTCATTTCTTAATAAGCATGTTAAAGATGTTGAGCATGTGGTATCATAATTTGTATTTCAAGTGGAGCCACATGGAGAATTCTAGCTAGAATCTCAGTGTATATTCCAAAGAAAGGTTCTCATGCTCTGTAACCGAGAAATCGAGAAGGTTGAAGTGTAGTGGAAGAAATTTAGGCTCAATGAAGCTACATGGGAGATGGCGGATCAGATGCGGGCTATGTATCCTTCATTGTTTGACAGTTGAGGCAAAGCAGTTTTGGTATGATGTTTTGGTATATGTTTTGGAATATGCTTTGGTGTGATGTTTTGGTATGTGTACATATGTATATGGATGTAAATAACTCCGTGAGTTATGTTGTAGAACTCCAATAAGCATTATGGGTGTCATGTCATTATGTTTTTCATGTTGTTATGTTGTCATGTTGATTTTCTTTTCAACAGGGTGATCATTGTAAATACTGCAACGAGCTAAGTTATAAAGCACCATGGGAAGTATGTTGTGCTTAGAGTAGCCTTGTTGGTTATAGGTGTCATTGAGCACGAGGGATGTTTTTCCCCCAAGGGGGAGGGTTTTGTAACAAGCTTGGTGAAAATTCCATGTAATAAATTTAACAAAGGAAAAATAATAACCATGGTTATGGGACACTTATTCCAAGCTTAATTTTGGGAAAAACATCCTAGTGTGGATGTTCATTTCTGTTACTATGGCTAAAGGAAATTGGCAAAGGTAATGAAAAGGCTTTGGAAAGGCAAAGTGGCATTTATTGGAATTTATTTATGAAAATAATGGAAATTAGGAGAAAAGGAAGGTGAAAAAGAACAAGTTTCATGTGAGGAGTAAAATGAAGGAAAATAATGGAAAATGAAGAAAATAGAGGCCTCATTGATAAAAAGGCTTATGAGGATTAGTTGGTACCTTTTGTCAGTTCAGTTTTGGAGCTCTATATTTATTCTCTCTCTCTCTCTCACTCTTGTACACTTAGAGTTTTCTTGTAGAATTTTAGTATTGGATCAAGAATTTCAAAGAAGGAAAAGAGGAAGAAAAGATCAAGCATGGAAGACAAGGATCAAGAAGCTACAATAGGATTATTTGTAGGTATTGATTTGCATGTGTGATATGCTTGTTATATTTGGAATGCATGGTATTTCATGTTTGTTCTTAGTTCTCTTGTTGCCATGGGCATGGGTTTCACCATGTGTGTCAGTGTTTTTCAGCCTAGCCTTTCCATTTCTGGATAGCCATGGTGTGATGGGGTTCTCATGTTTTGGTTGAGCTAGATTGTTGGATTGATTCAAATTTGAGTGAGGTGGATCTTCGAATGAAAGAACACATGGCCTAGTAGCCCTTGAATTGGACTATGGGTTGCAGTAAATCTGTATTTTGTGTTGCCTCGGTGGGCCTAGGAATCCTCAATCGGTGAATGGCGGGATGTACAGTAAATCCTAGAGGTATTTGGTGCTCTCCATTAGGCCTAAGAATCCTGGGATGTTATATATGGTAAATCATGTAGGTTGGTGTCTCGGTTAAGTCTTAGTGATCCCTGGATCAGACTGAGGATTATGATAAAGCCTCGATACTAGGAGACATGAAAATTCCTCACAATGTGGGTGGAGAAATCCGGTGGCATCTGTGCTTGTTTTGGCCTAGTGATACAGTGGAAATCAAGGTAAATCTTGGTATTACATGTTTATTGTTTTGTCCTAGTGATCTAGTGAGGATTGCGGTAAAGCCTATTCCTATTGTTGAGGGTGAGGTGGTTTGGCATCGGCAAGCCTTGGTTGGTTATTTTGGTTTGAGTCCCACATTCAAGCTTGGAATATGACACAGGGGTGATTGGCTAAAGAGATATTTGGATCAGCCAATCTATGGTCAGGTGGAATGTGGTAGTCCCATACTGGGTTGGCTTTTACATTCATCAATAAGAGTTTCTTCTCATAGGTATTTTATGTGAAAATTCAATTGTTTATATGTGGAATTTATGGTTGAATATATGGCCTCATAGATGATAATGCATCTAATGATATAAGGAATCAGTTCTTATTAGTGATTCTCATATAAGTATGAGACTCTTATGCTCATATCTATTGTTTAAAGCTGTAGAATGCATATTTGTGACATGTTTGACAAAATTCCTGTCATTGTTAGTAGGGGTCCAGTCAAGTCCTTGTTCAAGTAATTACATTTATATCATTATTTAGTTGTTATCTTTCAATTCTGGAAGTATCACAGATTTTTGGGTAGTGACCTAAGCCCTGGGCCTGAAAAAGTGGCACAAAAATCAAGGTCCCAGGCTTAGAACTACCTAGAAAATTCCATAGTCATATGCATGCCCATGTTGTGCGAGCGACTGGAGGTTTCCAGTCGCACTCTTGCCCATATAAAGGGTTCGATTGGGGAATAGATGTAATAAAAGGTCAGTTTGTCTCAGGGGATAGCCACCTGAAAGTTCTGGATGGATCTTGGGTGTTTTGTATTAGGTATAGAAGGTTTGTGTAGTTGTGTGGTGCTGGATCCACTTCCTTAGGTAGACCTAAGAGGTTTAATAAGATCATAGTAACTTGTCACATGTTTACCCTCGTTGGTCGATTACTTGGGTAGATGTGGGAGGAGGGTGTTACATTTTTTTAATATAAAATTTTAGGCAATGTGATATGTATCGTGAGGTAAGTGTTTTGATGTAACCATTTAATTTATATGGCTACTGTTGGGTGATTTAATTACGAGTTAAATTCTTGTCATTTAATTGTCAGCCTGGGGATTCATAAACTGACCAAGTATACATATACCATATGTAATAGGTGGTTATCTTTCAGATTAGATTAATATAATGAAATTAAAACTAATTACAAAACATAATAAATTAATCCAATTCAAACCAAATCAAACCAAACATAAATAAATTGATATCACACTTGCATAAAGGAAATCATACTTGCTTGAAATTGAAATCACACTTGTAGAATTGAAATCACGCTTGTTGAAATGAAATCAAATCACACTTGAATAATTGAAATCACACTTGCAGAATTGAAATCACGCTTTCTAAAATGAAATCACACCACACTTGCATAATTGGAATCACACTTGCATAATTGAAATCACACCACACTTTCATAAATGAAGTCACACCTGTTGGAAAGTAAATCATACCTACTAAAAATGAAAAGCACACTTGCATAAAAGAAATGAAATAACAAAACTATACTATGTTACCAATATGTACAAAGATGTGAAAACTGTAGTTGATGGGGGGCCTCTATTCCTCAGCAAGCACACTGAATCAACAATCACATCTTAGAGATCAAAATAGAAGTATGTATTTCATAAAGATGAAGTTACAAGATATTTCAATAATTCCTTTTCCTCACTTTACAAATCACATCTTGGATGAAACTAGAAACTAACAACTAGCTACCTCTAACCTATAACCACTATCTCACAACTCACAATTGACAACCTACATTTTTTTACAACCTTTTGTATGAAGGGTGCACTCATATTTATACAAAAATTGAGGATAAATCTAAAATAAATATAGATCCTTAGATCTCTCCTAAATCCACATTTATCTCTTGTGGTTACAACCAATATCCTAAAATTGTAAGATAAATATCCTCTCAAAATTCTCTTATCCATGATTCTTCTCCTTTGAATGTGCCTAGTTAATGATCCACATCCTCAAGAAATATTCCACAAATCTTTATGAGTTGGAACTTGAAATTCGAATTTGTGGTTGGATGGAAAAATAGGACCCTTCTAGAATCTCCATGTAGGACTATAATATCAAAAAACTCATAACACTTTTCGATATATATGACAACATGTTAATTTCCTAATATTTAATCACAAATTCACTTAAAATACTCAAAGTTAATGACTTGGAAAATATTAATGTTAAACCCTTATGATAATGAACATGGTTAATTAACGTAATGTTATGGGGATATAGAGTTACAAAATGAGGGTAAAATGATGGAAATGAAGGTGAAAGTGGATGACATTTTGGAGGCCCAAAATACCCCCAACTGAATATATTGCATGTCCTCATGAAACTATTGCATTAATTCCCTTAATCATAATTTGATCTTCTTGAAATGTTTTGCTTCTATATGAGCTTTATATTTGTATTTATTCTCTTTTAATTTTGCATAATAATATCATTTGACAATTTTATTCTTTTTGCACAGTGTACTTTGAAATAAAATTGATTGCAACATATTTTTTATGGTTAGTTCTCGTGTGACAACTAAAATATTATGAGTATTGGTTCTTGTGTAACAATACTTTTGTTATTTATTTTTTATTGCATCAAAATACTTGAAAACATTGAGAATTGTTTTTTAAGTCCCATAGTGACTGTCAGCCATTTAATGTGCTCGTCAATTGATCATTGCAAAACATATAAAATTTTTGAATAAAAAATGAAATAATAGCTGGTTTGGGAAAAATATGTTGGTTAGGATGAAATTAATTGTGACATGTGGCATGAAATGAAAATATAACTTCCCCCCAACTGAAGGTGTTTTTAGTTTTTGGAAAATGAAAAATGGAATATGAATGTGGTGAGGGACTTTCCAAAATCACAATTTTAGCATTTAATTAATTACATGATTAAATATTATAAAATTACATACCTTCACTTACCTAAAAAGTGGACAAGTTATGTATATAGAAGAGTGTGGTTGTTGTTGCTGGATCATGGAATGTGAAGTAAAAGAATCTGATATTTCTTCTTCTTTCTCATGGTTGTATGAATTGAGGATGAGATTGGAATATTTATTGCACGACTGTTGAATTCTGAATTGAGTCTTGCTGAAATCATGTAGTTTCCATTCATTCCCACCAATGGCATAATTCTTATCTATGTGGATAAATTTGTTGATGCCAAACATAGAAAATAAATTGTTGGATTACTGACCATTAATGAATGCCATTAACCAACACGAGACTACTCACCATTGATGTCAATGAGAGTCAAGATGCCTAAGTACATATTACTAGGTACGAATAGATGTGTCATAGTCGAGTCTCCTACAAGACCCAACAAATAGGGGACATTGATGTATTTTCACTGTTTATTGGAGAGATAAATTTCCATTAAGGCATGAAAGCCTCAAGGTAACTTGAAAGATCTCTATTTTTCACCCCAGATGATGTGGTAGAGTTGTTGGGTCAAAACTTGTTAGAATGGAGGCCTTAATGAATCTTCCATCATCTAACGTGAGTATGAAATAATAATTTGAAGGACTATAGATGGAAAACTTGCATTGAAGAAAGGTTTATTTGACAGGAAGGAAGAGGAAAAAGGGGTGACTCAACTTTGTAAAGGAATTGAATAAATTAATTTTTGAGTTAAGGGTGAATGAAAATTAGGCAGGAAAGTATGAAGATTACAAAAGGAAATGATTTTTTGGTAGTAGGGAGATGGAAAATTATGGATCGACTGCTGGCTTAAAATGTGTAGCAATGGTAAAATTGGTATGTGTTTAGTATCAATGGTGTAGTGGATCTAATTTTACATTGAATGATCATGCTCTTCTAAAAGAAACTTGGTCTTTAAAAAGGTACTTGTGAATATAGTGTTCTTCTTTCATCGTCTTGGAACCTGAAAAAACTTAGCAATTTCTAAAATAAAATGTAAGACTATAAAAAAAAAGAGGTGATGATTCCCTCTTCATTTGATGTATACACAAAAAAAAACTCAAAAATAATACTAATAAAACAAATTCAAGGACAAAAAAATTAAATGCACTTTTACCTGATCAGTACCATGGTTCACCTGTTATTGTTTTGTTGGTGACTTCTTCATTGTGTTTCTAACCAATTTTGAGCTTGAGAACTCTTCTCCATACACTTAATGATTCATGAATAGATCAACAACCAAATTTTCATAAGCTACTGAATTGTGTCGATTTTGCAGCTACGTTGATTCTACAGCTACCAAAAATCTAGATCATTTTACTGCCTTGCCACTTTATAGCCTGTAATTAGACTCAGATGGTGGTTTTCTCAATTATCGCAGTTATATTTTTAAATATTTGCAGGTTTTTATGAAATTCTAAGTTTGTAACAGAATTTTTTCTTTTTCTCTAGTGCTCCACCCTTGCCATGTTCTTGTGGATCAAGAAAATGCTCAAAATTAAAAATTATTGGATGAGCTTGGAACCAACGCCAAAGTGTATATCTCATCATTATGAATCCAACACACTTTGTTCCTCTGAAATCCAACTTTGGATGCTCCCAAAATCGTGTTCTGATTGTTTGTGAAGCAACTAAAAAATGAATTTTTGAGTTGTAGGAAAGTTGAGTCAACAATCTATAGCTGATTGGGCCTATGACGTGGAAATTTTGATTTTACCTTCTCTAGCCAATTTATGGGTGACACTTGGCATGAGTTGATTGGTGACACGTGGTTTTTTTTCTGTTGGTTAATGGTTTGTTTTGGAGGGCCAACAAGCATGAGTGCCACATGGACCAACAATTGGTTGCCACATGGCCTCCTTGTGGTGGCCAAAATTTTGTGTATGGTTGAACCACCCTCTATGGGAATTGAAAGAATGACCTCCAACCACCAAAAAAAGCACTCTAACCAATCTTCCTACTTTCATTCTTCTTTAAATATACTCAAAAACCTTTATTTAAAGTCGAAACAAATGTGCTAATGGGGAAGGGGTCGAGGCTAAGTCGTAGCCCCCGATATCATGCAGTGTAATACGACCACAAGCACGGAGGATTTGGGGGCAGTTTTAACAGTCCTACAAATTCTACCGTTGATCGAGAAGGCAAAATTTGCTCGATGTTCCTATTTTTTGGGCACACTGAGAGAGCTTGGGTTGAATTGTAGGCTCATTAACAACAAAATTGGGTAGAGACTTAAAATAGTGATATCTTACTCAATTTTTGGACAAATGAAGTGAAAAAAGTGTCAAAATAGGGGTTTTGGATAGAGTTGGATCCATTGGAGGAATTATTTTTTCTTTTTGAGCATTTTCAAAGCCTATAATTATAATTTTGAGTAAGAATTCAGATTTCTTATTGAGTTTTTATTGAAAAAATTTAAAACTAACTTTGTTCAATTTTCTTTTATGATCTTCCAGATCGCAGAGAGTGCAAGAAGAGAGAATACTCAGAAACATTGAAACTCTTTACTCAAAACCAAAGCAAAAGGATTCGATCTATAACTTCAAATTGTGGCTCTCAAAACTTTTTGTTCTCCTCTTTTCTTAGATATTCCTTCTCTTTCTACATCTTCATGCAAATGATTAGTGAGATGGGTGGCTCTTACTACACCACCAATTCAATAAAATTTCAAATATAATGAAATTTAACTTGAAGAAACTTAAAACATCACCAAACTTGGTTTTATCCATTAATTTTACCTTACTCTACTCTACTGGAAATATAAATATTGATCAAGTGTATAAATATATCCAATGTAACCATGTGCGTAACAAGAGTAAAAATATATTCATGCTTTTTTTTGAAAAGTATACATTAAAACACATGAAAGCATGAGAACCCAAATGTTTTGATAATGCAATTAAGAAATAAGGTGATTTGATCCTTTATTGGAACCATCTTTCAATAAGGCCATGACATTCCTAATTCTTTTCTTGGTTTAAATCACTTTGAATATCCTCATTTATTATGCATTCCTCAGATTCTAGTAGTTTCTCCCAATCAAGACTATTGTATGGTTCTTCAGTCTCTTCAACAAATTTACAAAAGGAATCAAAAGAGACTTGAAAATCTTCTTGTGGAGGTGGAGAGATAGATAAATTTTTGAATGCATTTAAAATATACTCTTCCTGAGAAGAAGATATCCCAGATGTTGCTAGAATTTGAGAGAGTTTGTGGAAGGACATTCTTCAAACTCCTTAATTGTCTGTGAATTACTTCAACTGGTCGATAATTGTTGTTGTGCATAGAGATTAGTACATTTCTTTTGAAAAATTATTGAAATATAATATGCAAAATGATTTAATATGACTTTAACCATGCATTTAAAAGTGAATGCAACTATAATGAATTTTCTAAACCTTCAAAATAAACACCTATGTATACCTCCCCAGCAACGTTGCCAAAATTTTGGGTGATATAATTGCGAGTTAAATCCCTGTCATTTAATTGTCAACTTGGGGATTCGTAAACTGACAAGGTATACCTGTACTATATGTACTAGCTAGTTATATTTCATATTAGATTAATCTAATGCAGTTAAAACTAATTACAAAACATAATAAATTAATCCAATTCAAACCAAACATAAAGAAATGAAATCACACTTTCATAAAGGAAATCACACTTGCATAATTGAAATCACACTTGCTAAAATGAAATCATACCACACTTACATAATTGAAATCATAGTTGCAGAATTAAAATCCCACCACACTTGCATAAATGAAATCACACATGCTGGAAATTAAAACACACTTACTTAAAAGGAAAAGGCACACTTTCATAAAAGAAATGAAATAACAAAACTATATTATGTTACCAATATGTACAAAGATGTGCAAACTATGGTTCATGGGGGCCCTCCATTCCTCAGTAAACATACTGAACCAACTATCACATATTGGATATCAAAATAGCAGTATGTATTTCATAAAGATGATGTTACAAGATATTACAATAATTCTCTCACCTCTAACCACTAGCTCAAAACTTACAATTGACAACCTACATTTTTTTACAACCCTTTGTTTTAATGGTGCACTCCTATCTATACAAAATTTGAGGATAACTACACAATAAATATTGATCCTTAGATCTCTCCTAAATCCACATTTATATCTTGTGGTTACAACCAATCTCCTAAAAATGTAAGAAACATATCCTCTAGAAATATTCCACAAATATTTATGAGTTGGAAATTGAAACTCTTTACTAAAAAACAAAGCAAAAGGATTTGATCTCGAACTTCAAGTTATGGCTCTCAAAACTCTTTTTTCTCCTCTTTTCTCCAATATTCCTTCTCTTTCTACATCTTCCTACAAATTATTAGTGAGATGGGTGGCTCTTACTACACCACCAATTAAATAAAATTTAAAATAGAATGAAATTTAAGTTGAATAAACTTAAAACATCACCAAAATTGGTTTTATCCATTAATTTTATCCTACTCTACTATACTGGAAATAGAAAAATTGATCAAGTGTATGAGTATTTCCATTGTAGCCATGTGCTAATAGGAGTACAAATATATTTATGCTTTTTTTTGAAAATATACATTAAAACACATGAAAGCATGAGAAACCAATTGTTTTGATAATGCAATTAAGAAATAAGGTAATTTGATCCTTGATTGGAACCATATTTCAATAAGGCCATGACATTCCTGATTCCTTTCTTGGTTTAAATCACTTTGAATATCCTCCTTTATTGTGCATTCCTAGGATTCTAGTAGTTTCTCCCCATCAACACGATTGCATGGTTCTTCAGTCTCTTCAAAATATTGACAAAAGGAATCAAAAGAGACTTGAAGATCTTCTTGTGGAGGTGGAAAGACAGATAAATTTTTGAATACAGCTAAAATATACTCTTCCAAAGAAGCAGTTATCCCATATGTTACTAGAATTCGAGAGAGTTCTTGCAATAACATTCCTAAAACTCCTTAATTGTCTGTGAATTACTCCAACTAGTACCATAATTCTTGTCGTGCACAGAGATTAGTACAAATTTTTTGAAAAATTATTGAAATCTAATATGCAAAATGATTTTAATATGATTTTAACCATGCATTTAAAAGCGAATGTAACTATAGTGAATTGTCTAAACCTTCAAAATAAACACCTATGTATACCTCGCCAGCAACAGTGCCAAAATGTTGGGTGATTTAATTGGGAGTTAAATCCCTGTCATTTAATTGTCAACTTTGGGATTCGTAAACTAACGACGTATACTTGTACTATATGTAATAGGTGGTTATCTTTTAGATTAGATTAATCTAATGCAATTAAGACTACTTACAAAACATAATAAACTAATCCAATTCAAACCAAACATAAAGAAATTGAAATCACATTTTCATAAAGGAAATCACACTTGCTTGAAATTTAAATCACACTTGCATAATTGAAATCACAATTGCTAAAATGAAATCACACCATACTTGCATAAATGAAATCATACCTACTAGAAAGTAAATCACACTTACTGAAAAGTAAAATGCACACTTGCATAAAAGAAATGAAATAACAAAACTATATTATGTTACCAATATGTACAAATATGTGCAAACTATGGTTGATGGGGACCCTCCATTCCTCAGTAAACATACTGAACCAACTATCACATATTGGAGATCAAAATAGCAGTATGTATTTCATAAAGATGATGTTACAAGATATTACAATAATTCTCTCACCTCTAACCACTAGCTCAAAACTTACATTTTACAACTTACAATTGACAACCTAAATTTTTTTACAACCCTTTGTTTCAAGGGTGCACTCCTATTTACACAAAAATTGAGGATAACTATACAATAAATGTAGATCCTTAGATCTCCCCTAAATCCACATTTATATCTTGTGGTTACAACCAATCTCCTAAAAATGTAAGAAACATATCCTCTAAAAATTCTCTTATCCATGATTCCTCCTTCGAATGTGCATAGTTAATTATCCACATCCTCTAGAAATATTCCACAAATATTTATGAGTTGGAATTTGAAATTCGAATTTGTGGTTGGATAGCCAAATAGGACCCTTCTAGAAACTCCAAGTGGGCCTACAATATCACAAAACACATAACACTTTTAGATATATATATATGAAAACATGTTAATTTCCTAATATTTAATCACAAATTCACTTAAAATACTTAAAATTAATGACTTGGAAAATATTAAAGTTAAACCCATATGATAATGTAAATGGTTATTTAATGTAATTTTATGCCGATATAGAGTTACGGAATGAGGGTAAAATGATGGAAATTAAGGTGAAAGTGGATGACATTTTGGAAGCCCAACAGCTACGCTACTATATATTATATTATATAGTTATTCCTATAGGAATGTCTATTAGTAACATATATTATATTATATTAAAGTTAATTTTTATGTTAGTTTTTTTATTTTCTTTCTTTGCAATGTGAGATGTATCATGAGGTAAGAGTTTTGATGTAACCATTTAATTTATATGGCTACGCTAGTATATATTATATTATATTTAAGTTAATTTGTATGTTAGTTTTTTTTCTCTTCTTTTTTGCAATGTGAGATGTATCATGAGGTAAGTGTTTTGATGTAACCATTTAATTTATATGGTTACTCTAGTATATATTATATTATATAGTTATTCCCATAGACATGTCTATTGCTTGTATATATTATATTATATTAAAGTTAATTTTTAAGTTAGTTTTTTCTTCTTCTTTTTGCAATGTGAGATGTGTCATGAGGTAAGTGTTTTGATGCTTATACGCTTTTATCAGCCATTTAATTTATATGGCTGCATTAATATATATTATAGTATATAGTTAACTAATCATTATTAACTATAAAATATAATATAACAAAAATATATAATATCATCTTAATATTATATCAATTACATCAAAGGTGTTCCCTCTATGGAGTTGGCTATGAACTCACTTTTCATCCCATCCAATGCCTGATTGTCATTTTTTTCCTCCTTCATCAATTCATTTTCTGACATGTATAACTCCCTGTAAGCATCAAAATATTTCCGAGGACAGTACCATACGCGTATTTTCCGGGTGTTATGGGTACTGAAAACATAGTCCCATACAATCAGCAGATCCTTGATGGACCCATTCCCAGCTTTAAAACAACCATATTTGTGAGCAGGCTATCACAAGACATTGAGAGTTCCTATATACTTCAAGGAAATTAATCCCTCGTTGACCACCACAAAATCCCTTGTAGTTATAAATATGTCATGGTTTCATAAGTCATAATGTTAATGGTCGCTCCTAAATCTACAAGGGTATTTGGAAGATGCACTCCATTGATTTTGATGGTCAAAATGGGATTCCCTGGGTCATTATACTTTGCAGGCAAGTTTGAGATCATCTTGGAAAATTCACTCATGACTTTTACATTTTGGTTTTTATGTCCTTTCCTACCCTATTTCTTAATGCAGATATCTTTAATGATTTTAGTATAGATGGGAATGTCTCTAATGGCTTGTAATAATGGAATTTTAATACACACATTCCTTAATTTAGTTTCTAAATCATACTCAATCAGGATTCCATCTTTCTTGACAAGAAATCGATCCGGCTAAAGGGGTTCATTTATTTCTTATTTTTTTTTTTGTTTTTCATGTTGTTGGTGACTATTAGTTTTTTCTGGAGGGGCCTCTTCTTCAATGATAACAGTTGATCTCCCTATATTAATTTCTTTCCTAGAACGTAATTGTATTTCATTCATTGGGACAATAGTAATCATGTAGGTGGGAAAAGGTTGTACATCTATATTTTGTTCAGGATGAGATTGTCTAATATGGTTGGGATTAGCTACGGGTTGTACAGGTAACAAAGTAGGGTGAGGCGAGATAAATGTTGGTCGTGCATGCGAGGATGATGGATTTGGTGGAGCAGGTAGAAGCTGGTGTAAGGGAGGAGGCAGCAAGGGTTGTTGATAACAGTTTGGATTGTACCCTTGCTGATAAGGTTGAATAGTCAGGTTGTACGATGTACTAGGCATGTTTGAGTATGGAGGATAGAATTGGATTTGAGTTTGAAAAGTGTTTACATGAGGATTTTCCCTCCAATTATTATTCCAAGCATAGTTATTAAAACCGACCAGTTTGAACCTGTAACCAGTCAAACCAGCCGGTCAGATCAGCTTATGGTCACAACCGCCCTTGCAGCCCGGTTTTGAGGGGTGTCTCACCTAAATTGGCTGGTTAACCGGACCTAACCGACCAGTTAGGTATGGAACCGGCCGGTTAATGCATAAACCGGCCGGTTAGGTGTCCCTTCCTTGCACAAACCCACCGACGGCCAGCAACACAGCCTTAGGGCATATGTGGAGGTAAGGGGAGAGTTTTTTCCCTCCAAAAACACCCTCCCCAATCTTTTATAAGTAGGGGCAACCTCTCCTTTGTCTCACACCAACTCATTTGTTGTTTGTGAGTTTGATTAAGAGCTTGGAGAGTGTTGAGTGTTTGCCGGAGCAGTGATCTTGGAGGCTTGGAGTTGGAGTTGGAGCTATCTTGGAGATAGTTTGGAGCTTTCAATAGCGTTGGCATCTTCAAGAGGACGCTAAGGAAGCTAGTTTGCATTGCCATGTAAGAATTTTCACTTGAAAAATCCATCATTTCATTGTTGTTCATGTATTTATTTTCTCATTGCTTATGTATTTTTCGATGATATGTATTGCACTCGGTGCCATTTTGATATATTCACCTTTGCATGGTATATAAATGATCAAACTTTGCATATTTTGTCTCTATTGGCTTGGAATCATGGTTGCAAATCTTAAAAATAGTTTTTTTTATTAAAATATAATTATTTAATGTATTTTTTTTAAAACTGGTTCATTGAGATCTGACCGCTACCAGTTAGACCGGTTCCGGTTCACTAGGTCCACCAGTTCGGTCACCGGTTCTTGTTTTAATAACTATGATTCCAAGGAGTGTTTTTTGCTCGAGGATTGGCCCAAGGGGGGGTAATATGGCTGGAAAATCCAAGGTTGATTCTCACCATAACCTTGGGGGTTAGGATCTGGAAACATGTTTTGATTTGGGCTTCTCCAAAAGGGTTTCTTGTTTTCTTGCGAAGAGTCATTTTCTTTAGTATTCCCCTTATAGATGGCATGTAAACCAGGAAGAGATGGACACTTCTCGGTTTCGCGTTCTAAAGCACAAATCCCACAAACCTCGATGAAATTAATGGGACACTCCCTTTCCACATGTTTACGCCTATATTTAGGAAAAAATATTGCCATGGCAGCCTTCTCATCCTCTTATTTATTTTTTAGTTTCATTGTGTCAAGCTAGTCACCAATGGTGTTTAAAATATATGTTTTGAATGTTTCCAATAAGTTCCCTAATTCAACTCAAGTGATAGTGGTGGTTGCAGGTTTCTGATTTCTTGACACAACATCTCAGAGATTGTCACGGAGTTTCTTTCCTTATTTAGCCTAACTTCTTGAACAAGTGCGACATAGTTCGGCTACTTCAAAAAAAAAAATTAATTAATTAATTAATTAATTAAAATAAATAAATAAATATATATATATATATATATATATATATATATATATATATATATATTAAATTTCCCCACCACTTAGAAGGTTTAAGGTCTTAATGCATTCATCCCTCAACCCCTTTCAAAATACAATTTTAACAGTTTTCTCGTTTAGATGTGCCCCACAAGATTTATGAAAATGATATAGGAAACATTCAAGATACTCTTCTAAGTTTTCATCGTCCAATTGTTGCATTCTAAGAATATCGTTCACATCCCTAATTTTGCAGAAGTCTTGGTATTTTTTAAGAAATATAGACTTCATATCATCCCAGGAGTAAATGGTGTTTTCACCTAGACTCCTGAACCATCTAAGGGTTGCATCTTTCAGGGTGGCTGGGAACAACTTAATTTTATGTGCCTCATCGTAATAATTTTAACTCCTGCATAAAATATCGAACTTAAAGAGAAAGGCATCTGGGTCCTTAGAGTACTTACCAGATAAGAGTGGAAGAGATGCCATTGGTATGCTTTTCATAGTGATATTTTTTGTTACATCAAGGATAGGAAATCCAAAGGTGGTTTCTTCTTCTTCCTCTTCCAATCCTCCCCTTGATCCATCATGATTTTCTCCTCTCAGTCCATCTTCATTTCCTCCAAAGAGATTCATTCCTAGACCTTCTCCCTCTCCATGGTTTTCTTCCTGATTTCATTCATTGTTTATGTTTTCCCCTGCATTGTGTGCCATGTTGATTGCAGATCTATTGCTACTGATACGACTGGAGAAGGATTCAATGGATAATTGCCTTAATTATTCCTAAATTGGGAGTTCTCCTCGTAAAATCTCATTACTGTTGGTGCTCGCTTCTTATTTCTTAGTTCCTGCGTAACGATTAGTGGGATTAGTTGATGGGATTTTTGTTGAGCCAAACGATGCAGGAAATTGTGAACTAGAAATAAATCTACCTTTACTATCTCTAGGCCTACTTCTACTTCTACGCATAAAGGAAAGGAAAATAAAAGTTCAAAGATAAGCAAAAATATCCATACTTTGGAGCAACCCCACAATAGTGGATGCGTGGTTCTTCACTCACATCTTACCATACACTCTCCACCATCTGACTGTCCTGAAATGCCCTTGAAACTCTGTAATAATAATGTTACCTGAACCAAAATACAACTCCTTGGCAACAACACCAAAAATTTTGAGAGTTTTAATTAGCGAATTAAAGCTCCTATTATTTAATTGTCAACTAGGACTCGTAAACACGAGTTGTACTGTGCTTTTGATTCAGCTTATGTCAGAGTATATAAGTTTCCTTGATAATGATTTCTTTAGTACATAATGATAAACAACTTCTATTGTCTAATTCCCATTCAAATTGCAGACAAATAATGATAAAAGGAAATAAATTTACTTAGTATATCAAACCACACTACTCTGCTTCAATGTAGTCTTTCTGTAATCCAATATTCTTATTTAAACTAGAAACAATGTTTCTAAAAAGAGGCAGAATCAATAATCAAATCAAATGGTTTTGAAAATAACTACAAACTTATATTTATCACACTCACTCTAAGATCAATCAAGCACAACATTCATCTAAGCTGCTATAGCATAAAACTAGGAGGTAACACAACTGACTCATTGAGGCTTAAGGAATAACAAAACAATTATGAGTTGGTAAATATAATTTCTCACACACACACTGTTATGGTATCAACCTTGAACTTCTATACTTGAAATGGAGGCTAAAGTCTTCTATGAAATCCATATAACTGCAAATCAATTCTCACTCCTTGCAAGGCCAAATATATACTATTTTTTGAGCTCAATTACATATGTTCCTAAATTAAATTAACCCTATTTTGGATGAAATCAAACTGAAGAAAATCACATTGTTTCTAGTACTGTAATTAACTTGATTAATTCACCTGAATCAAACTAGCAACAGAACAAAACACGCAACTTTTAAATAACACTTCACTCAATCCCAAATGGAATGGAAATACTAAACATGAACTACACACCTTCAAGTAATGATGGAACAAGAATCTAATTATTTTAGTGTCTAATTCTATCCTAGAGAAAATCATAAAATTAACTAATCACTCAATGCTTCTTTAAATTAATCTACTGTGCTTAATGAAACCAATCCTTGCCAAATAACTTTCATTGTTCCAAAAATATCACACAACCTAATTGAAGCTTAAATATAACTGAAACAAAACGAAATATACTTGTTTACTTGAAACATACAACCGACCTTAAATCTACTCTTGACTTATGTACACTAGAAAACGAATACTCTCACACAAAAATCACTCTCATTCTTAAGTCAATAAATGAAATCAAAATTATTCAAGCATTCACAATTTGCAATCCAACATAAGCCATCACACACTATAGATATTTATCAAAGCATTTGAACAAATAACAGTTTAAACTATTCAACGTATTCAAAGGAAAATTCATTCATCATCATCACTAAGAAGTAATCTGTGTAACTATTCTAGCTTCAGAAATCAACAGAGACTCGATTATTTCCTTGAGGGGAAAAGCATAGCTCTGCGCTATAGATTCACACATAGGCGTTATGAGATTTGGAAATGTATATGTGTATCCAGAACTCTTGCTTTCATTACCAATCAATAAATTCGAAGCTTAAAACGATCATGGATACTCTGGAATTAAAACAAACATATCACACAGTTGTTTAATATGAATCGAATTCACAAATGAATAAATGAAAATGAATGCAACAAGATAGCATACATTTAGATACCTACAATTTAACAGAGAATCTTGTTCCCAGATGATGGTGAGCTCAGCCACACCTGGGTAAGCTTTAAAAGATTATAGTAAAAGAAGTATTTAAAACATTCAAATTAAAAACTCACAATCAATCTGGAACTTGTAACGATCTGATCAAATCATAGCCATGCTCTATTAATCAAAACTCAGTCTTCAATTACAGAGAGAAAGGTTTGAACAACACTTTGATAATTTAATGTTTTGTACTCATGACTAAAAACTCGACTAACTAGTTTATTACTGTCCTGACCCTTTTATAGGCAACGATACATTTACAAAATAGTTATAAGTGGATACATAGCAACTTGGAGAATCAACACGATCTGATCACTTGAACATTCACTTATCTTGGCATAACGGTTCCAACAAATGCCAACCTGCTACAATGAGCATATGGAGAATCTTCATGGCTTGGTCAAAATCTCAGCTGTGAATTTCGATCTCTAGAAGCAAGGAAGTCGTAGAAAGAGTCTATCAGGTCTCCTTGATGATGAGTACATATTAGGAACTAAGTTGTTGAGTACGGAAAATGGTAAGGCACGCTTGTTGACAAGCATGACTACCATTTGTGGTTGTCCTGACCATGTTGATGCATCCTTCCACATCTAACCCATAATAATTATTTATCTCTTTAGGCATTCAACTTAAATTACTCAATATTTAATCAAAAAATAGCAAAAATGTAATGATGTAATGCATTTACCTCAAGTACGGTTTTAGTGAGGTTTTGGGGTAATGACATTGATAGGAAGGTAAGTAAAAGAGCATTTTTGTGACAAAAGAGGGAAAAACAATAGTGATAAATTGTAAAATTGGGGACAAAACGAGGCCCCAACAATTTCCATGGATTTTTTAGGAGTTTTACCGACAACCAAGAAGGGACATGACTACTTGTTTGTGGTAGTTGATAGGTTTAGCAAGATGTGTCTTATGATGCCCTATAAAAAGAAGATCGTCAGGCAAGAAGAAGAAAAAATTGTTCTTTGGACAAGTTTGGGTGCACTTTGGGATACCACGAAGCATCATTTCATAAAGGGATAAAATATTTATCGATGCATTTTGGACTACATTGTGGGATAATATGGACGTGAAGTTCAATAGATCTACAACATTCCATCCACATACAGATGAGCAGACATAAGTAGTCAACAGGATTTGGTGCAGCTTCTAAGGGGATACAACTAGAAACATCTGAAGACCTGGGATGAAAATCTGGTATATACACAACATTCTTACAATAGAGAAATCCACACTTCTACAGTAAAGTCCCCATTTGAAACTTTTTTTGGCTATTTTTCATCTTCACCATTGTACGATAGATGTGGGAAAAGGAGGAGTCAAGGAAGATCTTACAGGAGATGCTTTGAGGTCTGAAAATTTTATAGAGAAGATCATGCATATCCATCTACGAGTATAAGAAACACTGCAGAAGTTTTTGGAGAAGTATAAGACCAAGCATGATCAACACAGGACATAGAAATCATTCAAGGTGGGAGACAGAGTATGGTTACATTTGAATAAGGAGAGGTTGTAGGGGCCTGGTAAGAAAATGAAGGATTTGAGGTATGTCCCCTTTGAGATAATACAAAATGTGGGTGATAATTCCTATCGACTTAGTTATCACCATATATCCGCATTTACTCAATTGTGAATGTAGATAATTTGAAACTCTATGAGAATTTTATGCTAGCTCAGGAAGAGGAACAAGTCCTACCTTCTATGTACAATTTGGCACCAGATGCTCAGGCAGAGTTGACAAAAGATACAATTTGCAGAAGAGGTCTAGAAATACAAGACAAGGGTAGCATGACCTTTGGCATATTGGGTTTAAGGGACAACTTCCAGGCAAAGCTAAATGGTACAGCAGAGAGAAGGCAAAGGAAAAATTTCCTCACCTAATTCAGTAGAATATTTTTGCAACCAAAAGCCTCCCAAAACGGGGAGGCGTGATCTAGATTGGATCATTATATTTTTTTTCATCTGTATTGATTCATTTGGAGTGGAAAAGGTGGAGGAATCAGTTCATGGGACCATTTTACCAGCAAGACCTAGTTTGGTGAAACGGGGTCTGAAACCTTCTGGGAGCATTTTGAGTCATCAAACAACGTTTTTGGGTTAAAAATTCGTTGCTTTAGTGCCACACAATTTCATGTTATTCTACACATAGATATATTTCCAATGGCACAAGAAGCATGTTAATCGGAGTCCGTATGCAAAATTTATGCCACTCAGAAGTTGACCTTCTTGTTTTCACATGTATAGTTCGAGCGGATGTTGCATCAACCCCCATTATTCATGGAAAATGGGCTAGCTACATGATTATGATGTAAAAGACTCTAGAAGAGTCTATATTGTAACTCTAGTTAATATTTGATATAGTCAAAATTAACCACTAGTAGGCTATCGAGTTGTGTTATAACTAGGCCACTAGGAGGAAGGGGCATTCCATTATTTCAAGAGCATTTTGTTCCATAGTTGAGCAAAGATAGGAGGTAAAGCATACATAGAGGATTTGTGCATTGTAGCAGCCCATGGGCCACATACATTACTTCTTTGTACTTGCAACCATATTTCCAGATAGAGAAAGAGAGCGAAGAAGCCTCACCTTCCATTTGGGTTTTCTCCCAAAAACGTTCCCAGAGAGAATATATTGTGTCTTATGTGTTTGTGAGTTTATTTTTTTTGTTCTCTACTTTTCTATGTACTTTTTATTCGCATGCGTGCAGTAATTACAGTTAAATCTACAGATCGTAAAGTTTAATAAAATTGTAATAGTGTATAATCTCATATTTTTAATATAATATTATTAGATCTGTTGTGACGAAATGTCTAGTGGAATATCCATGGAAATTTATGGATCGAGAATATCTAGTAAAAAAAATGAAACATTAAATAAATAATTTTACATTAAATATAAGATTTAAAACATGGTAGAAATAATTTCATGTCAACTTTCATACATTTTTATGCTTTTACTTCCACAATGATGAGATAACTTATATGTTTTTTTAAAATCAAGGTGTGAAATTTGTACAATAGCTAAGTGTTAAAGCCTTAATTTAGATAAATCAAGTTCAGTTCCCTTGCCCAAGGAAAAAAATTATATCCTCCAACCAAGGGATTGATAAGAAGATGAATTACATTATTGCTGAGGGAACATCCTCAATGAATCAGGACAACAAAATCATCACTACATTTTTTTATAATTTATCAAAATAGGGTTGCATTACAACTATGGAGGAGAGTGAATTAGGAATAATGAACTACATGCAGTTGAAGTACATATTTCACTTGATGAGGAGTCAATTCACAATTTTGATTAGATGGGCTCCATTAGAAAATATATTGGTTCTTTTTAGAATGTCCATTAGAAGACATGCCTTGTTCAGGTTGTGGATAGTATTCAATTCCTTTGTATTATAATACAACAATCAAATTTAGCAATGAATTCATGATTCAATTTGAATCTATAGTTGTCTTTTTAACTTTATTCTTTGCTAAGTTCTAAGCTTGTATTTAATGTAACACCATACTAGGATTTTTATATAGAGTTTGATATGACACCATATGATATAACACCACAAGATGTTTTTGTAGACATTAAAATGAGCATAGATATTGGAGAATCAATAACACTTATTTTGGAAGAAAGAAAAAACACTAAAGGACCTAGTTATATCAATTAATTCCACATTTAGCACAAATTTTAATAGATTTCATGCATATTTAACGTAAATACCATTTTTTTCTAATGTTTAAACTAAATAATTTTATATTGAATATAACTGCAATTGCATACTTAACATAGTTTCAACTTTAGATGGTGATGGTATCCAATAAGCATTGTAATGTTGTCCCAATAACATGGGTGATTTCATCATGAAATACCATGGGTGTATCTATAACTCGTTTTCAGTTCTATGTACTACTAGAATGAAAGACTGTTCATATTGGAGTGTTATCTTGAAACACCATAGGGGGGTATCTATAAATGGTTTTCAGTGTTATTTACTAGTAAATGAAACAATGTTCATATTGAAATGTTCAATATTTTATCGTAGATGATGTTTGCAACTGAAATTGAAGCTTTAAGATGACATGTTCATTTTTTTTAGAAGAGTTATAAAATCCAATGTTACGTTAATCATAGTTACCAACTTGATGAGAACCCTTCAAAACTCTAATTATTTTTAAAGGTTACATTTAATAACCACTTTTATTCCTAAATAAAAAACAATGGTTCTCCATAATCACCTACTTTATTTTCTATATTAAAATTACAACTTGTTTTAAGTGTGTTTTAATTTTTGTCCTTAACAACTGATATCATTGCAATGAAAACCTTAAAACCAACCTGTTAGTCTTTAGTAATTTTTGCTGATATCAAAATATGACTAAGTTATAATCCTAGATTTCTAGAAACAAGATTTGAGAAATATTGTGAGTTCTAGAAATCTCGCTGCCTCCATTATCCTAACCTAACTGATTCACTAAAAACTTCATCTTTTGCTTTCTCAAAATTTTACCCTGTTGTTCTAAGAAGACTCCATTTTTTGGGCCTACTAACCTCATTTTTTTCCTCCCCTCACTCTCATTCAGTCCCTATTTCTCCTTTGAAAAACCCATTTTTCTCATTTCCCCAAAGCCCTAAAAATCCCCCCCAATTCATCATTTTTCCTCTAAAAATACTTAAACAATGTAAAAATCCCTTTTTACATTGTTTAAATCTAACTTTAAACCTATCGAACCCTTAAAAACCTTATAAAAACTTTGTTTTTATACTAAACCCGCCCCCTTTGAGAAATCAAGACTTAAGCCCCTCTCCGCTTAAGCCCCAGCCCCTTCTACCCATATTACCATTCCCCCTTCCCATTCTTAGCCCCTTCCCCCTATCAATTAAACCTTTGCCCCTTTTCACTAACCCGAATTTTGTTATAAGACCCGAGCCCCCACCCCCCCCCCTTAACCTTTTAAAGATAAAAAATAAACGGGCCCCGCCTTCCACTTGGCCTTGCTGCCTAAGTGCAGCCCGACACCTGTCCCTGGGCTCCACCCTCCAAACCTGTGTATCACTCCCTGAGTCATTCTGCACCGTCGATCTCATCTCCCGAGATCCGACGGCCCCAAACCCATATCGCATAGAAACTAGCGCTAGGTTTTAAAGTTCTCAACCCGTGCGAAATGGGCGGTATTAGCCTTGCCACACATCAAACGCACAGTGGTATCACTTCTGATTGTTCAAAAACCACAAACCACACTCAACGCACGCGATAAACCACTTTCTCCCTCCTTGCGCCAGAATTCAAATCTTGTTCGCCTCTGTTTGAATTCTTCCTGGTTCCACCTCTAGGAACCATGCTCCTGCGCCCTCTCCTCCTCTGCAAAATGCCTTCCGACCACCCCGAAACCTTGAAAACGCAATCAACCCAATCTTGCAGGTTTTAAAAGATTAACTGGTTTGTTTTTTTATAGGTTTTAATGGCAGGAATTCCCAAGATGCATTCTAATGACTCAGAAAAGACAAGTGAACCCCGGATGACAATCCAAAGGGTTTCAAATTAATTTGAAGAAACAGAGGCAAAGGTTTAAACCCTGGCACCATCGAAATCATGATCCTTGGTGGACATACAACCTGTCAATCACGAAGAAGACCACATCCCTACACACAAACAAACAGACAGTCAAAGAAGCAATAGAAGAAAGGAAGATCAGAAAGATTAAGAGCTAATCTTAATTAAAGGATAAAAATAGAATATTAGCCACTTAAAACAAAAGATTAAAGGAAAAAGCAGATTGATGAAGGTCAAAGAAAGAAAGAAGACATTGAAAAGATCAAAGGAGCAGAACATAAAGATCAAATAGATTAAAGAAAATATGATTAGAAGCAGATAGTAAAGCCTTCAATACAGAGATTAAAAGATAAAACAAAGGACAGATTAACCCAGAACAAGTTCGAATGACTCAGCTCACAGCAGTTATTCCTCTCAAAGATATTTTTAGCCACCTAGGTGCTTTGTTCCCTTCAAAAAGCATTAGGCAGTTTTTAGGTTGAGTCAGAGATATTTTATCTGTCAAATAGTTATTGTAAAAGTTATGAATAGGCCTTAAAGTCAACATTCACCTATTTTTCCTTAGAAGTTAAGATAGAAGTTATTGAAACAGATAAGTAGCTGCATATACCCCTGCATTAAGCCTTACATGGTCTTCAAGGTTAGGAATGCACTTACTCTGTAATAAATAAAACTCAATCCATATATTAGGCTTCATCTTCTCATTTGCAGCATAAATACTGCATCTAAACTCATTATCTTGTTGGCATTTGATGACTCTTTGAAGTAATACATAGTCTCTTGGAAGTTGAAAGGAAATTGATGTTTTGGAACTTGTGGATGCCCTGATTTGTTTGTTGATGGAGGAGGCTAGATCACTGGATCCCTGAGCTTGGTTGTTGGTGAAGTGCTTCTAATTTTTTATTGTTATTTTTTGTTTTCATTATGTTGCCATCTTTCTTTGTTGTAGTAGAGCAAAAGTTTTAGGCTAAGAAATGTCTTTTGAAAGCACCTTAGTTATGTTTTCTCTTCACTGCCTTAATGTTTTCTTCTGCTAGGAAATTTCAGAGAATTCTTAATTGCTCTCTAGACCCCCTAAGCTTGTTTATTTCATAAATAGTTGAATACATTTGGTTTCAAGCATGATTTATGGTTTTCCCTGCTTACTTTCTGCCGCTTAAACACTTTTTTTTGAAGTCTCTCTCTAAAGTACCATTCTTTAAAGTCTGCCAAAGAGGTTTTGTTTCGATCATACCCTTTTTACTTGCTTAACTAATTGTTTTAGAGATCTCTATAGCTATGATTAAGGATTTTTAGGAGTTCCCTCTTCCCTAATTACAGTTATCTGTGTGTCTTAAATGTTTTTTGTCCTTGAAGGTGAAATCACTAGAAGTTAAATGAGTTTCTCGCCTTCTATATTTCATTGGAAAAGTTTGTCTTGAATAATTATCAACTGTAGTTGGATCATAGAATTTATGGTTTCCCTGTCTATTGATTTCCCCTATATTCTTTGAGATTTTTTTAAGTCCCTTTGTTGAGAAGTACATATGATAAAGGATTCTTAATTTCCTGTTACCCTACTTTTCATTCTTATCTTTAATGTCCATCTCATTACCCTAAAAACTTTGAAGATCCACCGGCCAATTTAGATTTTCCCTATGATACTCCGCAATCCATTGATGAACTTATCATGACTTTCATTTGACTACATTGTCCAATGACTCAAATATTTCCTCATTCTATCTATGCTCTTTGATCATCATGCCCAACCAAAAAAAACAACAAAACCTCATACTTAATAACTAGCCTAAAATCAACCCTTAAAATCAAACAAGCACATATATTTTCCAAACAACTTGAGAGATCCCTCTTTGATTCTGGGAAGGCTAGGTCCTAGGACTCTAAAGACTGGTTCCATGCTACCTTGTCATTTGGTATACCAATCTTCCAAATCACAGGACCCTAACATTCTGGCGATCACAGTGGGACCTTCTAAGTATAGTTCATGCTTAAACATTCCTTAAAAAAATTAGAAACCCTTGACTGATAGTATCTGCTGGTTTATCTGCCACCTCATCGCCAAACCAACATTCTAGCGATCACGGTGGGACTAATTTGAGTAAAGTCCCAAAATAAAACACTAAGTATCCACCCAATGAATCATAACTACCTTAAATATTAACAACACAATGGTGATCATGATGAGACCTTCTGAATCAGTGACAATATAAGTACACCTTAGGATTCCATAAACCCTCATCAAATCATAGAGGATTCAAGCTATCATCCATAGAGTAGACTCTATTTGTTTCACCATCTTAGCTAAATTATGATTCAGGTATAGGACACTCTTACAAACCATAGAACCACACAAAAACTCAGAAAAACCCCAAAAACATCCCTATATTGGTTTTTATTACTTATTGGTGGTGGAAAATAATAAATTTTACTTTCAGAAAAGCTAAAAATTTCCACCTAGCGACTCCACTAGCCCCAGTAGGCCTATTACTCCACTATTACTTTCAATATTTCCTTAAGATTGTATGAAATCAGTCCCTAGAAGTCTAGAAGCCTAGTCCCATATTCTAGAAAGAAACTAAACACTAAGAGAGTTTAACTTCTGAAAATAGTCCTTAAAATTCCAGCCTCTCTAAATTTTGAATTTTAAATCTGGATTCACATAGGATCAATACCAGATCTCATCCATACCCTGATCCTCCTAAAATAGTTGATGATCTAGAAAAGATTTTGTGGCAAACTTCTAGAACTGGAAATTTAACTACTATTAGGACTATCCAAAGAACAAGATCTATCCCTGAAAACCTTATAGTCTTGAAAGATCCTCACTTTGACTTGTCTCATACAAATAACCTATTCAGAACCAAGTCACATAGTGACATATACCAAACTGACCTTGAGCCCACAAATTTGTAGCAGAGTTTTAGTAGATAAGCCTCACCTTCTACTCCACCTGATTTTTAGCTTCTCCATCACTTCAGCTCCTTCAATAAAAAATCTGCTTAAAATCATTTTTTTGGTCCAAATACTTCCAACACACCCATCCATACTTCCATTATTAAAAATACTCCATTTCATCCCACTTTCCCTTTCACAAATCCACCTCTTGTAAATCCTCCATTTGTTCCCACCATGGCAGCATGGTATGCCCCATTAGTGTTACCACAACCTCTGGTTCCTTTACCAAATGATTATCAATCCAGAATTCCCCATTTCACTAAAACTGAATCTACTACCGCCCAACAGCATGTAGATAAAATTATTGATACTTTTGACCTCATGGAAATTGAAGAAGACGCCATAGAAATGAGGATTTTTTCCCAAAGCTTAGAAGGAGAAGCTGGAAGATGGATAGAAAACTTGACTCCTAGTAGCATTTATAATCTCCTATCCCTCTATCATACATTCATGAATAAGTGGGGAAATAAGAAAAACCTCCTCAACCCTCACAAAACTATAGCAGCTCTGAAATAACCCATAATGATAAAACTAGATTTGATATTTTGCAAGCTAAAATTAAAATTTTGAAACCTAAAATTAATGTAGAAAGTAAATCAGGTTGCTCAAAGGAAGGACAAAGCTAAAAAAGACAACTATTCCCTTTTTCCAATCCAGAAATTTTGAAATACCCTCACAGAACAAAAATCTTTGGAAATCTGGATCAAGAGAGTCTTATGTTTTTTCCTTCAATAAATACCTCGTCATCAAAGAGTTTTGTCCCTTCAGAAGAATTTTTCCCCACAAATATTTCTATGAACCCTAAGGAAGTATCTTCTGAAACTGACATAGAGGAATATAATGTAGGCAACCTAGGAAAACCCAAAATGATTAAATTATCTAGAACCTTGTCCTTACACACAAAACTGAAATACATAAGACTGTGCAAAAAGCTTCAAGATGCTTTTCTATATAGAAATGAAAACTTAAAGCCTTATAAACCTAAAATTATTCAAAAGGGACCAAATTCAAAGAAATACCATGGAACCCTTGTGCAAATTGTGTCATTAATAAAGAAAACCAAAGGATACAAGTGGTGTGTAGATTTTAGGTACCTAGGTAAACCCTCCATGAAATCTAAATACCCTTTTTCCAAAATAATTCATCCTATGCCAAGGGTAGAAATTTCTAACAAAATTTCATTTCATAATAGTGTTTCAGGTTATCATCAAATGATCCCACCTCAGATCAATCAACATAAAGACATTTTCAAAATTCCTTGCAAAAGTTGCATGTTCGACCAAATGCTTCCAGCACTAAGAAGTATTGAAGATATCTTCCGAGGAGTTATGGCCTCTGATTTCAAATTCTTCACTATAATATACATTAGTGACATCATCATTTGTTTTGAAGCTGATAAAGAATACCTTTTTCATCTGAGGAAGACTTTTGCCAGAATCATATTTAGGAAACAAAACGCAAGGAAATATCGAGAAGAGCATGGGTTGTTTGAAAAAATTTGGAAGAAATTTCACACCATACTTTCAAATAGAGGTGACTATGATGTCTATCTACAAAAGCTAAAAGAAGAAAGAATGTTAGGAGATCCTTTTGAGGACAAGATGCTCAAGTACCATTGTTGTAAAAGCCCTTAGTATAAAGGTTTTCATTCATTATACATAAACATTGCATGAGAAAAATTACAAAAAATACAAAAATAATGAAAGAAAAATAAAAAGAGGGCAAAACCAAAAAAGGTACAGCCCCATACCCAAAAAACAATATTGCTGAAAGTGTGCAAGTCCAAATGCAACTACTGATTCAAAATGATTTCTTGTTCAATCATCTAGCCTAATCATGGCTGAACATGTTTTAAATTTATGTTGATAAGTTAGTGAAACAATTATTGTCAAAATTAGTTCAACCTTGACTTATCAAGAAAGGTAGATTAGGGAATATAAGATACTGGTTCCACATGCTTAAAACATAACCAAAGAGATAGATAAGGATGCATTACAAATGACAAAATTATAGCCTTATCTTTTCTATTTTACCTTTTATGAAAAATAATGTTTGTGTGCAGCTTGTTCCAATGCCACAACCATGGTGAATCAGACTGTCTAATCCTGATTTGAACCATGCTTTAAATTTCATGTCAATAGTTTAGAGAATCAAGACTGCCAAACAGCTTAATCTTGGCAGTCAAATAGTTTAGGTAGAGAATAAAAAGAGATCACCAGTTTAATCTGAGCTCTTCGAAGAAATAAGGGTAGAAGTAGATAGTTTATTTATGTTTTCTAAAATAAAATGTCAAAGAGTTTGCCAGTTCAAGCGCACTCAAAGGGGAAAAATGATTAGGACAAGTAGGATTGGGTAGGTAGAAATGTTGTTAAAGGAAATCATATGCTGCAGATTTTTAATATTGTCACTTCAAAGAAATATCAGCAAGTGAGAAGAAGGGAAATCTGCCCAATGAAAAAGACACTGGTCTGCTAAAACTTAGAGATTTGATGAACTGGAGGTTCTGGACACCTTGAAAATAAATTTTCCCTCCCCAAGTGGAGCCACTGTTAGTCATCAATAATTTTTGTTGATATCAGAAGATGACTAAGTTATAATCCTAGATTTCTAGAAACAAGATTTGAGAAATATTGTGAGTTCTAGAAATCTCACTACCTTCATTATCCTAAACCTAACTGATTCACTAAAAATTTCATCTTTTTCTTTCTCAAAAGTTTACCCTATTGTTCTAAGAAGACTCCATTTTCTGGGCCTACTGACCTCATTTTGTTCCTCCCCTCACTTTCATTCACTCCCTATTTCTCCTCTGAAATACCCATTTTTCTCCTTTCCCAAAAACCCTAAAAATCCCCCCCCCCCCATTCATCATTTTTCCTCTAAAAAGCCTTCAACAATGTAAAAATTTATTTTTACATTGTTTAAATCTAACTTTAAACCTATCAGGCCCTTAAAAACCTTATAAAAACTTTGTTTTTATACTAAACCCGCCCCCTTTGAGAAATCAGGCCGTAAGCCCCTCTTCGCTTAAGCCCTAGCCCCTTCTACCCATATAACCGTTCCCTCCGCCCATTCTTAGCCCCTTCCCCCTATCAATTAAGCCTTCGCTCCTTTTAACTAACCCAACGTTTGTTAATAGACCCGACCCCCCCCCCCCCCTTTAACATTTGAAAGATAAAAAATAAACAGGCCCCACCTTCCACTTGGCCTTGCTGCCTAACAGCAGCCTGACACCTTTCCCTGGGCTCCACCCTCTAAACCTGTGCGCTGCTCCCCGAGTCATTCTGCACCGTCGATCTCATCTCCCGAGATCTGATGGCCCCAAAATCATATCGCATAGAAACTTGTGTCGGGTTTTAAAGTCCTCAACCCATGCGAAATGGGCAGTATTAGCCATGCCACGTGTCAAACGCCGAATGGTATCGCGTCCGATTGGTCCAAAACCACAAACCACCCTCAACGTGCGTGATAAACCACTTATGGTTTTCTGAAACCACTTTCTCACTTCTTGCGCCAAAATTCAAATATTTTTTCGCTTCTGTTTGAATTCTTTCTGGTTCCGCCTCCGGAACCATGCTCCTGCGCCCTCTCCTCCTCTGCAAAATGCCTTCCGACCACCCCGAAACCTTGAAAACACAATCAACCCAATCCCATAGGTTTTAAAATATTAATTGGTTTGTGTTTTTACAGGTTTTAATGGTGGGAATGCCCAAGATGCATTCCAATGACTCAGAAAAGATAAGTGAACCCCAGATGACGATCCAAAGGGTTTCAAATGAATTTGAAGGAACAGAGGCGAAGGTTTAAACCCTGACACCATCGAAATCATGATCCTTGGTGGACATACAACCTTTTAGCCACGAAGAAAACCGCATCGCTACACATAAACAAACATACAGTCAAAGAATCAGTAGAAGAAAGGAAGATCAGAAAGATTAAGAGCTAATCTTAATCAAAGGATAAAAACAGAAGATTAGCCACTTAAAACAAAATATTAAAGGAAAAAGCAGATTGATGAAGGCTAAAGAAATAAAGAAGACAATGAAAAGATCAAAGGAGTAGAACATAAAGATCAAACAGATTAAAGAAAATATTATTAGAAGCAGACAATAAAGCCTTAAAGACAGAGATTAAAACATAAAACAAAGGACAGATTAACCCAGAACAAGTTCGAATGACTCAGCTCACAGCAGCTATTCCTCTGAAAGATATTTTTAGCCACCTAGGTGCTTTATTCCCTTCAAAAAGCATTAGGCAGTTATTAGGCTCAGTCAGAGATATTTTATCTATCAAATAGTTATTGTAAAAGTTATGAATAGACCTTAAAGTCAACATTCACCTATTTTTCTTTAGAATTTAAGATAGAAGTTATTGAAACAGAGAAGTAGCTGAAGATATCCCTGCCTTAAGCCTTGCATGGTCTTCAAGGTTTGGAATGCACTTACTCTGTAATAAATGATACTCAAACCCTATCTTAGGCTTCACCTTCTCATTTGCAGCATAAATACTGCATCTAAACTCATTATCTTATTGGCATTTGATGACTCTTTGAAGTAATACATAGTCTCTTGGAAGTTGAAATGAAATTGATGTTTTGGAACCTGTGGATGCCCTGATTTGTTTGTTGATGGAGGAGGCTAGATCATTGGATCCCTGAGCTTGGTTGTTGGTGAACTGCTTCTAATCTGTTATTTTTATTTCCTATTTTCATTATGTTTCCATCTTTCTTTATTTCAGTAGAGCAAAAGTTTTAGGCTAAGAAATGTCTTTTGAAAGCACCTTAGTTATGTTTTCTCTTCACTACCTTAATGTTTTCTTTTGCTAGGAAATTTCAGAGAATTCTTAATTGCTCTCTGGACCCCTAAGATTGTTTATTTCATAAATAGTTGAATACAGTTGGTTTCAAGCATGATTTATGGTTTTCCCTGCTTACTTTCTGCCACTTAAACACTGTTTTTTGAAGTCTCTCTCTAAAGTACCATTCTTGAAAGTCTACCAAAGAGGTTTTGTTTCGATCATACCCTTTGTACTTGATTAACTAATTGTTTTAGAGATATTTATAGCTATTATTAAGGATGTTTAGGAGTTCCCTCTTCCATAATTACAATTATCTGTGTGTCTTAAATGTTTTCTGTCCTTGAAGGTGAAATTACTAGAAGTTAAATGAGTTTCTCGCCTTCTATATTTCATTGGAAATTTTTTTCTTGAATAATTATCAACTGTAGTTGGATCATAGAATTTATGGTTTGCCCTGTCTATTGATTGCCCTATATGATTTACGATTTGTTTAAGTCCCTTTATTGAGAAGTACATATGATAAAGGATTCTTAACTGCCCTTTACCCTAATTTTCATTCTTATCTTTAATGTCCATCTCATTACCCTAAAATCTTTGAAGATCCATTGGCCAAGTTAGATTTTCTCTATGATACTCCCCGATCCATTGATTAAATTATCATGAATTTCATTTGACTCCATTGCCTAATGACTCAAATATTTCCTCATTCTACCTATGCTCTTTGATCATCATGCCCAACCAAAACAAACAACAAAACCTCATACTTAATAACTAGCTTAAAATCAACCCTTAAAAGCAAACAAGCACATATCTTTTGCAAACAACTTGAGAGATCCCTCTCTGAGTCTGGGAAGGCTAGGTCCTAGGACTCTAATGACTAGTTCCATGTTACCATGTCATTTGGTATACCAATCTTCCAAATCACAGGACCCTAACATTCTGGCGATCACGATGGGACCTTTTGAGTATAGTTCATGCTTAAACATTCCTAAAAAAATTCAGAAACCCTTGATTGATAGTATCTGGTGGTTTATCTGCCACCTCATTTCCACACCAACATTTTGGCGATCACGGTGGGACTATTTTGAGTAAATTCCCAAGATAAAACACTAAGTATCAACCTAGTGAATCATAGCTACCTCAAACATTAACAACACAATGGTGATCATGATGAGACCTTCTGAATTAGTGACAATCTAAGTACACCTTAGGATTCCAGAAACCCTCATCAAATCATAGAGGATTCAAGCTATCAGCCATAGAGTAGACTCTGTTTGTTTCACCATCTTAGCTAAATGATGATTCAGGTATAGGACACTCTTACAAACCATAGAACCACACAAAAACTCAGAAAAAAACCCCAAAAACATCCCTAGATTGGTTTTTATTACTTATTGGTGGTGGACCATAATACATTTTACCTTCATAAAAGCTAAAAATTTCCACCTAAAAACTCCACTAGCCCAAGTAGGCCTATTACTCCACTAGTACTTTCAAGATTTCCTTAAGATTGTATCAAATCAGTCCCTAGAATTCTATAAGCCTGGTCCCATATTCTAGAAAGAAACTAAACACTAAGAGACGCTAAACTTCTGAAAACAGTCCTTAAACTTTCAGCCTCTCTAAATTTTGAATTTGAAATCTGGCTTCATATAGGATCAATACCAGATCTCATCCAGACCCTGATCCTCCTACAATAGTTGATGATCTAGAAAAGATTTTGTGGCAAACTTCTAGAACTGGAAATTTAACTACTATTAGGACTATCCAAAGAACAAGATTTATCCCTAAAAAGCTTACAGCCTTGAAAGATCCTCACTTTGACTTGTCTCGTACAAAGAACCTATTCAGAACCAAGTCACATAGTGACATAGACCAAATTAACCTTCAGCCCACAGATTTGTAGCAGAGTTCTAGTAGAGAAGCCTCACCTTCTACTCCACCTGATTTTCAGCTTCTCCATCACTTCAGCTCCTTCCATAAAAAATCTGCTCAAAATTAGTTTTCTGGTCCAAATACTTCCAACACACCCATCCATACTTCCACTATTCAAAATACTCCATTTCATCCCACTTTCCCTTTCACAAATCCACCTCTTGTAAATCCTCCATTTGTTCCCACCATGGTAGCATGGTATGCCCCATTAGCGTTACCACAACCTCTGGTCACTTTACCAAATGATTATCAATCCATAATTCCCCATTTCACTAAAACTGAATCTACTACTGCCCAACAGCATGTCAATAAAATGATTGATACTTTTGACCTCATGGGAATTGAAGAAGAAGCCAAGGAAATGAGGATTTTTTTCCCAAATCTTAGAAGGAGAAGCCAGAAGATGGTTATAAAACTTGACTCCTAGTAGCATTTATAATATCCTATCCCTCTATCATACATTCATGAATAAGTGGGGAAATAAGAAAAACCTCCTCAACCCTCACAAAACTATAGCAGCTCTGAAAAACCCCATAATGATAAAACTAGATTTGATTTTTTGCAAGCTAAAATTAAAATTTTGAAACCTAAAATCAATTTAGAAAATAAATCAGGTTGCTCAAAGGAAGGAAAAACCTCAAAAACATAACTATTTCCTTTTTCCAATCCAGAAATTTTGAAATACCCTCATAGAACAAAAATCTTTGGAAATCTGGATCAAGAGAGTCTTATGTTTTTGCCTTACATAAATACCTCATCATCAAAGAGTCTTGTCCCTTCAGAAGAAGTTTTTCCCACAAATATTGATATGAACCCTAAGGAAGTATCTACTGAAACTGACATAGAGGAATATAATGTAGGCAGCCTAGGAAAAACCAAAATGATTAAATTATCCAGAACCTTGTCCTTACACACAAAACTGAAATACAAAAGATTGTGCAAAAAGCTTCAAGATGCTTTTCTATATAGAAATTAAAGCTTAAAGCCTTATAAACCTAACATTATTCAAAAGGGACCACCTTCAAAGAAATACCATGAAACCCTTGTGCAAATTGTGTCATTAATAAAGAAAACCAAAGGATACATGTGGTGTGTAGATTTTAGGTACCTAGGTAAACCCTCCATGAAATCTAAATACCCTTTTTCCAAAATAACTCATCCTATGCCAAGGGTAGAAGTTTCTGACAAAATGTCATTTCATAATAGTGTTTTAGGTTATCATCAGATGATCCCACCTTAGATCAATCAGCATAAAGACATTTTCAAAATTCCTTGGAAATGTTGCATGTTCGACCAAATGCTTCCAGCACTAAGAAGTATTGAAGATATCTTCCGAGGAGTTATGGTCTCTGATTTCAACTTCTTCACTGTAATATACATTAGTGACATCATCATCTGTTTTGAAGCTGATAAAGAATACCTTTTTTACCTGAGGAAGACCTTTGACAGAAACAGATTTAGGAAACAAAACCCAAGGAAATATCGAGAAGAGAATGGGTTTTTTGAAAAATTTTGGAAGAAATTTCACACCATACTTTCAAATAGAGGTGACTATGATGTCTATCTACAAAAGCTGAAAGAAGGAAGAATGTTAGGATATCCTTTTGAGGACAGGATGCTCAAGTACCATTGTTGTAAAAGCCCTTAGTATAAAGGTTTTCATTCATTATACATAAACATTGCATGAGAAAAATTACAAAAAAATACAAAAATAATGAAAGAAAAAGAAAAAAAGGGAAAAATCAAAATAGGTACAGCCCCATACCCAAAAAAGAGTATTGTTGAAAGTGTGCAAGTCCAAATGCCACTACTGATTTAAAATGATATCTTGTTCAGTCATCTAGCCTAATCATGGTTGAACATGCTTTAAATTTATGTTAATAAGTTAGTGAAACAATGATTGTCAAAATTAGTTCAACCTTGACTTATCAAGAAAGATAGATTATGGAATATAAGATATTGGTTCCACATGCTCAAAACATAACCAAAGAGATAGATAAGGATGCATTACAAATGACAAATTATAGCCTTATCTTTTATATTTTACCTTTTATGCAAAATAATGTTTGTGTGTAGCTTGTTCCAATGCCACAACCATGGTGAATCAGACTGTCTAATCCTGATTTGAACCATGCTTTAAATTTCATGTCAATAGTTTAGAGAATCAAGACTGCCAAACAGCTTAATCTTGGCAATCAAATATTTTAGGTAGAGAATAAAAAGAGTTCACCAATTTAATCTGAGCTCTTCAAAGAAATAAGGGTAGAAGTAGATAGTTTATTTATGTTTTCTAAAATAAAATGTCAAAGAGTTTGCTAGTTCAAGTGCACTCAAAGGGGAAAAAATGATTAGGAAAAGTAGGATTGGGTAGGTATAAATGTTGTTAAAGGAAATCATATGTTGCAGATTGTTAATATTGTCACTTCAAAGAAATATCAACAAGTGAAAAGAATGGAAATCTGCCCAATGAAAAAGACACTGGTCTGCTAAAACTTAGAGATTTGATGAACTGGAGGTTCTGGACACCTTTAAAAGAAAGCTTCCCTCCCCAAGTGGAGCCACTGTTAGTCATCAGTAATTTTTGCTGATATCAAAAGATGACTAAGTTATAATCCTAGATTTCTAGAAACAAGATTTGAGAAATATTGTGAGTTCTAGAAATCTCACTGCCTTCATTATCCTAAACCTAACTGATTCACTAAAAACTTCTTCTTTTGCTTTCTCAAAAGTTTACCTCGTTGTTCTAAGAAGACTCCATTTTCTGGGCCTACTGACCTCATTTTGTTCCTTCCCTCACTCTCATTCACTCCCTATTTCTCCTCTGAAAAACCCATTTTTATCCTTTCCCAAAAACCCTAAAAATCCCCCATTTTTATCCTTTCCCAAAAACCCTAAAAATCCCCCCCCCATTCATCATTTTTCCTCTAAAAAGCCTTAAAAAATGTAAAAATCCCTTTTTACATTGTTTAAATCTAACTTTAAACCTATCGAAACCTTGAAACCCTTATAAAAACTTTTTTTTTATACTAAACCCGCCGCCTTTGAGAAATTAGGCCTTAAGCCCATCTCCGCTTAAACCCCAACCCCTTCTACCCATATAATTGTTCCCTCTTCCCATTCTTAGCCCCTTCCCCCTATCAATTAAATCTCTTCCCCTTTTCACTAACCTAACCTTTGTTATAAGACCCAAGCGCCCCCCCTCTTAACCTTTGAAAGATAAAAAATAAACGGGCCCCGCTTTCCACTTGGCCTTGCCGCCCAGCTGCAGCCTGACACCTGTCCCTGGGCTCCACCCTCCAAACCTGCGCGCCACTCCCCGATTCATTCTGCACCATCGATCTCATCTCCCGAGATCCGACAGCCCCAAACCCATATCGCATAGAAACTTCTGTTGGGTTTTAAAGTTCTCAACCTGTTCGAAATGGGTGGTATTAGCCCCGCCACACGTCAAACGCCTAGTGGTATCGCGCCTGATTGGTCCAAAACCACAAACCACCCTCAACAGGCGCGATAAACCACTTATGGTTTTACGAAACCGCTTTCTCCCTCCTTGTGCCAAAATTCAAATATTTTTCGCCTCTGTTCAAATTCTTCCTAGTTCTGCCTCTAAAACCATGCTCCTACGTCCTCTCCTCCTCTGCAAAACGCCTTCCGACCACCCCAAAACCCTGAAAACGCAGTCAACCCAATCCCGCAAGTTTTAAAATATTAATTACTTTGTGTTTTTACAAGTTTTAATGGCGAGAATGCCCAAGATGCATTCCAATGACTCAGAAAAGACAAGTGAACCCCAGATGATGATCCAAAGGGTTTCAAATGAATTTGAAGGAACAGAGGCGAAGGTTTAAACCCTGACACCATCGAAATCATGATCCTTGGTGGACATACAACCTTTTAGCCACGAAGAAGACCGCATCCCTACACACAAACAAATAGACAGTCAAAGAAGCAGTAGAAGAAAGGAATATCATAAATATTAAGAGCTAATCTTAATCAAAGGATAAAAACAAAAGATTACCACTTAAAACAAAAAATTTAAGGAAAAAGCAGATTGATGAAGGTCAAAGAAAGAAAGAAGACAGTGAAAATATCAAAGGAGCAGAACATAAAGATTAAACAGATTAAAGAAAATATGATTAGAAGCATATAGTAAAGCCTTAAAGACAGAGATTAAAAGATAAAACAAAGGATAGATTAACCTAGAACAAGTTCGAATGACTCAGCTCACAACAGTTATTCCTCTTAAAGATATTTTTAGCCACCTAGGTGCTTTGTTCCCTTCAAAAATAATTAGGCAGTTATTAGGCTGAGTCAGAGATATTTTATCTGTCAAATAGTTATTGTAAAAGTTATGAATAGGCCTTAAAGTCAACATTCACCTATTTTTCCTTAGAAGTTAAGATAGAATTTATTGAAACTGAGAAGTAGTTGCAGATATCCCTGCCTTAAGCCTTGCATGGTCTTCAAGGTTAGGAATGCACTTACTCTGTAATAAATGATACTCAAACCCTATCTTAGGCTTCACCTTCTCATTTGCGGCATAAATACTGCATCTAAACTCATTATCTTGTTGACATTTGATGACTCTTTGAAGTAATACATAGTCTCTTGGAAGTTGAAAGGAAAATGATGTTTTGGAACTTGTGGATGCCCTGATTTGTTTGTTGATGGAGGAGGCTAGATCACTGGATCCCTGAGCTTGGTTGTTGGTGAACTGCTTCTAATCTGTTATTTTTATTTCCTGTTTTCATTATGTTGCCATCTTTCTTTATTGCAGTGGAGAAAAAATTTTAGGCTAAGAAATTTTTTTTGAAAGCACCTTAGTTCTGTTTTCTCTTCACTTCCTTAATGTTTTCTTCTGATAGGACATTTCAGAGAATTATTAATTTCTCTCTGGACCCCCTAAGCTTGTTTATTTCATAAATAGTTGAATATAGTTGGTTTCAAGCATGATTTATGGTTTTCCCTGCTTGCTTGCTGCCAATTAAACACTGTTTTTTGAAGTCTCTCTCTAAAGTACCATTCTTTAAAGTCTGTGAAAGAGGTTTTGTTTCAATCATACCCTTTGTACTTGCTTAACTAATTGTTGTAGAGATCTGCATAGCTATGATTAAGGATGTTTAGGAGTTCCCTCTTCCTTGATTACATTTATCTGTGTGTCTTAAATTTTTTCTATCCTTGAAGATTAAATCACTAGAACTTAAATGAATTTCTCGCCTTCTATATTTCATTGGAAAAGTTTGTCTTGAATAAGTATCAACTGTAGTTTGATCATAGAATTTATGGTTTTCCCTGTCTATTGATTGCCCCTATATGCTTTGAGATTTTTTTAATTCCCTTTGTTGAGAGGTAATTATTATAAAGGATTCTTAATTTCCCTTTACCCATATTTTCATTCTTATCTTTAATGTCCATCTCATTACCCTAAAAACTTTGAAGATCCACTGGCCAAGTTAGATTTTCCCTATGATACTCCCCAATCCATTGATGAACTTATCATGACTTTCATTTGACTCCATTGCCCAATGAATCAAATATTTCCTCATTCTACCTATGCTCTTTGATCATCATGCCCAACCAAACCAAACAACAAAACCTCATACTTAATAACTAGCCTAAAATCAACCCTTAAAAGCAAACAAGCACATATCTTTTTCAAACAACTTGAGAGATCCCTCTCTGAGTCTGGGAAGGCTAGGTCCTAGGACTCTAAATACTGGTTCCATGTTACCTTGTCATTTGGTATACCAATATGCCAAATCACAGGACCCTAACACAACCCTTGAACCAAAAAGTGGTGCTCCTAGTATCAAACCCCTTATTGTGGTTTATTTTTTTGGGGTGTGGGGTGGGGGGGGGGGTCAAGGTGGTGGGGAGAAAAATGTGGTTAGAATTAAAAAAATTTGAAACCATGGCCCCAATTACTGATATAGTTGGAAGAAAAACCCTAAAATCAACACCCAAATTGAAAGGGGTGTTACTAGAATTCTTGACCTTATTTTCTAGGGGTTACATTTATGACCCTTTTGAAAGCATGACCTTAACAACTGAAACCATTAAAATCAAACATGAAATAAACCTATAAATTAAAAGGGGGTGCTACCATCACCAAATTTTTATAGGGTTGTCCAAATTGAAAAGAAGTGATATTATTTATTGGGAAACAAATACTAAAATAGACTAAATATAGAGAGATATGTAGCTCCACACCTTGAGGAATCAATATGAGAATGAGAGAAATTCCTCTTTGATGGGGAAACTTCCTTTTACAATGGAACAATTTATACACAAATGAGATGATTATAAAACTAGGTCTCCTTAGTATATGTATAGGAGACAAAGGGTACAGTTAAAACTAAAGCGTCTAACTGACAATAAAAATATAACAACCTAAACATAACCCACTATCTAGGGTTTTACATGGTGTTTTATTGTTAACATGGGGCTTTGTCTAGGGATTAAAATGTCCTTCCCCTTAAAACAAGTGTTCTCCATAACACTTGACTAACTATGGATGCTTCTACATGAATGATTCATCTTCCCATGTAACCTCTTCCACTGGTAGGTTCTTCCACTTGATGAGGTACCCCATAATTTCTTGATTTTGATGTTATTTAATCCATGTTTAAAGGATTATTTCTATTTATAGTATGGTTTTCCTTCTTCATTAATCTTTGCTAAAATATTTGAACTAATATCTTATCATTGATTACCTTATTGTAGTAAGAAACATGAAATATTGGATACTACAATTTTTTAAGTCATACTTCCAATCCTATGTAATACCTTATAGTGACCATAATTCTCTGGTGCTAATTTATTGTCCTTATTTTGTTGCTTGAGGGACATCTTTTTGTGTGATTGTAGGCTCAAAAATACCTAATCCCCCACTTTAGATTACATTTAACTTAGATGTGGATTAGCTTGTTGTTTCATCCTGTTTTACACTATAACCAAGTTTTCCTTCAATATTTTAAGAACCTTGATGCCCTATGTCATCCTCCATTGCTTGAACATTTTCATCTCTTTTTAAGGGTCATGTGATGGAAAGAGGATGATACCCAAACAATGCCAAAAATGGGTAATTTTTGGATGAAGTATGGAAGGATGTGATGTACCACCATTCTTCCAAGTAATGAAGATATATTCCTAAACTTGTATTTACAATCTATGTTTTCCCATCGGATTGAAGATGGTAAGATGAGTTTTCAATCAATTTAATGCCAAAGAAAGAAAATAATTCATTCCAAAAAATTCCAATGAAAATTGGATCTCTATCATTTACACTAATATTTAATATTCCATGTCACTTTTGAACTATTTTTTTGAACGTTTCTCCAATTGTACTCAGTTTAAAATGATGCGAAAGGAAGAGGAAGTGGGAATACATCGTGATAAAGGAAGTGAAAAGGGAGCAACAATTATCAAGTCAATTGAATATTTGACCTAAAAATGCAAAGTCACCCCCACAACTGAAGTGAAGATATTCTTGTATGCCTCTACAATTTTGTCCACCTACTTTTGCTATGTAGAGAGTCCCATGTCAAGGTTGTGGAGGTCATAGTGACCTACCTTTCACCTTCTGATTGAACCATGAATAAAACTAACTTTGCAATTTGAGAAATTTCCATTCAACTATATTTTTTTTAGATCAATGAAATTGTAGTGATCAAAACTACACTTGGTACCCTATAAATGTCACCTCCTAGAGTAATAAAGACAATACAAGGATGGGAATCATAGATTGTATGAATTTTATAAGTATAAGTTTTTATAAAAGAACATCACAAATTTTGAGTAGGGAAACATCATTAAATACCTTATATTTGAAGGGCTTTACATGCTTAGGACATTCAACATTGTTGGTTGATGTAGATGTCTTATCCCTGGCTCAACCAACTAATGGGTTATGGTATGGGGTGTGTAAATATCAACAAATTAAATATATTAGTGACCTCAAATAGGACGAGGTTCTTTTATATAGTGTTTCCAACAATGAAATGTAGTGGGGTCCCATACAACCTCGTCTATGAATGGAAGAGGCAATACTCCTATTGAAATATATAATTAGGGTCGGTCTTCATAATTACATTTGTAATAATGATTTTATATATATGTAATGTAAAGAGAAAAATAAATTTTTTTATTTTTGTTCTTGAGGCATGGGTTTCATGCACAAGAAAATTTATTCTATAGTTCAATCTCCCATTGAGAGCTTATAAGGCTTGTCATTGAGTCTACAAGTCAAGAAAGGCATTGTCATGTATGAAAGACCCTTCTTGGGCATGTTACATATTGTAAAGAAAAGTAATTGAGTCAAAGTTAGAGTCAAAAGACCCTTCAAGACCTCATTTATGTGCTACAATCAAGTCAACCCTCCAAAGAAGAAAGTTGAACTCTCAAGAAAACATGTCAGCCTTGGATTAATGCCAAATCGACCTACTACCATGCATGAGAAGCCTATATAGAGGAGGTCTCGGCCTCATTAAAGGACCATCAATCAAGCATTCAAGGAAAATATAGAAATGAGAAAAAGAAGGAATAAGAAGTCTCTTCGAAAATGAAGAAGAGAAGAAAGAAAACCAAAAAATATATGATTGTTTTCTAGGCTATAACTCCTCTCACATGTGGCAAAAACTAGGGCATCCATTGTAGAAGAAGGACTAAATTACAGTCATGACAAGGAGCCAAAATTTGGTGTCAAAATAAATTAAATTGCAGGCCGATATCTTGAGGAAATTAAGCCTATTCAAGCGAAGGAGGAAAATCACTCAAACTACCACATACATATCACACGTGAGAAAATTGCAGGAGGACACAAGAAGCTGAGAATTTAAGGAAGAAGGGTCGAAGTTGCAGTCTAGTGCTACAAATCCAAAATTGAGAACGAAGAAGAAGTTGCAACAACATGAAGGCAAAGTTGACTTGGTTTGGCTTGGAAAAAAAAGGAAGAAGTCTGAATTGTTCTTGGAGGGGTGTTGGTCAAGGTTAATAGGTCTTTGAATTCATCAATTGAAGTTCTATAAGAAGATAATAATTCTTGTGGGTTTTCCTCTCAAGAGGAGAGGTCTTGGTCCTAGCTGATAGCATACATCTTGTGTCTTATTTTCTCATTGATTTTATTGTTTGGTATTTGTTTGATGATCAAGAACAATAAAAATAATCAAAGTGAAAGAAAGAGCTAATAAAGTGAAGTAAAAATTCATCACAATCAATTATCAAAGTAAGATAAATCAATTAATTTGTTTCCCCACTAGATTTCTCAACATGGTATCAGATCTAGAGTAACAAAGAAAGCAATGACAGCTTAAAGAAGGATACTCAAGGGTTGAAACGTAAGAATATCATCTGGGAAAAATCAATAACAAGGTTCACCTATGTAAGAATGGAAATTTGAAGATCACGGAAAAGATACACAAATAGAAAAGAAGTTACAGTGAACTATATCTCTGTCCTAGGAATCTCTCTGAAGAAGTTGAAAGGAAATGAACTCATTTAAATAATAAGAAATTATTTGGGCTACAATATTATCCCTTCACCAAGTAGTTAGACCTCTAAAATGTGTGCATAAAAAAGTACTTTTTAAGGGAAACTATATCATTATTTCAAAGGGTCGAAGGCCTAATCCAAATATTCAAAACCATCTAATCCCCTTGGAAATAAGAACAAACCTCTGAGCCTTGAAGAATACGATTGTTTACATCACCTCAAGAAGCCAAACCTACTATAGCAACCTCATAGATGAATTTCTAGGCATCCTCAGAAAAGGATCGAACTCCTAAAAAAGACCGAGAACCTCATTAATGAAGGCAGTCAAGTTAAGTCATATTTATATCATTGATTGCAAAACCTGATTTTGTGGTGAAAAAAATTTCTATGGAACTAAGAGTGCATATAGAAATCATTAGAATATACTTGCAATCTGTAGGATGATCAATCGTTCAAGAAGGCCAACCTTCCAATGGAATTTCCTTGATAATCATCTATACATTTTGATAAGTGGTGAAACCATGAATCTACATGCAGTAAATAAATACAACAAGAAGAATATTTATTGTGGAGTTTTGTAGTAAAGAAGTATTGTAGCCATCAACATAGCAAAGAATAAATACCATCATATTATATCCTAAAGGAACTCTTGGACAAGCAGGTCCCATCACAAGAGAAATAATATCCCTAGTGGAAGTCTCATAAAAGGAAGTCTTAAAGATGGAAAAAGGTTAAGAAATATTACAATACCTTTGTGAAGGAACCATGGCATTCGAATGTATTAGACACTACAGGTAAGTAACTATGAGGTATGTATGACATATTTTTATTAAGAGTTAATCATAAGATGTTTTAGGGTTGAAGTTATTCCTTTACAATTTGTAATTATTTCAATATCTTGAACTTAAACCCTAAATGGTTCATAAGAAACCCTAATCTTAAGGTACTTGTTCCCAATGATTTGATTTCTAGGCTTTGTTAGTATTATAGGGCATGGGATAAATCCTAGTATGACATGAATATACAATAATTTTATCTTGGGTTTGATCTTAAGAAACCCTATAATGACCTCATGATTGCATGAAAAACCTAGAAAGATAACTTGACATCATGTTTTGGCATCAAATACTTTTCTTGGGGTACTCCTCAATAAATATTGTAGGGACAAGAGGTAAATGAAGGTGGATGGGTTCATCCTTTGTTATGAGAAGCATGATGGAAGGAGGGAACTATAGAGACCCTTGGATCCTTGAGCACTATTCATGATGTAATTGTAGAAACGTGGATGCCTGGTTCATAGCAAGGAGAAGTAGGAGGTGAAAAAAACCTCTACCATGGTAGTCAAAGTGAGAAGCATTGCATGTATGGTAGGATGCATCATATTAAGAGATGTCATCATCTTAGAAGCATATGATTTAAGTGAAGCAAGAGATCATGATTAATAGTTGAAGTAGAATTCTATATGGATGTAGCAAGGAAGTATCTCATGGTAACTACATTAAAATCATAAATAATACATATGGTTGCAAAAAAATCATCTAGCATGATAATAGGAATTCATACATCATCGGCATTAGTAAGGAGCATTTAAAAAATGAGGAAAATCAAGATCCTCCATTGGAATCTTCATTAGAAGATTCACCTCTACTTGCAAGAAGCAAGTGTCTCGCTTATGGTCTACATTCCACCTTGTGTGGGATCCGATGTTTAGAAGGATGGAAGTATGATGAAAAAGGAGTGCAACAAGTCAAGAAGGTTGAAGTACTTTCAATTAAGGAAAGGAAGTTGTTGAAGGAAGTCTAGATGACCAAAAATGAGAAAAGGAGGTATGTATATATTTGATAGATTAAGATATGTCATCATATATATAGAATGAGTGAATTATTTAGCTCATTGGCATGATCGAAGAAAAGGGATCTCTTCCTTTGGAAATATGCATGAAGGCATGGTTCACATATGGAAGATATGAAATCAACATAATGTGTCCTCATATGGAATATGATGTGGTTGAAAAATATAAAGGAACTATGAATGGAAGTTTGGGAAGAAATATATGAAGAAAGAAATAAGAGTTCATTAAAGATGCAACTATGGTCATGTAAGAAAAATAAAATCAACATAAGATGACTAGAAGAATTGGTTATGGCATCTCCATAGAGAAAGAAGACCCTGGTAAGGTTTGTAAAGAAAGGAGACCCTTGACATTAAAAGTATTGGATATGTGTTTATAAATATTCAGAATGTTGATGTTGCAAGAAATCACATGTCATGATAAAAGGTCATCACAAAAGGTAACTTTTATATAATGTCCATTTTTTTTTAATCTTTGAATAACATTTGGATGGGTTGATACAAGGCTACCGAAAGAGAGTTGTAGATGTCACCTACAACTAACAGTCTTATGTTTGGATGTAAGATCCAAAAGGAAACATGACTTGGAAAAGGTAGTGGTATGAAGAAAAACCAGAGGTGGACTAGAAGGTCACTTTACGATAAAGAAAAGTAGGACATGATTGATATGGTTTGTGAAGGAAAGTGATGGATGGTTGATTTCCTACGAAGAAAAATGAAGGTTCCATAATTATGAATATGAAATTCATGCAATCAAAAGGAGGAGCTCTACAAGCAACTTATAGTAGCGTGATCTCCACCAAAGAGCTAAGAGTTGTTGTTGGTAACAAGTCCCTAGTTAAAGGGAGCTTGGAAAAGTCCCTGGTTAAGAGGGAGATTGGACAAGTCCCTGGATAGGGTACATTCCTTTTATAGGAGTGGGTATATCTTCCCTTATTGAGAGGGAGAGAGAGACACATCATTATTGTCTTCATATTGGGAATCAAGAGTGGAGGATTGGGTAAGCATATGACATCTAATATTCTTTAAGGATGAAGTAGGGAATTCAAGAGAAGAGTAGTAAAAGAGGACCAATATTCTTTGAGGATTGGGAATACAAAATAAGAATAGTCCTCGAAGGACATACCCTGTGAACACTCAAGTGGGTACGTTCCTTGAGAGACAATGATGATGGTGTTTATCAGTCATTGGTCTCGCCAAGCATTGTGATCTTATCTTGTGAATAGATGGAGTTATTAATCAAGGCCTTGCTATGTGACAATGTTGGTTTATATAAAGAGATGGCTTACTAATCCGACTCTTCTTATGAGAAATCTCCAGATTGATAATGTCCAAGTACCTTGTATGGATTATGAATAACTCCTTAATTTAGGGGGAGTGTTGAAATATGTAAATAGGTTTGGTCTTCATAATGACATATGTAATCATGATTTTATATATTTAATGTAAAGAGAAAAAAAAATTATTATTTTTGTTCTTGAGGCATGGGTTTCATGCTCACGGAAATTTAATTTATAGGTCAATCCCCCATTGAGAGCTTCTAGGGCTTGTCATTGAGTTTACAAGTCAAGAAAGTCATTGTCATGTATGAAATACCCTTCTTGGGCATGTTGTGAAAATCCCTAACTCTCGGAATCTTATTGCAACAAACTGATATTACTTCTCCTACTTTATAAATTATATAAGTTATTTACTGTGTTTTATAAGTAAATATTGAAGCAAATACATTGCAACCTTCACTAAATAAACCGCAGAAAATAAATGCGGAAACAAGATCTGAGCAAGAAAATTATACACACATGACATCGTTATTTTTGGACTAAGTCATTGGAAAAACCCAATTTCGGAAAACTGGTGTAGAAAGTGAGGTTTTGTATTATTAAGCATAAGTTTTTTTGAATACAATTGGATGTCCAAATATGGCTATCCACGGAGAATCCGAGTGACAGAGAATTAGTGAGGATTACCTCACACTAACACTAGAGATCTAACACTAATCCAACACTGAGCTGGACAACCCCACGCTACCTCTGTGTTTTATCTACACAGCCTTTGCACAGATCTATGTCACTATGGCTGGGGGCTGCATCACCTCCTTTTGCTTGCCATTCTGTTGGCTGGATGCTGATCTTCTGCCCCTCCGCTCTCACACCCCGACACTTCGGCACTGTATCTGACTGATCCTCAACAAAATTGTAGATCTCTTTTGAGGCGGAGCATTGCCTCTGTGTGGCTCTACGCTGCCCAGGGTAGCCACTACGCTACCTCTTATGCATCCTATTATTTGTCTTTTTTGCAATGTATTCCTAGCTCAAGAAAATGTTTTCCAACCGGAACTATCACTGCCCCTCACTACAATCGAATCAACTTGATGATCCCTCTAGCTGCACTGCACCACTCACTTGAGAAATCGATCTCTAGACTCACTCAATGTGTCTTCTAAATTCCCATCAAAGTCCTTCTTATAATATTTTCGTTGGATAACCAACGGCCCAGATTAAAACATAATCAATGACTTAGATCATATTGAATCGATATGTGTCTTTTTCTAGAAGTTTCACACTCAGTTATATTAATATGCTTTAATTATTTTAATTCCCTAATTTTAGTTTTAGGCTCCGATTAAAAATATTAATTATTTTAATAAAACCCCATTCGGGTCTAATTTCCCAAAACACTTTCTGGGTATTTTGGAATACATGTGTCTAAACCTCCCTGCAAAATTTGATACTTAGAGAGCATCCAATGCTACTATAAATTAACACTCCCTCTTAGCGAGGAATGTACTCTAGTAATGCATCCTACTGAAGCACTACATTGACTCTATAACATATCCCTATGTGTTGCTGATGCCTAACATTACTGTCCACTAGCTACTGCACTATTGCATCTATGTTGTTACTAACCTCGCATACTGTTTCCAACTGCATCTACACTGCAACTTTGTTGTTGCTGCTGTAGTAGAAAAACACCCAAAATATTGAACTAATTGTTCAACATGATGCAAATGATACTGAAAATCTATCTGTTTCTATTCTTTGCGCTGACCCTCTGAAACTGCTACACTATGGTTGACTCTGCGTTGTGCCATACTGTATTGCTACCAACTCTACTACGCGCTCCTCAAACTCTGGTGCACTCTAGCCACTGCGTTGTCACTTTAACACTCCTCTACACTAAGTAACATTGGTCCATCCTACTACTTATGATATGGGCACTCGTAGAAACGTATTGATCCAAGAGGTGGGATCCTCAAGGATCCTACTCAACTGCAGTTCTTTCAAACTACAGTTCTAGATCACCCCAATTCTCCCCTAGAGATATGTGGGAAATCATGGAAAACTCCTCCTCCTCGATCCTTGCCGTTGCATCCTATGGATCATGTTTCTCATCCTTGTCCTTCTTCTTGAGAGAAAACTATGTAGCGTAGTGACCCATCTCACCACACCAGAAACACTTGAACTTTGAGACATCCTTTTTCTGCCTCTGCTGCTCATGCTGCCCCTTGGATGCAAGGGCTGCATTCTCTTCCTCCTCGGGCTTCGACCCACTTTTGTTGTTGCCATTAAGTTTTCACTTGATCATATCTCACATCATCTCTTCCTGCTGAAGAGCGACCCACATATGTTCCTAATCAAGCAACCTTTCTCTCCCCAGGATGCTCTGGACAAAGACTTGTCATTCATCTAAAATTGATTTTAGGGCCAATATTACCATCTCTGTGGACTAAGGTGTTGATCCAACAGCTTCTAACTAATATTTGGTTTCTTGACACTTTGCAAAGAATGGATCAATGTGTTCTGCCTTATGCATCCTCATAGATCGCATCTTCTCCTTCAAGTACATCTTTTTCTGCTCAAAATATCCTTAATAAAACATCACTAAGGCATCCCACATTTCCTTGGCAGTCCCTTTGCTAGCGACGTGCCATACTACATGATCCCTCACTCCGTCGAGGATCAAATGCTTAGCCTTTTCCATATTATTCTTGTAGGGTTTAAGCAGATCTACATCTACGGGGACAACGACCACATTCTTGATAAAGGCCTTGAGATCATGCTCATCAAATAGACAAGTAATCCTTTCCTGCCAAATCACATAGTTGGAGGCTCCCTCCAACCGATCTTGATATCTCAACCCGTTTGATGTCATCTTTGTCGTCTGAATCATGTTGAACTACTACCTATATCTCCTATGCACATCTGCTAGGCTGGCCTACGCACTCCCTGATGGAGTTAGTAGACCCGCTCCTCGCTACTGCAGCTCAAAAACGAAGAATTATAATTCCTTGTCTCAGAATTCACTGAAAAAGAAAATTCCCTCTAGAAGTATTATTGGGCCTTGAAATTGTCATTCACTTCCATTAAATTTTCACTTATATTTCCATATTATCACCTTCACTCCACCTCCATTTCATTACATTTACCTTACCATTACCACTATTGGGTTAAATTTATGTTTTTCCAAACTTTATTAATTCTTAGCATTTTTAAGTGAATTTGTGGTTAAAAATTAGAAAATAATGTGCATATGCTATACCTAACAAGTGGGATGAGATTGTTGCCATGTGTAGGTCAAAAGGAAGCTTTTAAAAGACCTTTATATGGCCTCCTAAAACCAAATTCGAATTTGAGTGGAGAAGATCATGGGATCATGAGGATATGTGTCTCATTTCCTATTTGTATTGAAACTCTAAAGACATATGTCTTATCATTTCCTATTTTGTTGTAACTCTAGAGATATAGGGAGAGATTCATGGACTCTCATTAATGAGATAACTTCTCGTATTTTTGTATAAATAGGGGAAGCTTTCTCCTATCAAATCATGTGTAAAGTTGGAGAAATCCTCATGTTCTAAATAAAGAAGAAGGTTTACATTTGAAGCTTCTCAACTTTTCATTCTCATGCTTTTGGATTGGCCATCTAAAATGTGTGAGATTTACTTGCTTTTTTAGATTAAATTTTATTTGCTTTCTTAGTATTAGTTTTAGAATGATTATGTAATCTTTACTTTTCTAGAAACATTTCAATAGGATAAATTTATCTATTTTCCAATTGGATTAAGTTTAAGGCAATAGAGCTCACAGTTATCTAGTTTCCCTTACTGTTCTGTCATTTATTTTCTTAGATTATAATTATCAATCAATTGTATCAACGAATGTTCTGAAAGGTCATTTCAAGAAGATGTTTCTAAAATAAATGATTGAATGTCTAATTTATACAGTGGTTGAATTTACTTTGCACATTGTTATTTGCTTTCTAGGAATTTAGAAACTAAGGCATAATTGACTTCTCGCATAGCATCTCAAGAGGGTAATATTTCACATTGAATGTTGCAGAGAGTCAAATATACATTAGTTGTTTATAGTTAGTTTTATATGCTTTCACATTTTGCTTTCAGATTCTCACTTAGTTGTATTACTGATATTCCTAAAAGGTCATTCCAAGGAGATTGATTTAATCATATTTCAAGACTGAATGATTTAATGTTTTATGAATAAAATTACTGAATTACCTTCTACATATTTTACTTGATTTTCTAGATCATTAGGTATAATTAGTTACTTAACACCATCTCAAGAAGATCACACTTCATAATTGAATGTTGGAAGTAGCTAAATATACATTAGATGTTTTCCTTTGCACACTTTGCTTACTTTTCTAGAACATTAGAAGTTAAAGTATAGATAGTTGCTTACGCATCATCTCAAGAAGATCACACTTCATAATTGAATGTTGGAGTAACTAGAAGTAGATTAGTTGTTCACATTTTCTGCTTTTACTTAAGATAAGCACTGCAATTTCAATCTCAGTTTTAAGAATTAGATCCATGGAATAGGACTAATGATAAGATAGATAGTTGTTATGTTTTCTAGATTAGATTATAACTAGCCAACAGTATTTGATTTATTTTTATGTGGATTAGATTAACTTAGGAACACTTTCTTTTATTCCTTCTTAAAATTCATTAGATTCATTTAAACTTTTTCATAATTTTAGATTAAACATTCTTAGACATCAAAGAACAAAAACCCCCCAAAGTAACATAAAAATACAAACAACGAAGTAAGAACAAGGTTAATTAAGCACAGACAGTGCACCACACTTCATCATTTTACTAATCTTGGTCCATAACTTACGTTAGCAATTTAAGACATTAAATTGACTCAATATTTTGGCATCATTGCTGGGGAAGTGTAAGTATGAGACCTTATTTCTTACATTTAAGAAAAAATCAATTAATGTTTTCTCGAGTATGCTCTCCTCCTACTCTTTATGTGATCTGGAGGATCAGAAAAAGAGAATTTTTATGTTAGAAATAAAATATATATATATATATAAAATAAAATAAAAAATTATGTTTTCATCATTTCATTTGATTTAATTTTACAAAAAAATAAATAAATAAATAATTGTTTTGTTTAATGAAATATATATGTATATTTTTAAATTTTTGAAAATATAATATGTATAATTTTATTAACAAATCAATTAATTAAAAAAATATATAAATAATAATAATAATAATAATAATAACAAAAACAAAACATAAAATAATAATAATAATAATAATAATAATTTTTTTAAAACAAATCAATAAACAAAAACAATCAACGTAATTAGCTATGGTCCATGACCAAAGGAGGCCCACGCATATGCGTGAGGCTAACCTTTGGCTTGGCCTTGCGCATATGCCCAGGCCTCCGAGCCAATGAACCCTCAACCTCCATACCATAACTCATGTCACAGCTCAGGCATGCCTCCAAGTTTCACCACGCAGCAGTGGACCAGCCTCGCCACTCAACCATGGCGCCTCCACACTAAATCGAAGTAGCTTTCAAAACCTGCAAATCAAAAAAATCCAACCACAATTAATTTTTGTTGCCGGAGCTTCACAGAAAACATAGCAGTTCATATACGTCATTTTAAAATGTTGTTTCTGGGCAAACCAAGGCGAATAAAAAAAAATGAGACGTGGGTTTTACTCAGAACATGGGAAATTAGATAACCCATAAATAGTTTTGAAGATTTCACAACAGATTGGGAGAATTTATGGGTTCTTCAAAGCCTTAATTTGCAGTGTGCGTGAGAGAAAAACGTTTTTTTTTTAATGCAAACAGTGACGGTTTGATGAGATCCAATTTTGAGAAATATTTGTCAAGGATCTGATTTCCTGATATGTAGGATAATGTAACAGAATTCATCTATGGTGGCACCATGAAGGCAACAAATGGATCATTTGAGGAAAAGGCACTATCAAATCTGCTTCAAATCCAAGTTGTATAGATTGAGAAGGATTCTGCCTCCATCTCCTTCATAGTTAGGAAGTTGACTTTAGAAGTTTCAAGCTTTTTATTTACATCTTGCATGAAGCAGACATTGGCACGACTTTGTTTCAAAAAGATTCATAAAGATGACTATTTCATCCATACTTTATTTCATTAATAATAATAATAATAATAAATTAAAAAAAATATATATTTATTAATAATTTCTTTTTGAAAAAATTTAAAATAAAAATCATTCAATATATATATATATATATATATATATAATATTTTCTTTATTAATAATTTCTTTTTAATAATGGCTTGCAAAACAATTGGAAAACTATTTAGATGATTTCTGAACATTTGTCATTAATATTGTTGTTGTGTATTTTCTATGAAGTTCTAACTTACAAGACACATCAAATCTTTGTGATGCCAATCATTTTACTGAACATAGTGTATGAAGTCATTCGACAACAGGGAGTTGATTTATTTTTCATGGTCATCTCTTAAAAATAGACTTGTTATCGAAATCATGAATTGGACTAAATATAATGCTTTTAATTTTCCTTAAAAATCTGTTTCATTTGGCATTAACTCTTTTTCATATGTATCAGAAAGGAATTGATCACTGTTTTTTTAACACATTCACATTTTATGTTTTAGTGCCAAGTTTTTTTGCAGGTTTAGGATGATTGAATGATCAACAAGAAGATTAAATTGTGATGACAATTGGTCTTCAAAAGACCAATCTCATGAGAAACATAAGAACAAGTCTATGTCCATATTCATCAAGACCATTACTCTTCCTCCCTTTTGAATTATAAATCCAACCAAGAACTTCAAATCAAGCCACAATTATTTTCTATGCAAAAGTCAGTTCTTCATTTTCGTTCATTCACATACACTTTCCATTACTTTTTGTCTACTCCACAAATAAAAGCAAGAAGTTCACTTACCTGCTTATTGCCCATTGTCATTATTATTTTCCATTGTCATCTTCCATTTCCATTTTCCTTCTCCTATCCTTTTCATTTCGCAAATAAACCTTGCTTCAATGAAAATTATTGAGTCCATAGTCCTTTGAGCCTAAATTCCTTGCAAAAACAGCTTAAGACTTGCATGCCTTAATAGCAAGTCTTCTTCTGGACAAACAATGAGAATACATTAATGTCTCTTGTTCATCGGATCTTCTAGGTACTCGACAACAGAAAAATTATCTGTACCTAGAAAGATGTGTTTGGACACCTTGACTCTCATTGTCATCAATGGTGGGAGTTCTCGTGTTGACTAGTGGCATCCATTAATGGCCACCAAGTCAACAATTTCCTGCTATGTTCGATATCAAAACATCTATTCACATAGCAGGAATTGTGCCAGTGAGTTTTGAAGACATGAAGACTATCATTTTCAGCATTTTGGAGCAAATGAAGAAGATATGCAGCTGCAGAATCAGATGGCAGCTGCAGAATCAGATAGCAGCTACGGAATTAGATGGTAGCTGCAGAATCAAATGACCACTGCAGAATTAGATATCAGCTGTGGAATCAGATGATAGCTGCAGAATCAAATGACAGTAGCAGAATCAGCACCATTCCGTAGCAAATTCAGCAATTTTAGTGGAAGCAATAAAAATACATCTTTACTCCTTTCTCCATAACTTCAACAACCACATGAAAAAAATTATGATCAGAATTTTGTAGCCACCACACAATGCAGCTCATCCATTTTCAAAGGGTAAGTTAAGGTACGTCATTTTCTAACTTTTTACCATAGAATTCCTTGAAAAATTAGAATGATAATTTTTTGGAAAATTAAAATTCTCTTCCTTGTTTCATAAAATTTCCAATACCATCAGTTTGAGGGGGTGGGGGAATACATTCATATTCATACTTTTCCATGTTCATATCACATTCAGAAACCCACATACTTTCAAAAGATATTAACTATTACATCATTATTATGAGCATACAATGGCTTTTCAAAAGTACTTAAAAGATAATTGGATACAAACACAATCATGGTTGTCACACAAGAACCAACCATGATGCAATCCAATAAAGAGATACTTTGCAACAATAATCAAATTATCATTATGCAAAGATCAAAGATCAAAATTGAATGCAATAAAAAAATATAGTTGTAACACAATAACCAACCATGTTGTAATTCAAGTAAAACACTTTGCAGAAGTATGAAGTTATCAAATGATATCGCGCAAAGTTAAGCCAAAGTTCAAGGACAAAAAAGAATCAATATAATAGATTGCATGAGGACATGCAATAGCTTCAGTTGCGGGGTATGTTGGGCCTTGAAATTGTCATTCACTTCCATTACATTTTCACTTATATTTCCATATTATCACCTTCACTCCACCTCCATTTCATTACATTTACTTTACCATTACCACTATTGGGTTACATTTATGTTTTTCTAAACTTTATTAATTCTTAGCATTTTCAAGTGAATTTGTGGTTAGAATTTAGAAAATAATGTGCATATGCTTATACCTAACAAGTGGGATGAGATTGTTGCCATGTGTAGGTCAAAAGGAAGCTTCTAAAATACCTTTATGTGGCCTCCCAAAACCAAATTCGAATTTGAGTGGAGAAGGTCATGGGATCATGAGGGTATGTGTCTCATTTCATATTTGTATTGAAACTCTAAAGACATATGTCTAATCATTTCCTATTTTGATTGTAACTCTAGAGATATAGGGAGATATTCATGGACTCTCATTAATGAGATAACTTCTCATATTTTTGTATAAATAGGGGAAGCTTTCTCCTATCAAATCATGTGAAAAGTTGGAGAAATGCTCATGTTCTAAATAAAGAAGAAGGCTTGCATTTGGAGCTTCTCAACTTTCCATCCTCATGCTTTTGGATTGGCCATCTAAAATGTGTGAGATTTACTTTCTTTTATAGATTAAAGTTTTTACTTTCTTAGTATTAGTTTTAGAATGATTGTAATATTTTCTTTTCTAAAAACATTTCAATAGGATAAATTTATTTATTTTCCAATTCGATTAAGTTTAAGGTAATAGAGCTCACATTTATCTAGTTTCTCTTACTGTTCTGTCATTTCTTTTCTTAGATTATAATTATCAATCAATTGTATCAACGGATGTTCTCAAAGGTCATTTCAAGCATATGTTTCTAAAATAAATGATTGAACGTCTAATTCATATAGTGTTTGAATTTACTTTTCACATTGTTATTTGCTTTCTAGGACTTTAGAAACTAAGGCATAATTGACTTCTCACATAGCATCTCAAGAGGGTAATACTTCACACTGAATGTTGCAGAAAGTAAAATATACATTACAGTGAGTTTTATATGCTTTCACATTTTGCTTTCAGATCCTCACTTAGTTGTATCACTGATATTCCTAAAAGGTCATTCCAGGGAGATTGATTTAATCATATTTCAAGACTGAATGATTTAATGTTTTATGAAAGCAATTACTGAGTTACCTTCTACATACTTTACTTGGTTTTCTAGATCATTAGGTATAATTAGTTTCTTAACACCATCTCAAGAAGATCACACTTCATAATTGAATGTTGGAAGTAGCTAAATATACATTAGATGTTTTCCTTTGCACACTTTGTTTACTTTTCCAGGACATTAGAAGTTAAAGTATAGATAGTTGCTTACACATCATCTCAAGAAGGTCACACTTCATAATTGAATGCTGGAGTAACTAGAAGTACATTAGTTGTTCACATTTTTTGCTTTTACTTAAGACATGCATTGCAATTTCAATCTCAGTTTTAAGAATTAAATCCATGGAATAAAACTAATGATAAGATAGATAGATGCTTTGTTTTCTAGATTAGATTCTAACTAGCCAACTATCTTTGGTTTATTTTTATGTAGATTAAATTAACTTAGGAACACTTTCTTTTCTTCCTTCTTAAAATTCATTAGATTCATTTAAATTTTTTCATAATTTTAGATTAAACATTTTTAGACATCAAAGAACAAAAACCCCCCAAAATAACATAAAAATACAAACAACGAAGTAAGAAGAATGTTAACTAAGCACATATAGTGCACCACACTTCATCAGTTTACTAACCCTGATCAATAATTTATGTTAGCAATTTAAGACATTAAATTTACTCAACAAGTGGCTTCTTCTTCCTTTTGACACTTTTCTACCCTAGCAAAATGTTGCAGAAAAACTGTGCCCCATCAGTACACTACTCTGCGCTAAATCTTCTACTACGTTGCTCCCTTCTGCTACTGAAAAATCACGAACTGGAAATCCTACCTATCTGCTAACTCACTCATAGAGAGATTTTCCTCTAGAATCTTTCCCTTATGGCCTCGATGGCACAATCCCTTAGGGATTCGATTTTCTGCCTACACGGCTATTTGATCTCCCTCTTTCTCTTCAACGTTGAACTCTCCCGATTCGCTCTCTTACTTCACCTGCGCTGCTATGAAACCAATGAAAACTCTAATACCATGTGAAAAATTCCTATCTCCTAGAATCCTATTGCAGCAAACTAATATTACTTCTCCTACTTGATAAATTATACAAGTTATTTACTGTGTTCTACAAGTAAATATTGAAGCAAATACACTGGAACCTTCACTAAATAAACTGTGGAAAATAAATATGGAAACGAGATATGAGCAAGAAAATTAGACACACATGACACCATTATTTTTGGAATAAGTCCCCAGAAAAACCCAATGTGGGAAAAGCAGTGCAGCAACTGACAACTTTTATTATTAAGCAGAGGTTTTTTTGAATACAACTGTATGCCAAAATTTTTCTATCCATAAAGAATATGACTAAAAATAATTAGTGAGGATTACCTCACAATAACACTGGAGATACGACATTGACCCAAAACTGAGTTGGGCAACCCCACGCTGCCTTTGCGATGTCTCTGCACAGATCTCTGTCATTTTGGCTGGGAACTGCGTCACCTCCTTCTGTTGGTCGTTATGCTGGATGGTGTTGATCTTCTTCCCCTCCAGTCTCACACCCCAACACTCTGGCACTGGATCTGACCGATCCTCAGCAAAATTGTGAATCTCTTTAGAGGCTCAGCACTGCCCAGCATAGTCCCTACACTGCCTCTTATGTGTCCTCTTCTTTATCTTCTCTGCAATGTATTCCCGGCTCAAGAAATGATCTTCCAACCGAAACTATCACTGCCCCTCACTACAATCAAATCAACTTGATGATATCTCCTATTGCACTACGCTACTCACTTGAGAATTTGATCTCTATACACACTCGATGTGTCTTCCAAATTCCCATCGAATTCCTTCTTATAATATTCTCGTTGGATAACCAACGAGACAAATTAAAAAATAATCAATGGTTTAGATCATATTGACTCGATCTCCGTTTTTTTCTAGAAGTTTCACACCCAGTTATATTAATATACTTTAATGATTTTAATTTCCCAAGTTTAGACTTAGGCTCCCATTAAAAATAATGGATTATTTTAATAAAACCCTATTGGGTGGAATTTCCCAAAACTCTTTCTAGGTATTTTGGAATACATGTGTCTAAGCCTCCCTGCAAAATTTGAGACTTTGAGTACATCTGATGATACTAGAAATGAACGCATGTTACATATTGTAAAGAAAATTATTTGAGTCAAAATACCCTCCAAGACTTTGTCTATGTGCTATAATCAAGTCAACCCTCCAAAGAAGCAACTCAGCCTATCAAGAAGACATGTCAGCCTAGGATTAATGTCAAGTCGGCCTACTAGCATGGATGAGAAGCCTATATATAAGAGGACCAGGCCTCATTGAAGGACTATCGATAAAGCATTCAAGGAAAAGACATAAGTGCAAAAAAGAAGGAATAAGAAGCCTCTTGGACAATAAAGAAGAGAAGAAGGAAGACCAAAAAATATTGGGATTGTTTTCTAGGTTATAAATCCTCACACGTGTGGGAAAAACTAGTGCATCCACTGTAGAAGAAGTATTGAATTACAATCATGCCAAGGAGCCAAAATTTAGTTTCAAAATATATTAAATTTCAGGCTGAGATCTTGAGGAAAAGAGGCCTAGTCAAGAGAAGGAGGAAACACACTAAAACTACCACATACCTGTCACACATGCGAAAATTGTAGGAGGACACAGGAAGTTGACAATTTCAGGAAGAAGGGTCGAAGTTGTAGTCTAGTGTTACAAAGCCCAAATTGAGAGCAAAGAAGAAGTTGTAGCAACATCAAAGCAAATTTCACTTGGTTTGACTTGGCAAGAAAAGGAAGAAGTCTAACTTGGTCTTCGAGTGGTCAAGCGTCATAGGTCTTGGAATTATTCAATTAAATTTCTATAAGAAGAGAATAATTCTTGTGGGTTTTCCTCTCAAGAGGAGAGGTTTTGGCCCTAGATGATAGCCTACATATTGTGTCCTATTATCTCATTGATTTTATTGTTTGGTAGTTGTTCGATAATAGAGAGCACTAACAATAATCAAAGTGAAAGAAAGAGTTAATCAAGTGAAGTAAAAATTATCAAAAGTAAGAGAAATCACTTAATTTGTTGCACCCCCTCAATCTCCTTTGTCTCTTATGGTTGGATATTTTTAGTCACGATGGTAGCACCATGTTTTGCATCAATGATCCACTTTCCTTTATCCCACTTTGAATTAGAGTTTGAGCTAGATTCCATGATTTTTTCTTTAAGCTTAGCCAATAATGACAATTTCAAGCAACATTCAATAATGTTGTGCCAGGGGATTTTGTATAACTTACACCAAGTTCCAGTGTCCTTTAACTTTCCATTACCCTTCTTTTCATATGCATTGAGCTAGTTATGATGAGGTTGGATCTCCTTTCTCTATCCCTCATTCTCTAAGTTGGGGACACATTTTCTAGGCTTCTGTTGTGGAAGATTTATGGACCCAAACTCTCAGTTATCCTATGTTTAATTTTTTTCTAAAATTTGACAGCATATTAATAATAATCTCCCAATGAGGAGATTTACTAGAAATCCATCTTTATTTGGATTTAATTATGTAGGCTACTATGATACTTTAGAACCATGTGACACTTGGAGTCCTTGATACCAAACTTTGAGCACAAGGTATTAGAACTGTTGGTGTACCTCATCACCATCTAGTTTTTCTCCTATCGTGGAGTTTCCATCTCATGTATTGGTCACAATAGTTCCCTATAGGGTAGAATTCCTCCTTAAGAGCATCAACAAAGGCTGCCCAAGTGGGTCTTACCTTAAATATTACATAATCATCTTTTTTGTGTCTCTTCTATTGATATTCACACCAATATTTGACATGGGAAAAAGATTTCAGGAGTGCAAGATGATTTTTTCATTGTTATTATTTTTTAGACAGAATAATATCCCTCATACATATCTAACCATTTTCTCCAAAGCATCTACATCTAATTTTCCTTCAAATAAATGGATATCAAATTTAACTTGTACCTTGAAAGGTGTCACCCTTCCAAAATTATTGCTTGTTGAATGTGTCTTTATCACCATTGGCAACCATAAAAGGATATGTGAAAATTTTTCCATCATCTCGTTCCTTTGTCGCGTGAGTGCTTCCTTGAACAATAAATTTATAGGATCTCTTACTTTGTCATTTCTCTTTTCTTCCACCGTAAGAGACAACTTGGGCTAGTGAGAGTGATCATTCCCAAGTGAAACTAATTTAAGACCCAACTCTCTATACCCTAACCTCATGAGGGACATGCATTAAGAAACAACAAGGAGTAGATTGCTTTGATACTATTGGTACAAGGAACACAAATAAATGAACGGAAGGAAATGGAACACAAAGCGATAAATATAGTAGAGAGCATGATAATATAGTGAAAACCCAACTTCTATTTGTAAATAAAATATTATAATACTGCATAACACAATCTATCTAGAATGGTGATAAATTATCTGTGAAGAGAGAGATATGGTGGCTATGCTCATTCATAAGAGCTATAATAAGAGGTTAAAACAATGGCCTTAAAGCATAATTAAATAATCCTAAAGGGTCCAAAACCCTAACCCTAAAAGAGGAAGTGTCAAAAGGTTTCTGGGTCCCAAAGTGGTTAGTTAGTATGTCAACTTTATGAGGCATAACTTTTTCATATAATATCCATTTGTGTATTTAACAATGCCTTGTTAGAGAGATGTATTCAAGGATTACAACTTTTAGTCGGGGCCAAGGTATGCCATGGAAACCCTTAGTGCCGCCCCCCCCACCCCCAAATGGAAAAAAAAAACATCAATTAGAGCCTCAAAACCACCTCAAAAGCTAAAAAACCATAGAAACACTTCCAAGAAGATGGAGAATCATTCAGTTAGTGGAAGAGATAGGTGGAAAATCATATCCACCTAGATTAGAATATGACATAACTCTTTACGAATGTCACAATGTGATGCAACCATTGAGGAAAGTAAAAAAATCAACATTTCACAATGAAGAAGAATGTTACAACGTGACATAATCAATTAAAAAAAAAATCCAACATAAACCTTGAGGAATGTACCAATGTGACATAACCCTTGATGGATGTTGCATTGCAACATAACCATTAAGAACATAACAACACCATTATTTGACCATGATTTAGATCACAATGTGACATCACCATACTAAACAATGGTTAAATATAATCAACACAGTCAACCATAATCAACCATGTTGACAATGTCCAACCATGTCCAACCATAATCAACCATGTTGACCATGTCCAACCATGGTCAACCATAATCAACCATGTTGATCATGTCTAACCAAATTAAATACTAGTTAGCCTAAGTCAACCATAGTAAAATATGGTTGAACATAGTCAACCATAACAAACCAAAGTAAACCATAATTAATCCATAGTAAACCAAAGTCCACCAAGGTCAACCATAGTGAACCAAAAATAAACCAAAATCAACCATAGTAAACTAAATTCAACCAAAAGTAGATAAACCATAGTAAACTAAATCCAAACAAAGTTGACCTTGGTCAATTATGGTCAATCATCTTCAACAATCGACAACCATGGTCAACCATAGTAAACCGAAGTTAACCAAAGTCAACCAAGTTCAAATAAAGTTAACAATGATCAATTGTGGTCAACCATATTAAACCATATAAAAACATGGTCAACCAAAGTAAAACCAAAGTCAGCCATAGATAACCATGGTTAACCAAAGATGAGCACAATAAAACATGGTCAACCATAGTCATCCATAGTCCGCCATAATAAACATAGTTAACCATTGACAACACGGTCACACAAAGTCAATTATATCTAAACATTGTCAACCAAATTTAACCATGGCTAATAACAGTTCAACATGGTCAAACAAATTCAACCATATTTGGCCATGGCTGACAAAAGTCAATCATACTCATACATAGTTACACATAAGTAGTTATGGCTTATAAAAATCAACTATGGTAAACCATAAATATACATTTTTAACCATAATCAGCAATGGAAAACCATAGTCTATGAAACATGGTTAACCAAATTCAACCAGCGCCACACATATTGATTGTATTTATATTTTAATATAACCACAAATATGAAGGTGACATAATCCTTTATGAACATTGTAATGTGATGTAACCATTATGTAGTGTAGAAATTCAGAATTACATAATGAAGAAGAATGTGACAAAGTGATGTAAGAATTAGGAAGCATAATACTCCAACATAACCCTTGAGGAACTCCAAGTGTGACATAATCTTTGACGAATGTCACTCTACAGAGCAACCATTGAGGAGCATAAGTGATGGAAGTTGCTACTAAGGCCTTGGAAGTTTGCAAGGGAGACAACAGGGGGATGGTGGCATTGGCTGAATCGATAATGACTTGGAGTAATAAATAAAATTAGATAGTCCTTCTGCAAGTACTAACCATTGATTTTACCATGATAACGAATGTAATGATGGAGAGGTTTGCCATCAGAGAGTAGTTATCAAAGAATGCCATGGATGGAACAAGGTCAATGGCCATACCTTATGCGATGGGGGGAAACATGTTTGACAGTTTGTAGGATTATATTTGAAAGCTAATAGGTTCTTCTTAATGATGAGCATGATTGGAAATTGGAAAATGACAATGGATATGCACCATGCAAGTCCCTCATCACCCCCCTAAGACTATGCCTTTCACAGTACTAAACAACAACTTTGACACAACTTTGAGAATCGCCATTTGCCATAAACCACCAACACCATTTCCTGTTGCCTTCACTCTCTCTACACTTAGCACCACTACTTGGTTAGAGTCCCAACTAATCTTCTTTGTGTCTATTTATACTCTCACAAGGACATTAGGAGGGTTGATTCCCATAGAAGCATTGGTTCCATGCCTCCATCGTGTGTGTGTGTGTGTGAATATATATATATATATATATATATATATATATATATATATATATATATATATATATATCAAGATGGTTGTTCCTCACAAAATCATTGGTATTGTCCCCTTTTCCATCCTCTGAATCAATGCTTCAACAGGAAAAAACCCTCTTGATGTCTCCACAAAGCATCAACACACATAGAAGATCTATCAGGGCCCTAAGTACATTGTGGACTTTTATGATAAGGATTGTGGAAAAAGCAAGTAATGACAATGGTGGTTAAGGTGGATCGTGGTTGTCAAAGTAACTATCAAGGCTAATACTTGATAGTTTTAGAGATATAGTATTGGGTTGATGATGGGGGACTTGCATGGTGCATATCCCTCACCAAAACATTCCAGGACTCTAGTGGTTATGGTGGAGCATGACTGCCAAAGTAGCTATCAAGGTCAATATTCAACAATGTTAGAGATATAGTCTTATGTTAATGACAAGAGATTTGCATGATGCAGATCCCTAACCAAAACATTCCATTAGTCAAAAGTTTTGTTAGTGTAATCAAATGATTTGATGAATTGTTTGGTTTCTTTGTTGGGTTCTTTGGTTTTTTGGATGAGTTGATATAAATATGAATACTTTTTGACAAGCAAAATGTTTAATAATGGACATTTTCCTTCTTAGATAATTTCAACACAGAGTAGGCTAATTTTATAATTTATGGGTTTTTCTATAAGTTACAAGATTTGAAAAAAATTGTAAGAATAGTTTAATTGTTTTATTTTTGGACTTATATTTAAAAATAGATCAATATATAATAAAAAAATTTCCAAATATAAAATTGTTAAACAATTCCAAAATTTAACCATTAATAAAGGAAAAAAATTTCCAAATATAAAATTGTTAAATAATTCCAAAATTTAACCATTAATAAAGTTCAATTGTAATTCCAATTCTATATATAATAAAACAATCTACTTAACTAATTTTCTAATTTTAAATTGTCATATATTTAAGAATTAAAAAAAATATATACATTTTATATTGCAAAATTAAACATCTACAAAATTAAACATCACCATTCTAAATTTAAAAACAAAATTGAAAGATTAAACATATACAAAATTAAACATCACCATTCTAAATTTAAAAACAAAATTTTCAAAATATAAAACTAAACTAACCCAATCAACGTCACCATTCTAAATTTAAATATCTACAAAATTAAACATTATCATTCCAAATTTTACAAAATTAAACATTATTATTCTAAATTTAAAAACAAAATGGTTCAAAATATAAAACTGAACTAACCAAATCATCATTCCATATGAAAAACATGGACATGAATTTGCTTCATAATATGATATAAAAAACATAACACAGGTTTAACATTCACAACATGAAGAAGTATTTAACATTAGCAGATCATGGCACAAATACTCTATCTTGATTAATGCATTAAAAAATAAGAGAAATTTCATTTAGTATTAATATAATAAAAAACTTATAATGTTGGAAAGTTGAGCTAACTCATTATTAATTTGAATAAAAAAAATTGAAATATAAAAAATAAAAATAAAAAACTCATAATTCCATAAACTATTTTTAATCTCGTTAACATTAAAATTTCATTTCATTTCATTTCATGTATTTCAAAAAATGATATAATATTACACTAACATGATTGATATATGCATATCCATTTTGAAAAAAAGTGACATACAATGTGCTTGTGCTACTATATAATATATAAACATGCCCATTATCATAGAAGTTTATGATATTTAAAAAACAAAACTTTACAATAAAATGCGCAAAATTCTCCTCCGCCCAGAGTAAAATGCACAAAATTCTCCTCCGACCAGAATTGGAATTAAAAGGTTCCAAATTTCACAAAATTCTCTTCCGCTCAGAATTTGAATGAAAAATGCCGCCAAAATTTTGCCCTTTTCAAAGATGACCCATCAATTTGAAAGGAAGAATAACAAAGTTTTCCATTTCTGAAGGATACCCATTTTCAAAGGTTCTTCAAATTGCTTCTCGCAGACACGGCATTATAATTAACTTCAGCTGAGGCCTTCTCAGCAACAGCAATCCATGAGCTGTGCCATTTTAAGGGTTTCGAGGGGTTTCAAATCGAAAATACATTTTCTTTTCCTGGTAATTCAGTGAGACAGAGCGTCTTCTGCTGGTGTTCAATGGAGGCGACTTGGAGATGGGAAGGTTTACCAGAGACGAAAGACTTCTATCTGGCGATCTACGCTGCGTTCGCGTGTTTTGCCATCCATTTTCTTCTGAGCATTGCCCTGTACCAGGTCAGTTTATTTCCACTGGGAACTTCGATGGGAATTGATCTGCAAAACCCAATGGCCTTTCTTTTGTCTAAATTGAGTTCTTTAATTTGAATTTATGTCGATACTCTTAAATCAAGGTCAATGCTTTTAGGTGATGCCCTGAATTCCCACAATTACAGTGGTCTGTAAACTATCGTCAAGGTGAATAACCAGTAGTAGGGTTGCAGAGTAATAATCAGGGTTACAATTGTAGTGTTGTTAAGAGCAAACTCACTTCAGGGAGCATCTGATGAAATTAAGAGATACAACAATACCAGAAATGTACAAACAAATACATTTGCCTTTGTTTTTTTCATAATAATAACTCAATATGCAGAATAAGATTCAGTAAATGATTCATTCTCTTATTTTGATATCAATCCTACAGCTAATTTAATCTAAATACATGTATATGAAGTGGCTACATACTTACATGTACACTGTCTACCTACATATGCATTGTTTAAGTATTTATGTTTTGGAGGTGTTTTTAATTTTTTTATTAATATTATTTGTTTGTTGTTATTTATTTTTATTGGGTTTTAAGTTTTGGGGACATTTTTAGATGGTTATGATAACTTAAGCTTAAGATTTGTCTCTCCAATCGTTCTGGAGTTTCCACTCTTGCTAAGTTATACATTCTTGGTATATCTGACTTAGGAGTTGTTGGATATACTCTGTGTTATAGTCTTGCTGTTATAGTAGCAGCCTGGAGGTTTGATCTTAGGACATTTTTAGATGGTTATGATAACTTCAGTTTTAAGGAGTAGGCTCTCCAACAGTTCTGGAGTTTCAGCTCTTGCTAAGTTATACATTCCTGATATATTTGACTTAAGAGTTGTTGGATATACTCTTAGTGTTATAGTAGCAGCCTGGAGGTTTGATCTTAAGACTGCCCAGATTACTCTATGACTTAAGGATTCACCATGATAAAAAATAAAAAATTTAGTGAATACATTTTGTTTAAATTGTGATTTTTTATCATTTAAAGTATATGTTGAATGCATTAATCTTGCAATAAAACAATCTACATACACAACAAAAAGGAAAAGATCATGTCCAAATATTCTATGTTTTTGATTTTTTGATTTTATTTTTTAAATTAATAAAATAAATTTTAGTTAAATTTTAATTTTTTATTATTTAAAATATATTTTCTAATGCTTAAATAAATTCAGTTATTTGAAAAACCCATAAAATATTCAAATTAGGCAAAATTCAGGATTCAAACTTATAATTTTAATAAAATCTCTATACATTTTTTAAATTAAAATAAATAAACAAAAACTTCAAAACAGTTATGCTATCGAGCCTTAAAATCTGACGCCCCTCTTAAAGTGACAATACAACACATACAATTTTGAAATCATCATCTGAGTCAACCGTATCCCTTTCACCATTTTGAAATCCTGGTGATACAAAACTCCACGAAGTTGTGTCGTTCTCTTTGTAAATGTACAGTTCCAAAGTTTCTGAAATCTACCTCCCAGAAGCCCAGAATTCAAATTTTCCTGAACTATCAAAAGAGAATATATATATATATATATATATATATATATATATATATATATATATATATATTATCAAAATCTCAGATTCCTCTTTGGCCTCTGAATCACAATCTTCGGAAAAACAATGGATAATTCTGACATGCCTTCAAAAAATGCTCTGCAACTGATTGAAAATTATATTCGACAAAACAATCTGCCAACCCAATTGCAGACATGTTACCAGCAGCAGCAATCTTGTTACCATGTGATCAACACAACTTGCTCTCGATCTGGGCACAAACCTATCTTACTCTGTCACAAAATTGCTCTCTCCCAGCCATTTCCCCACGAAAATATCACTTTATCCTCTTCGGCCACGGATTGAGCCTTGGGCGTCCCTTTGACTAACATTCCCGCGCTTTTCTGTAAATTGAAAATCTCGGAGGGCATTCTCATGTCCCGAGTCTCAGTGACTATTTCAGTCGCGTCATGCAAAACGAAAAAGTGTTGCTCAACAATACAAGGGCCAGATTCTGTTTTCGTGATGGCGAACTGCTAGGACACGTCTCCGGCGATTGCATGTTCCTGGCAGAACCCTTTTCCCCAGTGACCTTCTTGTCTTCTTCTCTTCAGTGTCCAGCAGGCCATGGTTCTGTCACTCATCCTTTCCCCTCAGTCTAATCAGTCATCCTTTCCACTCAGTCTAATCGGTTCTTTTGGCAATGACGGATCACAGCCGGTACACGACTGACAGGCTTGTTGGATTTTCCCACTCGTTTTATTGAGAATTGACCATGTAGTCTAACCGCCATTATTAATTACAAAATAGTTATAAAATTATATAGAAGAGTTCCATTATATAGTGGATGAGGTCCTGTGTCCATTAAGAACAACTATAATAATTGGACAGATACAAATCCCTATATAATCTTATAAATCTTTATATAAACAAAGAATAACTATGATAATTGGATAGGTACAAATTCTTATATAATTTTGTAAATTTCTATATAAACTTAGAATTCACAGTTGCTAATTTCTTGGCAAAGCTGGTTTTGGAAAAGTCAATTTTAACTAGGTTTATCTCTTAAAAAAAAGTAGTAGTCTAATTAGATTTCTTTTTTGCCCTGAAAATCATGGAAATTTTGGTAAGATTTTAAGAAAATTTGGCAGTGAGTTTTGTAAATCCAAGTTATAACTTTCAAACTTCAATATTTTGGGTACCCTAAAAGTTTTTGATGGTGCTGAATCCATTTCCACTATCAAAAATATGATTCAAACACTGCTACTAGAAAATTTCTTAATTTATTTTTGCGCAGATTCCCGCCACTTTAGCCGTCCAAGCAATTCCTCCACCTCTGTAAACAACTCCAAAAAAACACTCTTTCAAAACAACCTACACTACTCTCCTACAGAAGCTACACTTTCTACACACAAACTACCTATCTTCTACACCTACAGACTATACTGTACACCCTCAGACTCGAACAGGCAGAATTTTTTTCTAATCTATTCTATTAATATCTATCCCCGGGAGGACTAAATCTTGCATGCCTCCATCTTCCTGGACACTTCAAAGGGGTCACACAAAGTCTCACACAAAGTCCCACTTTGATATCTCATTAAGAAACGTAACAATACAAGAAGAGATATACACAAATATATCACCATTCTTTCTTCAGAAATACAAGTATATATGCACAAATAGACAAGTAAAGGCCCACTGAAAGACTCCAACTACAACAGTGACTCAGAGCCCTATTTTTTCTAATCTTAATCTCAGAGACTTACTTTTTCTAATCTTAATCTTATAGCTAATCTATAATCATCCATATGCATCGTCTATCTACATACACAATAGAAATCCCTAAATATATAATATTACATATATGTACTGGAGCGTTATACCACAACAGCATCATATCTCATTGGCCCATTGCCAGACAATCCAATGAATTCCCGAGAGTCTGAAGTCATCTCCCTAACATCTTCGACTGTTCACTCGAATTTAAGAAAAGCTTGATATCTCTCAATGATGGATTTCGTATGGCAAATGCTAAACGTTGCACTCATGTTAACTCAGTGAATCCATAAACCTATAACAATCACAGGGTATCAAGCTTAGTCACCGGGTTCGGCTACTTTTTATCCATGAAATTCACAGAATTTCTTGAGAGGGCGAATTAATTCCTTTATATTCGGCGGAATTTCATTTGCATAATTTGGCAATTAAATTTTCCAGTAATTTCATTCTTTTAAAGGGGAATTCGCTGAAACAGTGAAATGTATTGAATTCTCATAACTGTAAGAATGTGTTGTTCAAATTTATAGTTTATGGTTCGAGGCTTGAAGATTTTGGGCATGGGCATGCCCTTTTGCCCTAGCCTTGTTATACTCAGGAGCTACATTCATTATAAACAATACTCTACTCAGTTTCCTTCTTGCAAATTTGGGTTTAATATTAATTTCGTTGGCACAAGCATGGCTCGACCTTAGCACATCCAGTGCCCTGATTAACTCCATAAGATTCCTGCAATCTTGTTTGCTAAAAAATAATCATAAACCTTATTCGAAAAAAAATCAGTGTATGGCTGTAATGAAAATCGATAAACTGCTTCACGAGCTTAAGAAGTCTTGCTAGCCTGAAAAGAATCATACGCCTTAACCGAAGAGAAATCGGAATGCGGCTGCAGTCGGAATTGGAATGCCGCTCTAGGACCACCGCCTTGAATCCCGATTTCCCATTCATCTCTGTGCCTCAATTTAACATATAACTTTGATTTTTATTTTTCAGAAGAAAAAAACTAGAACATGTCTTCATTAAAATGAGGAATGTTTTACATTTACATAGGTTTGTTTCATCTTGATCATACTAGATAGCTGCCCAGAGGTTGGCCTGCAGTGCAAATGTATTACTAGAATCAATGCATCGATAAGAGCCCATCACAGAGATATATCCGCAAAATAGGCAAGAGGCATTGGCACGCAACGATGCATATTAGAGAGAACAGGCAAAAAACGAAATTCCTCCAGGAGGAGGCATAATGCAACCAGGGAGGCCATCAATCAGATCTCAAAAATGCCCTGGCCACACATCTTTTTGAGAAGAAAAAAACGTCTGACCATGTTCATATTAATTCAGAAAGGAAATTTACATTAAAAAAAGTTCAAATATGAACCCCATATCTAATTAAACTTCCAGAACAGAGGAAAGGATTATCTAGTGTCAAACCATATGAGCAAGCAATCACTACAGAGGGTGGCGTGGGAATTACAAGAGTTAAACATGATGACATCTATACATAATATGACCCTTAGTAACCAGTAGTCCAGACCATGAAACATAAATGCCATACACTTAGACCTCTGGAGCAAATAGAACAAAATAGTAGACGCGTTGTGGGTGTTCACCATCAACAATAAATTCAAGCGACATGTGCCCATGAGAGAGGGCCAAACCATGCTTGGAGAGAGCACTGGCATCAAGATTTTGTTCTCGATAAACATGCTGAAAGGAGACACCAGAAATGAAAGGTCTTTTAGTCCCGGATTCGTTGCATCCAATTGCATAGAGAAGGGACCTCTAACGCGTTCTTGCCCTGTGTCCACTGAATCAAAGTGTGAGAATCCCCAATGATCATGATCTCTCTATGCCGAACCACGAAACACATTGAAGAGCACCCCATAATGCGATCATTTTAGCCCTGCAGTTATCCCCAAACCTGTCAAACTAGCAAAAATGATATTGAGATGAGGGGTCAAAACGCAGAAATACACCACAGTCACATCGACCCCTGAGGATGCTCCATCAAAATACCCTATAGGGAAGATGCCTTCCAAGTCAACAAGAGTAACATATCGTGAATTGTCCTTGGAAAGCAAGGGCCAATTTCCTAAAAATATGCAGCAATCTTCAGGGCAATAAATTTTGAACTTTGCCATGGAAGATTAGATCATTTCTAGCACGCCAAATCCCCACAATATATATATAATGGGGCCGCCCTGAAAGCTATAGCAGGATGAACCCAAGAAATGAGACCAGCAATGATGGAGGATACAACTTAGTGTTGAAAAGTCAACAAAAAATGTGTGTAATTTAATTTTCTCTTAATTAAATTGGACAATAAATTGTAATCTTATCTCAGAATCACTTGTAATAGTTAACTGAGTGTGATAGACTCAATTAGCTCATGAAATTCGAATTGAGGGTGGCTGGTGAGGCATGCAGAGTGATTTTATTTGTTTTAGAGTCCAAGTTGTAGTTAGTGTATTGGTTTAATGCATGAGAAATCAGTTAACTCATTTAATTGAGTTAAAATGAGTTTAACTAGTTATAACTGATTGTTGCACTAGTGAGAAGTCAAGTGAATTAAATCAGATTTAATTCACATGCAGTGATTTGTCAAGTAACTGATGATTTACTATTAATAGCTGCATGCATGTCAGTTCTTATGAAGACCCAGTTGAGACAGAGGTTAAAGGGATGTTAACTATCAGTTGTATTATTAGAAAACTGTCTGCATACAGTAATACACCCATAGGATTTCCCATGAGCATTGTGCAGTTTTGGAAGGTTGAAATTCCGAAATAATAGGGATTTTATTCTACACGAATTGTGCAAGGTAGGCAGGTTGAGCAGAGACAGGAAATTGGTTAAGTGTTGGTCGATTTTGTCTGGATCAGTGTGAGACAGTCGGTAACAATGCAACAGACTCTTGTGAGAAGAGTGCATTGTATTGTTTCATGATTCCTTGATTGAATATACAATAGAAGATAGAGGGGTTTTGAGCAACAAGCTTTCCCCAGGAAAAATATCTGTGTTGTGGATTGATTTGCTTCTTTATTTTACTTTGTATGATTGTGTGACCATGTTTATTTTCCGCAATTAATTTGTAGAAGGATTCAGTATCTTGCTTTAGCATATTGCATGATCGGATTGAATTGATTGGTATACATATTGTTTGTATAATTTCTACATGGTACCAAAGTGCAGGAAATCACTATAGTGGAGAAGAAATTGAGTTTGTGCTGAACAACATTCGAATTTGCAAAGATATTCTTTGGTGCGAGAGGCGAATCAAGATGGATTTCAATGGCTTAAGATTGGAATGTGCACTCGAGGGAAGTTATAATTATATTGCATGGAAAGACAAATTGGAGGCAGTTCTGGAGGGCAAATGGTTGAAATAATTCATTGATAATGATATTCCCAAGCCCGCAGCAGCAGACGCCGCTCTTTTTGATGCTTGGCAAAAGAAGGTTGCAAAGGCGAGGATGATCTTATTAGAGGGAGTTCGAGATCACATTGTTTTGAGTCTCCATGGAAAATCGACTCCATATGCAATGTGGAAGGCTTTGACAGATTTGTTTCAGAGTAGCAGTGACCACAGAAAATTGGTACTGAAGGACAAGCTCAGGAAAATCAAAATGGAGAAAGGCGACACTATTCCGAAATATTTGACCAAGTTCATCCAATGTCGAGATGAGCTTGGGAGTGTCAGGATTACTGTAGCGGATGATGACTTGGTGAGCCTAGCACTTCTAGGCCTTCCCAAGAGTTAGCATAGTTATTAGGACTTTGTCAATCAGAGGGAGAAGCTACCAGATTGGGAGCGACTTTTGGTCGGATTTGGTACAAGAAGAATTCAGGAGGAATACTAAGGATGGTTCCTCATCCAAGGCAGATGATGAGGGAAATTGCGCCTTGGATGGTAAGACAAAGAAGGGGAAGGGAAAGAAATCCTATTCCAAATCTAAGACCGACAAACAGGGCAAGAACCGTGACATGTCCAGATTGAAATGTTTTCACTGTCACGAGCATGGACATTATGCCACTAATTATCCACAGAAGAAGAAGAACAACAAGAAGGCTTCAGGATTTGCAGCGGGTGAAGCTTTGGCTTCACAGTTCGAGTTGGACTTCTCACTCATCGCATGCATGGTGTCTAGTGCGATGGGATCAGTGTGGTTCTTGGATAGTGATGCATCTTTCCACATGACGGGAGACAAAATACTCTTTAGTAGCTTGGAGAAGGATCATCATATACACATCGAGATGGGTGATGACGGGAGGTATAGCGCTATCGGGATTGGTACAGTTACTTTCCAGAGACAGTCATGGAAACCTTTCTTATTAAAAGATGTCATGCATGTACCAGGCTTGAAAAAGAATCTAGTCACAGTTTCTATGTTGGAGGATAGAGGATATGATGTGGTTTTCAGTGAAGGGAAAGCATTCCTTCGTCACAAAGCCACAGGACAAGTTAAGAAAATTGGGATTCATGTGAAGAATCTCTACAAACTTGATGTAGATGGCTGCACAACATTAATGGGTAAAGCAGAATGAGTGGTGAGCCGGGATGAAGGTGAGTTATGGCACAGGAGATTGGGCCATCTACACCACGATGCTTTGAAGGTCATGCAACAGATTTCTACGGGGCTTCCAAAGGGTACTCTTGCGCAGATAGACACATGCAAGGGATGTACCATGGGGAAGTATACAAAGGCCACTTTTCACGAGAAGGAGAACCGAGCAGCAGAAATCCTTGAGAGAGTTCACTCAGATGTGTGTGGACCATTATCTAGAGTTTCTACAACAAAGCACAGGTATTATGTGATTTTTGTTGATGATTTTTCTAGAAAGTGTTGGATCTACTTCATGTAGAAGAAAGATCAAACGTTCTCAAAATTTTGTGAGTTCAAAGCACTGGTTGAGAAAAATACAGGGAAGCATGTGAAGGCTCTGAGGAGCGATAATGGTGGTGAGTACATCTCCATTGAATTCAAGAACTTCTGTGCCAAAGAAGGAATTCAAAGAGAGTTGATTGCACTTCATAACCCACAACATAATGGGGTTGCATAAAGAAAAAACAGAACAATTATGGGTGTGGCACGAGCGATGTTACATGATCAAGGCCTACCGTTGCATCTGTGGGTAGAGGCATGCAACACATCAGTATTTGTACAAAACCGTAGTCCTCATCGGATACTTGGCATGAGTATACTAGAGGAGGTTTTTTCTGGTAAGAAACTTGATGTTTCATATTTTAAAATTTTTGGCTCATATCTCTATTGCCATGTGACCAAAGATTCTAGGAAGAAGCTAGAACCAACAGTTGAGATTGAGATATTTGTGGGGTACACTGATACTATCCACAACTATCGGGTGTATTTTCCAAACAACAGGATGACTGTAGTCAGACGTGATGTAAAATTTGATGAGGAGAAAGCCATGCTATTATCCCTTGAGAGAGAGTTTGATTTGCATGCAGATGATGAAATCTTGGTTCCAAAGGATGAACCTGAAGATGTGGAGTAGCCACATGCAGAAGATCATGGAGTTGCAGAAACCACTAATGCAGAGCCATCCTCCAGACATGGTAGGAGGCGCACTACAGAAGCTGACAGATTGAGACTTGATGCGACAGAACATGTAGGGGCACCTACATCACTGCGCAGACAGAGACAGTCTCCAGACAAGTTTACTGGATACATGGCTCTTATGAGCAAGTGTATTGTGACAGAACCATCCTCTTTTGAGGAAGCAGTGCATCAATCAACTTGGTTTGACACCATGGTTGAGGAGTATGACTCCATCATCAAGAATAGTGCATGGGAAGTTGTCCCAAGACCAATCGGGAAGTCAGTGGTTGGATCTAGATGGATCTTTAAGGTGAAGTAGGTAGCAGATGGGAGTGTGGAGAAGTACAAAGCTATATTTATAGCCCGGGGATTCTCACAGTTTGAGAGGATTGACTATGAGGAGACTTTTTCACCAGTTGCATGATACTCATCGATTAGATCTATCCTTGCACTCTTAGTGCAGATGGGGTGGCAGATACATCAGATAGATGTCAAGACTGCATTTCTCAATGGAGTTATTGAGGAAGAAGTGTACATTGAGCAACCAAAAGGTTTTTAGAACTTTGACAGTGAGTCGCATGTGTGCAGACTCAAGAGAGCACTGTATGGGCTGAAGCAAGCACCTCGTGCTTGGTACACCAGGATTGACAACTATTTCACTGGGTTGGGCTTCACAAAGAGTGAAGCAAATGCGAATCTGTATCAGATTTTGGTTGATGGTAAGCTTTTGATTATCGTACTTTATGTTGACGATCTTATTCTGACAAGTGATGAGCATCTCATAACTTTTTGCAAAGAGAATCTTGCAGGAGAGTTTGAGATGAAGGACATGGGACTCCTTCACTATTTCCTTAGTTTGGAGACATGGCAGCAGGATGGGGAGCTATTTGTTTCTCAAGGCAAGTATGCCAAAGAGATTCTGAGGAAGTTCCACATGGAGATCTGTAAACCCATGGAGACTCCTTTTGCAAGAAACTGGAGGAAGGAGGATGCTACTTCAGGTGAGGTAGTGGACGCTACTAATTACAGGCAGCTTGTGGGTTCACTCATGTACTTGGTGAACACACGACCAAGCATATGCTATGCAGTTAACCATCTTGGTCAAGCTATGGTTAAGCCGACTAAGCTCTTTTGGAAGGTGGGGAAGCATGTATTGAGATATCTCAGGGGCACTAAAGAGTATGGATTATGGTACAGACGGACAGAGGGAGTGAAGCTTCAAGGCTTCACCGATGTAGATTGGGCAGGCAGTCCATTAGACAGAAAGAGCACATCAGGAGGGATCTTCAGCATAGGATCGACAACAGTTTCTTGGTACAACAGGGAGCAGAGATCAGTTGCACTCAGTTCAGTCGAGGTAGAGTACATGGCAGCCAGTCAGGCTGCATGTGAGGCCATTTGGATGAGGAAGATTCTTGTTGGTTTGTTTGGTCGTCAGATGGATCTGACGGTGATACATTGTGATAACCAGAGTTGCATAAAACTCTTGGTTAATCCAGTATTCCATGATAGGTCCAAGCATATAGACATCCGGTACCACCATCTCAGAGATTGTGTTCAGAGATCCATTATGTTACTTCAGTACATTCCCATGGAGGATCAAGATGTAGATATTCTGACGAAGGTGCTCGCCAAAAGCAAATTCAAATACCATAGAGGCAGGATTGGCGTAGCTGATAATCCCTTTCTTGTTGAGAGGGAGTGTTGAAAAGTCAACAAGAAATGTGTGTCTAATTTAATTTTCCCTTAATTAAATTGAACAATAAATTGTAATCTTATCTCATAATCACTTGCAATAGTTAACTGAGTATGATAGATTCAGTTAGCTCGTGGAATTCAAGTTGAGGGTGGTTGGTGAGACATGCAGAGTGATTCTATTTGTTTTTGTTAAACACACGCATGGTGGATGAGAAAGAAAACACACACATAGGAAAGATAGGTGTGAGTTGTTTTACTATTAACCATAGATGTGCTTTTATAGTACATTAGGTGTGACCCTTGGATTCCACATTCCAAGGTCACTTGGACTCCATTTATGACTGTTCGCCTTCCACACCTACCCATAGAGGATTAGGTGTCCAACATTCCCCCCCTTAATTTGAAGGGGTATGTGTGAGTCCAAGAAGAGACTTGTAATACAAATCTGCAAAGTATGCATGGCAGCACTTAGGCTGAATCATCTCTCTGAAATGTTGGCATAAAGAGGTGGTTTAAGGATGACCACCAAAACTGGAATGCAACGCTTATTGCAGTTCGCGGAGCTATTTCAAATCCGGCAAGAAGCTGAGTGCTTATGCTAGAGGAAGTGTCCCTCATATTTGAAGAGGGAGACCTTCAACCTAGAATTAGGGAGGTCTATAGCCTGTGATGGTTTAAGGATGACCACCAACATTGGAATGATTAATCCATTTCCTGGAACTCTACCAAAGCTGGCAAGAATATGAAGTCTTCTGCTAGAGGAAGTGCTCCGAATTCTTTGAAGAGGAAGAATATCAACCTCACATGGATGGTTTAAGGCTGTCCACCAATCAAAGGAATGCTCATGGGCATCTGTGTCTCTGGCTACAAATCTGAATCTGGAATGACAGATTGTGGCTCAGGCTCGCTTAAATTGCTATGTCTCCGGCTACAACTCTGAATCTGGAATGAGAGATTATGGCTCAGGCTCGCTTGATATGACTTTGAAGCTTGTAGATGACCACCATTTCCCCCCTGTTAGGTACAAGGTGAGATGATGGTGAAAACTCAACTGTAAGATTGTTCAATATTCTAGAACAAGTTTTGACATGCCACTGAAACATCTTCTTGGCTGTTGTTGCCCATTGCCAAGAAGCGATCCATCCAAGATGAATATTTGTTCTTGCAGGAGGCTTGTTTCTGAAGCATCTGTGTGAAGAATGAGTGTGTCGACCACATTGCTTGCATGGGTGAAGATCAAAACAGTGATCTTTCATATGGCCATCTCGATCACAGTGTTGGCATTTTTCAATCTATTGTTGTTGTTGTGGAAGAGGAGCAGGATCTGGAACAGCTAAAGGTGAACTGTCATAAAGAAATCCGGCACTCTGAAATTTGATGGGCTTGGGAGGTGTTACACCATTTTTTTGGTCATCTAACCTATTATCATTAGATGGATCCAAGTACACCATGTAAGACCAATTTTACCCTAAGTAAAATTAGCACCTCTCCATCTTTCAATAAACATATACAATGGTGTTTTTATAGTCTCATGAGAAACCCCATGAGGAAATATTAAATAAATCTACATTTGTTTGATTTTCCTCAAGGAATAATTAACTAAACAACAGTTTGATTAATATTCTTGGTTATATTTAACCCAAAACAAGGAAATTAATTAGATAAATCATTATTTATCTTATTATTTCCTAAAGAATAGTTATTTAAATCTTATTTAAATAATATTCTTTGTTAAATATGACTAAATCACCCATAAATAAGTAAATAAATCATTATTTATTTGATTATTACTCAACCACATCCTTAAAATGATAAATAAATCATTTATTTATTTATTATTTACAAATAAAGAGATTTGACCCAAGTCAAATTCCTTTTCCCTCCAACAAATATAATAAAATATTCCATAAAAGTTGGATCTTGATTTGGTTAATTATATTTTAATTATGCACCAATATCTAGACTAACTCAATATTTTGTTATAAATAGAAGGGTTTTCCCATTCATTTATCACCTTTTGTTGCCTAAAGATCACTTTGGATCTATATTTTTGGTCTGATTATTGATCCACCATCATAGTCATATTTTGCTACCATTTTTGTCTGGGTTTTTTACACCGTCAAGAGAGAGGAATTTTAGATCTAAAGTGTTGAGGACTTACAAGAACCCATCCCATTGAGGAGAACTGGGAACACCCTCCTGTGTTTTCTTCCCATGTGCCCCTAATACAAAATTCATTTAACATATTCTTGTCTTGTCTATTAGATGCATGGAGTAAATCTTGTTTTTTCTACTGTTTAATGTCTTCTAATGCATAGATCTAGTTTTTTGCAGCATTTATCTTGATCACCTAACTGCAGATCTGAAAATATTGACAACCATGTTTGTTGTTAGGGTTGTTGTTATGCGCAACTAAAGTGGTCTTTTTTCGTACGCTTGGAATTAAGATTAATATTAACAACTGACGACTCCACACGGGTTTACAATTACGACCGTTGTCGTTTTTCTAATCCTTGCATATCCAGCTGCTTCAAACCCTAGGATTTCTCTTCAACCCCTTATTTTTGCTTTTCTTGATGTTGTTTTTAACCTATAAAACCCTAAAACGATTAAAATTCTAACTTCCGCTTGTTTTTGGACCTATTGCGTAGGTGACAGACATCAGCCGCAGCTGAGACGACAATTTTTTCTGAAACCTGTCACCAAGAGTGCTAGAAGTGCAGGTCGCACTTTTCAGCCCAAAACCTGCGACCTGGACCCTTAGGACGCACCTTACAGCACAAAAAGTGCGACCTGGACTTTTTGCGGGAATTTTTCTGAAAGTTTTCTGGGTTTTTCTAAGCCTCTGTTCAGGGTTGTCTGATCTCCGTCTCCGCCCATTTTGGACTTGTACTTGTTTTGTTTTGCTCAACTAAGTAGGGAACCTAGCCCCCTAGGGCTTCAATACCCTCCACTTCTTGTGGAAGAGTTTTTGCTGTTGCAGGTTGTCTGAAATTTCAGAGTCTTCAGCCATATTTTCAGATCTGATACCTCACCTTCAGATCTGCTTCAGATCGACTTGTTATCCATCCAAATCACCTTATTTAGCTTTGTTTGGGTTTTCCTCTAGGGTTCACTCCGCTTCCCTCCTAGAGATAGCCTTTCGCCACCTCTTTTTACAACAATTTTTCCTCAGATCTGTTGTTGTTTCTGCGTCACTTTTCAGCAGATTTTGTTCTTTAGATCCCTGTCCCTCCTGACCTTAGATCTATTGGCTGTTTTAGTGTGTTTTGATTAGTATTTTACTCACTTATAGACTAGTTGTTGAGAGGCCTGCCTCCTTGGGCTTAGATTATTGCATTATTAGCTATTTATTTTCTGTTTTTGCAGGCTTATATACTGTCATTTGCAGGTTTATTTGCAGCTATACAACACACTTTTTCTTTTTCTCTACAAATGTCTGGGTTTAAAAATTAAAATTTACACACTTCACACACACACCCTAAGCGAAAAAGGGCTTGGTTAACACCGCGAAGCAAAGACTCTAAAAACATTGAAATCAATTGATCCTGCACCTCTTTGCCCTTGTTTCGACATTGTAATCAGTTGATCCTGCACCTCTTTGCCCTTGTCAATCTCTTTTTCCTTTATGCCGTGTTTGTGTCGTCATCATTGTGCCACCAAAGCGTTCATCCCGGAGACTTCTTGGCCTTCATCCTCAGTTTCCGGTAGGAAGACTTACTCCTCTGCGTAGGATTCGAGTTAGTCCTCCACTGAGTTCGCACTCCGACTCTTCTTTTGGTCCTTTGGGTTCTCCTCCTTGTTCTGCCTTTGGTTCTCCCCCTGTCACCTTCACCATGTCTGGTGCAGGACCTAATGTTGGTGGTAATCGCAGCCCTCATGTTGGGAATACCACTAGTGGGACCGCAATGGACACTACCCTGGCTGCACCCTTGCTCCGCTTCATGACAGGCCTCAACCTCCCCAATTTTGACTAGTTGATAAACGACCCTATACATCATGATGCTAGTTGGCCTGCGATGTCAACAAAGCTCCCTTTCGACATCCCAAAGTTTGAAGGCCTTGCTGGAGAAGATCCTACAAATCATGTTCGATCTTTCCACATGTGGTGTTCGTCTAATTCCATTACCGATGACTCTATCCATCTTCGGTTGTTCCAACGTACGCTTACAGGTGAAGCTTCTAAGTGGTATGTTGATCAGGCCCCTTCCTCTCATACCACCTTTGCGACTATTGCCCGGGCTTTTCTATCTTACTTCCAGCTTCCCCTTCATTATGACACTGGTATCGAACTCTTGACTTCTTTTCGTCAATCATTTGCGACCTGCCTATCCGACCATGTCCAGGAATGGCGGAGAAGAAAGAGCCTATGTTAAGCCCCTACCTTCGAAGACCGTGTCTACATGGACTGGTTCCTTAGATCTCTCTTGCTTCCTATCGGGAAAGATGTCGCATCGCATTTTCCTAAAACCGAAGAAGCCGCTCTCCAAATGGCGTTAAAATATGACCTGATCTATGTTCAGTTGGGTTATGTTTATACCGTTCTACCTGATCTTCCTAGACCCAGTGGTGCCAATGCACCGGGGGCACCTCATGCCGTCGACGGTATCGTTGGAGCTCTCTGTAATCCATATGCTCAACCTCTCATAGGCTATGGTTTTCTTGGGGGGGGGGGCAACACCTCCTACACTTTTCCCCCTCTCGGTAGCACGTATCCAGGATATGGCATGCCTCTTCTTTTTGCCCATCCTCCTGTTTACCACACTGTTACCCAACCTCCTTATTATCCGTATCCACAGCCTGGTGCCCCAGCTCCTCCTGCATTAGCACCTTCGCCTCCCTTGCCTTCTCAACCCCGGCAACAACAACCACCGCCCCCTTAGGAGCAAGTGTATTCACAGCAGGGCACGATTAATCCTCCTCCCTCCAAAGAGATGAGGAAAGGCACTCAAAATCAATATGCTCCCAGTAATCCTGGACCTAATCCTCAAAATAATGCACCTAACACTGCTAACCAACAACAAGGCACTCAGCCCAAGCAGGACAGGCCTGTTCCCACGAACCAGTTTTGTTCTTGTCGTGGTGTTTATGGTCATTACACGCACGATTGTCCTCTTTTACAACAAATGAAGTAGATGTGGGAGTCTCAAGCAACGTTTCAAGGACAACAAGCCTCCCCTTCCATCCCTCCCAATGCTACGCCTAGTCAACTGGCTGTGCTTACTAATCCTTTCCCTCAGCAAGGATTTGTGGCTACCCAACCACCTGAAGAACAGGTGGCCACTCAAACTCTTCCATTTGGTACCTCTAATTACCAGATTCTCATGATGAACTCTACTCAACCTCTAACCGTAGACATCAATCTTCAGACTCGGTCCTGTCAGCACAACAAGCCTCCCGCTACGTCTGTCCCCAAGCCGCCTCCTTTGGTCTATACAGAGCCTCTTTCGACACCTAATGGTCCCTTGTAGATCCCTCAGCCTAGGGCGGAGGTTCATTCCAAGATCCCTAAGGGACCACTACGCCAAAATGCTGCTTCTGGCAAAGCTGCCCATTCGTATAGCATAGTAGATGATTTGGCACAATCCCCTGCTACCATTTCAGCGCTGGAACTCCTCCAGTTGTGTCCTTCACAACGAAAAGCTCTTCTATCTGCCATGGGCATTGTAGATCCTTCCGACGATCGATTGATTGTCTTTGATGTTGACCGGTCAGAACATCCTCCTCTCCCTGCTTCCGTCGTCTTCCAAATCCCAGTCAAGATCCGGAACGCCAACGTTTCCCGGTGCATCATTGATGAGGGGGCATCCACCTGTGTGATGTCTGCTTCGATTTGGAAGCAACTCGGATCACCTGAGTTGGCTCCTTCCACGATCACTCTCCAAGCGTGGGATGACCATGCCTCCCAACCCATTGGCTTATTCTGAAATTGTCCTATTACTCTTGCGGGCAAGACTGTTTGCGTTGACGTATAAGTCATAGATGCCCCCTTGGATTACAACATTCTGTTGGGTCGTAGCTACACCTATGCGATGTTTGCTGTCCCATCTGCGGTTCACCGCAAGATGTCCTTCCCTCATAACAGAAATATAGTCACCATTGACCAGCTGACATATTACGAACCGAAGTCTCAGACCTCCCCTAAGTCGATCATCTCTTCGGTGGCCAATAAGCAAACTGTCGATCCTTTGACCAGTGTCTCACCCGGAGTCTACAAAGATTCTTAATTGCTTGGTACATTCCCTGTTCTTCCTCCTCCTGTCTCTGATCCCAGCTCCTTGAATGTTTGCATGATGCAATCTTCTCAGGTTGCCCTCAAGCGGCTCGCTTTGGCTAGGCAGCAACCTCCTCGCCCTCCGTAGTCTATTCCTAGCCCTTCAATTCAGCCTTCTGGACCTCCTCCTCTTTGCCCTTCAGCTGGTATTCATGAGCCTGTTTACCCTCCTGGAATGGTTCCTCCAGGCCTTAACCATTTAGGAGCCGTCTCACCTGGTCATTACCCCTCTGGTCAGATACCGTTTTTAGCTCCCCCACCAAGAGTGTACACGGTACCTGTCATGGCCACCCTCTCTCTTCCTAACCTGACCCTTGGGATTCCCGTTTGGTATCTTGATCCTCCAACCGCTACCCCGCCTGGTCAACCCAAACCTTATCTTGCTTTGACCCCGGTTCAACTGGTCCCCATGAATTCTCCCGCTGCAACAGTGCCTCAGTCAACTCAACAGGAACCACCTCCTATTGTGACCGCTTCAGGTAAGAAGGGAAAAGCTCACAAGGGGGCATCAAAGGACAAGGCTGCCCTGACAAACCCTGCCTCCAAAGCATACCATCCAGTGTGCTTTGTGTGATGTTGTCGGTCACGCCACCCATACTTGTCCGGAGTTGCCTCACCTTAATTCCATGGTCAATGAGACATTTCCGGAGTATGATATCCCAGAGGGATATGTCACTATACTCGATTCAGTCCTGAAACTCAAGTCTTTGCGCACAAATCACCCTTGTGATTTGTGTGATTTCCATGGCCACTATACTCACCTCTGTCCCCGCCTTGAAGAGTATCACTCATCTTTGGAAGCGGTTCGCCAATTCGAGGCCAAGCGCAACAAGTCCACCACTCCTTTATTTGCGCGTTTTGCTTCGGCAAAACCAGAGGACACGAATACTCCCATCGACATTCCCCCTCCTGATGTCGAGATGATAGAGCCTTCGTCCACCATTTTCTACCTATCATCATCCCTCAGAGACTTCCCCTGATGTTTCGCTTGACCTCCCTTCAGCGATCACCCTGGGCTCAACATTGGTAGATCCTTTATATGCTTACTCTTCTGTCACCCCTTGTGACGATGCGCATGTGAACCTCTCTTCTCATGATGATGAGTCAAGTAGCTTTGTCGCGTCATGTGGTCTTTCTTCCACCAGTCACCCCATCTTCTATCACGATGACGACATTATGGAAGAAATTTCCACCCTTGACTTTATCTATCCCCCCTTACATCGAACCCATGCGTTCGAACCACATACACCTTGTGGCCATTACATTGAAACCCAATGTTTGGGTAAGGGGGCACCCATATTTGAGAGACCACGACAAGCAATTCTCCACAACTCTCATAGTGTATCTGGTTGTGTCGACTTTAGTACCATTATTCTTCCACATTTAGAAGAACCTCTAGAGTCCCATATTACTTCAGATCACTTTAGGGATGATACCCCTTATCGTTCCTTCATCTTACATCAGCAACCCAGTCCCTTAGACATTGTTGTTGACCAACCCATGGGTTTTCTAGGAGAGCATCAGTTCATTATCTCCAAATCCTTTCTTTGGGATAGTGACACCTATATGCCAACCTAGAAACTTAAAGTCCATTTGATTCATATATGCAGTACCAAAAGAGATTGGTAATCCTCCATTTTCTTTCTCAAACTGCATAACCATAATGAAAACAAATGACGCACCACATCATTAAAATGTGTTTAGATTCCCCTTTTTCTAAATACATTTTGGCATGACCACAACATGCTTGGGGGCACCTATGCTCCTCAACCATTAAAATTCTAGATCTCAGCCAAAAATAGCACTGAAACCCCCTTTCTCTGATAGGTCGCACTTTTCAGGTCATTTCCTGGGACAAGTCACAGTTTTCTGCCCAGTACTTGCTACCCAGGTCGCAGAACAAACCCCAAAAAGTGCGACCTGGCCTGTTCATGAACTCTGGGTACCTAAACTGAACTTTTAATCCACTGAAATGAAAGAGTAGGATTAGGCCTCTTACCTGCAACTGACGGATCTCAATTCCAACGGTCGGTTTGTCTGCTACGATCGCCGCACGATTTAGGGCCTTCTCTCCTCACTACATTCATCATAGCTCCACCTGCAAATGAGTGAATTTGGAGGGAAGATGCCTTATTAAAATAAAACCCCTAATTTTTCTTTTGCCTGTTGTGGCCAAACCGTAGCTCAGTTTGATGAACCGTCTGTACCGTTGGAAAGCTCTCACCGAGCCCTCAAATGGGTATCTGTTAGTTTTTAGTGACTTGATACTTCACCAGGACACATTTTATCTAGGAAGCATCACTTCACCCCTCCTCAAAATCGAATTTCTTCACTTGCAACACTCGTATTGTGGGCACCACTTGGCCTCCATACTTGTCCACGCTCGTGTTGATGTTCGTCGTGAGTTACCATCTTGTACTCATGTTTTTATGGTCCCCCATTTGGACCTTTACTGTGTGGCAACACCATCGAGTCGCCCTTGTTTAGAGCATCCGAGTTGAGTCATCATCGCATTCATGGAGTCTATCCCGAGTCCCTTTGTATCCCGCTATAGTCCTCCATCCTTCATTGCTTGGTCCCTCTCTCGTGTCACACATTATGGCCTTCAGTCCCACTATCCCCTATCCCTCATGATATTGTGTCAGTCGCTGCCAATTCATCCATGCCCTTTATGCTCTAACAAGGGAAATCGTTCGTTCGCTACTCAGTACCCCCCATTTCATCATCATCATTGGTGTCAGTTTGTCAGTCGCTCTACTATTTTCTCTTGTGTCTTAGTTGAGGATCCCTTATTGCCTCACCTATGGCAGACCTCCTTCTGTCGACATCAGCTCATTCATTCCAGAAGACATGTCTAGAGTGCAGTGTACCTTGGTTCCAGCTTCCACTCTTGTTCTGTACCCCGGATCAGGTAAAGGGACTCCTTATTTCCCTTTGACTTGATTGTTTCTTAGCTCCAGCTCCTTTCAGCATGATCGAGATCCGTATACTTGATGGTTCAGTGATGGAGTAGCTGATATCGGTGATTCCCGAGTGTGTGTGAGATGTCCCAACCCTCATGAGGGGGTGGCCCTACAGGTAGCCCCCCACATACCCGGATGACTTCTTCACTCCAGCCTTCGATACAGCTCCACAGATTTGATGATGTCGGCCTCAGCCGCTTGCAACACCTTCTTGATTGCATAAATCAGTCATATTTTCAGAGCCCTTTCCTGTTTACAGGGGCATCTGGGTTGTATTTGTATCTCATGTACTCAGATATTATTGTACAAGTCCTGGCTGTTATCCCAGGCACAATATGTATGTGGGATTCATTATCATGTTATTTATCTGGCTCATGTTTATGCCAGCATATACTATATTGGTCAGTCTCGTGGTTTTCCGGACGCCTTATTTTTTTTGTACTATTGCCTCGGCGAGCATAGGTATGCCTCCCCCGCCGCCTATAGCAAGTACTCCCTTATAAAAGAGACTTATCGCACCTGTAAGTCTCGCCTCCTCAGGGTCTAGTCTTTTCAGCACTTTGGTCTACCTTATACTTCTCTCTCTTTGACTTCCCCTTCGGTATCTAGTGATTGAGTTCTTACAACGTACTTCAGTCATACGATTAGCTCTTAACGCTCGCACGCTGGGGGGCAATCTGTTACACCATTTTTTTAGTCATCTAACCTATTATCATTAGATGGATCCAAGTACACTATGTAAGACCAATTTTACCCTAAGTAAAATTGCTTTCACTATAAAAATAACTTAGTAAACCACCTTTATTAAGTTGTTTATGGTCTAAATAGGAAATCTCATGAGGAAATATTAAATAAATCTACATTTGTTTGATTTTCCTCAAGGAAGAATTAATTAAACAACAGTTTGATTAATATTCCTGGTTATATTTAACCCAAAACAAGGAAATTAATTAGATAAATCATTATTTATCTTATTATTTCCTAAAGAATAGTTATTTAAACCTTATTTAAATAATATTCTTTGTTAAATATGACTAAATCACCCATAAATAATTAAATAAATCATTATTTATTTGATTATTACTTAACCACATCCTTAAAATGATAAATAAATCATTTATTTATTTATTATTTACAAATAAAGGGATTTGACCCAAGTCAAAGTCCTTTTCCCTCCAACAAATATAATAGAATATTCCATAAAAGTTAGATCTTGATTTGGTTAATAATATTTTAATTATGCACCAATATCTAGACTAACTCAATATTTTGTTATAAATAGAAGAGTTTTCCCATTCATTTAGCACCTTTTGTTGCCTAAAGGTTACTCTGGATCTATACTTTTGGTCTGATTATTGATCCACCAACATAGTCATATTTTGCTACCATTTTTGTCTGGGTTTTCTACACCGTCAAGAGAGAGGAATTTTAGATCTGAAATGTTGAGGACTTGCAAGAACCCATCCCATTGAGGAGAACTGGGAACACCCTTCTGTGTTTTCCTCCCAGGTGCCCCTAATACAAAATTCATTCAACATATTCTTGTCTTGTCTATTGGATGCATGGAGTAAATCTTGTTTTTTCTACTGTTTAATGTCTTCTAATGCATAGATCTAGATTTTTGCAGCATTATCTTGATCACCTAACTGCAAATCTGAAGATATTGACAACCATCTTTACTGTTAGGGCTGTTGTTATGCACAGCTAAAGTGGTCTTTTTTCGTACGCTTGGAATTAAGATTCATACTAACAGGAGGTGCAGGATGGATGATTGCTTCTGCGTGCAAATTTGCTCTTATACTGGGCATTGAATGTGAATCATCCGCAACATTATTGGCTTGCTGCTTATGGGGGTTTCTTTCAATTTTTTGAACATAAACAGGTTCAGAATGATGACTCCACTGCTGTAATTCTTCTTACTGAAGTTGTGACTCAAGCTACAAAAATTCAATGTTTTCTTGTGCATTTTGCAGACAAGTTCGTATGTCAGAGAGAGTGTATTTACTGATTTGGACTGTGCTATAAATAGTAGATAGGATTAGAGTGTTTAATAACTCTAATAATCATTTTTTTTCTCCATTATTCAAACAATTGAAGTAAGAAAATGACCAAAAATATAGTTGTAAAGACATATAGTTGTAAAGGCAACCTTCTCACTTTGTTGTAGCTCTGAATTGTTTAAATAATTTCTGTTTGGATTCAGAAAAATGTTTGATTGAATTTCACACTACGATGCAACTAATACTAACGAGCTCCTATACATAATCAATGATATGTTTTTCAATTTTGTGTCCCATAACATAATGTCCTTCAATGACACAACATCTTCATTGTAAATGAGCTCTTATACACATGATACATGGCTGGACAAAGTTAAAATGATTGAATATACTTCATTCTTCAGACTATTCCTCTAAAGATGTTTGCAAAACAATATTGAAAATAAAATCTTCAATAGAACTTCAAACACCCGTAGATAAAATTGAACTGGATTAATGCAATGGAACTGGATTAACACAGATCATTCATCCCACCTTTCATGCAAATAATATTATGTGTTCTTACTTGAATTATTCTTGGCTGAGGACTGCTTCACCCACTTGACCAAATCCTCTGCGTCTCGGTTCACCTTTTGTTCTTCCTTGAGTACTTTTTCATTAAAAGGCCAGAGAAATCAGCTCAAGAGTTAGTGGGTTCCAATTTCTGTTTTAATTTTGTCAATGCATCTCCTCATTAAAGGCGCAGGTATAAGAGTGCTCCCTCAATGTATACCTCAGTGTATATGGAGCTATCGGAAGATGGAAGGGCGTGTATTCACCGTGGAAGGTGGGAAACCGTACAATGACGTTTGGTGGAGGGATGAGTGTGTCACACTGTGGTTGGAGACTGCACTGTGAGTGGAGTGATTGTTGAGATTCAAGCGTTGCTAATTCTATAGATGCCAGTTATGCATTGTTGTTGTAAACAGAACAGACAAAATGGGCTGTAGCCCTCGACTGACTCTCCGATCTCATATATTTTCTTCGAGACTCCTCTGCTGCAGCAGATCTCTACTCTCCCTTTTGCGGATTTATAATCCATGAAATCAAGTCAACACAAAGAATTACATGGAGAAAGCTTGGGAGAAACCAACGCACGAACCAGGAGTGTTAACGCACAGACTTCAAGACCATTACAACGAATGTTCGAATGCATTGTTCAACGACCTTCACAAGAACTGAAATAACCCAATGCATGCATTCATACATGGACAACCAACATATGCAGCATATCGCATTGTAGAGACGGTCACGGTCTTCAAAAACTCAACGCACAAGAGATTCCAATTCAACGCCTTCAGCGCATATACATTCAATGCTCCAGCAATACAATGCAAAGAGACGGAGGACAGAGCAAGAACAGATCTGAGTATGAGCAGTCAGTCAAGGACGTGGGAGATTCCGCTTAGGGAGCGTAGTGTAGTCGATGGAGGAGGACTACAACTGGGATGGTTATGAAGGCCACCAAGAACAAGGTTTGGCCTCTGGAAAAACCGACACCCACGTAGGTGTTTTGAAAGAGACTAACACTGTCATGTGCACACCGCGTGGACAGTGGCTCTGTTGCACATTTTGATGGGGCGTTATCAATAGAACCAAGCCATGATGGCTCGTGCAATAATAGGCATTACACAGAGGGAGTGCAGAGGATGAGCGGTGAGGGTGTAGATCTGAAAATGGTGCAGAAGATGGGAGGTTTGTCTCAAAAGGAGGCAGACATCCAGATTATGCTTGCTGTCGATGTTAATCTCGGCACCAAAAAACAGTGATTTTCAGATGGAGTGTTATGTGTAGAGCATAAGGAGCAGAGTGTTGAGTGCCTAAAGCTTCAGTGAGTCGGCTCACAGTGCGCTGCAACAATATCTCAAATAATATACGTTAGGGTGAGTGAGAGAACAACAATAGAGTGAGTGTTAGAGTAGACATATGCATAGAGGCATTTTATAAAACGAGCTCTGGCAGAAAACTGAAATATTCACTGGCTTTGGAGGAAGAGCGCAGTCCCGACAGCTTGCAAGAGAGCACCTAGGTGGATCATATATAGCTGATAGGCCAAACAAAGAGTTTACAGAATCTGAAAATTCCCAGGCCTAGCCTAAGCTCTGATACCATATTAAACACATGCATGGTGGATGAGAAAGTAAACACACACATAGGAAAGATAGGCGTGAGTTGTTTTACTATTAACCATAGATGTGCTTTTATAGTACATTAGGTGTGACCCTTAGATTCCACATTCCAAGGTCACTTGGATTCCATTTGTGACTGTTCGCCTTCCACACCTACCCATAGAGGATTAGGTATCCAACAATTTTAGAGTCAAAGTTGTAGTTAGTGTATTAGTTTAATGCATGAGAAATCAATTAACTCAATTAATTGAGTTAAAATCAGTTTAACTAGTTGTAACTGATAGTTGCACTAATGAGAGATCAAGTGAATTAAATCATATTTAATTCACATGCAATGATCTTTCAAGTAACTGATGATTTACTATTAATAGCTGCATGAATGTCAGTTCTGATGAAGACCCAGTTGAAACAGAGGTTAAAGGGATGTTAATTATCAGTTGTATTATTAGAAAACTTCCTGCATGCACTAATACACCCATAGGATTGCCCATGAGCATTGCGTAGTTTTGGAAGGTTGGAATTCCTAAAGAATATGGATTTTATTCTACAAGAATTGCGTAAGCAAGGCAGGCTGAGCAGAGGTAGGAAATTGGCTAAGTGTTGGTCGATTTTGTCCGGATCAATGTGAGACAGTTGGTAGAGTGCAACAGACTCTTGTGAGAAGAGTGCATTGTATTGTTTCATGATTCCTTGGTTGAATATACAATAGAAGATAGAGGGGTTTTGAGCAACAAGCTTTCCCTAGGAAATATATTTTTGTTGTGGATTGATTTACTTCTTTCTTTTACTTGGTGTGATTGTGCGATCGTGTTTGTTTTCTGCAATTAATTTGTAGAAGGATTCAATATCTTGCTTTAGCATATTGCATGATCAGATTGAATCCATTGGTATACATATTATTTGTATAATTTCTACACTCGGGTGACATTAATCCCTAATAGTAATGATACCTCCTCCGAAATAGATGCAACAAAGGGGAAATTTAGAAATAAGTGAGTGCAGTCCTCTAAATCTGCTTTACAGAATATGCATCTGCCTGGTCCTATAAATCCCTTCTTCATTAGTCTATCCCACATTAATATACGATTGTGGATAGTTAACTAAACAAAACATTTTATCTTCAAAGGAGCCTCCCATCCCCACGTTTGAGTTCTCCAGTCAGCAAAAGGTAAAGTTTGTATGCTTAAGGAGATGAAAGCATATGCATCCTTGGCACAAATCCTCCCATGCACGATGTGGCTGCCCCAAACAAATCGGTCCCTGCACTGAGAAAGAGTGATGCCTGCTTGACAGAGGAGAGAATTCGGTAGGTTGCAACTTGCACATTCCCCTTCTAAGTGATGTGGAATGTCAATTTTCCACCCATGGGGCCAAGCAGGGGAGGCAAGTGGCAAATGACCCCATCCAAATACTGGTAAGGGTATTTATCCCTTGTTGATTTAGAAAATAGATTATAGGGGCAGAGAGAAAATGACGACCAGACAATTCATTTATGGCATCCTTCCCAATATGGATATTCTGACCATTTCTCACCATCCAGCGAAGGTTGCTACAAAACCACGTGATCGATTTTCTGAGGCTTCACCATATGATAAATGAGAAAGAATTAGAAGGTTCCCCTACAACAACCCATTCCTCTAGGCTGTGTTGATGGATATATTTTCTGAACATAATATTCTACCAAAGAGAACCTTCGTTGAACACCCTCCACAAATTTGTGGCCAAGAGAGCCAGATTAAACCTCCTGGTATCAAGAATGCCCCATCCACCCAACTATACGGGCCTAGAGATCGCATTTAGCCATATGAGATGAATCTTGTTGATGGGACCAGTGCCAAACCATAGAAATTTTGAGATGAGAGCGTCAATCTTGTGAATAATAGCCCGTGGGATATGAAAAAGGTGCATCCAACAAACTTGAATGCTTTGCAATACAACCTTAATCATAATAACTCAAAATGCCTTGCAATACAACCTTAATCATAATAACCCTTCCGCCAAGTGAAAGCCACTTTTGGTCCCAGCAAGTCGATTGTTTTTCAAATTTTGTTAACATCCATGCCCAATCTTGATTTTTGTGTTTATTTGGTTTTTTATTGCATCTCAAATACTTGAATCCAGTGGACATGGGAAGGATTTTCACTCCAAATAATGAAGCTATTTCATGTATCTTCCTTGAGTCAACATCATCCGAGATTATCCCAGTCTTGATTTTTTTGATGTACATACTGAAAGATTTTCCAAAATTCTCAAACACCTTGTGGAAGGATGCCCATTCAGTGTATTTTGCCTCCCGGGCACAAGGACATCGTCCACAAACAATATGTGAGACAATGTGCAATTTCTAGCAACCTTACAACTAACTATTGAGCCAACCTCCATCTTGGCTTTTATTCTTCTACTGAAAGCATCCATAACAAGTATAAAGAGTAGGGGAAACAACACACAACCTTGACAAAAGCCCCAATGGATATTTAAGAAATGAGCAGGTTCACCATTGATAACTATTGCCATAGAAGTCATAGAGAAGAAAGTCTTAATACATTGGACAAGTCTGTGTGCAAATCCAATTTTATATAAAATCATGATGAGAAACTCCTAGTCACACACAATCATATGCCCGGTTGAGATAAATTTTCAAAAGGCATGATCTTATTTTTTTGGTTTTGATCGAGTGGATGCACTCTTGGTCAATTGCTACAACATCCTGTATTCTCTCATTAGACAAAAAACCAAATTTCCCCAACTTAATGTGAGGAGATAATATCTATTTGATTATGTTTGAAAGGAGCGTTGATATCATTTTATAAACCGAATTACACAATGATATGAGTCTATAGTCATAAAACGAAAGAGAATTTGATTATTTAGGAATTAATGTAAGAAAAAGTAGAGAGTTTGATTTTTTTAGAAATTAATTTAAGAAATGTAGAGTTAATAGCACCTGGAAAATGTCCTGAAATTATAGCAACTTCTACCATTTTTACCAGCTCAGAACCCATCAACTCGAAAAAGAACTAGAATATATCAATAGGCCATCCATCAAGCCCTGAAATCTTGTCCTTGGCCATTTCCTCAAGTGTTTGCAGCAACTCCTCGATCGTGCTAGGATCATCCATCATGGCTACGTTCACTTCGTTGACCATTTGTGGGAACAAATTGACCATCTCCAATTTTTATTCCATGTGATCTCCTTCTGCTTCTTTGAATTGATTTATGAAATATCTAAAAGCTTCCTTTTTTATATCCTAGACAGAGGTATGGATGATCCCAGTTTCATATTTTATTCCCGTAAGAGTGTTAAGTTGCTTCCTTTTAGATGTAGTTTGGTGGAAAATTTTTGCGTTCCTATCTCCACTTTTGCGTTCTTTGGTTTATTGGTTCTTTGAGTTTATGATAATATGATACTATTGATTCTTTGGTTTATTGGTTCTCTGAATTTATAATAATGGAATTTAAATGGATTATAAATTTTGAAAATATTTTAGAATCTGATAAATAAGTTAATTATTTAATCTCATGTTTGTTTATCAAATTTTAAAATATTTCTAAAACTTACAACAATTAGCTTAATATCTAATTTTAAAATATCCCTAAAATATGCAACGCCAATAAAGATCACCTGACCTTTCATAAACAACTCAACGCAATATCCATATCTATATTTATGCATTTAATAGTTATGCATTTTATTGTTACTTGCAAGCATTAGTAATGGCCAGTATTTTGTTGCTTATCCTTGTCAACTTGCAGTTTTATCCTTCCCAACATGTGAATTAAGACCTGTAGCATGTGCATCATTTGTAAGTATTCCCACTGAGAGCTCTTGGATGTGCTTGATGGAAAAGTATTTCCCCATGGTCCCTTCAGCAGGCACAATTGCGTCCAGCGAAATAAAATCCCATCTTGGGTTGTATAATCCAAATAGCTTCTCTGAAGTGTAGATCGTTTTCACAACATTGAAATACTATATTTGATACCAAATGTTGATTGTATTGATTAGGAAGGTTGTAAAATATATACTCTAGAACTTATGATATATTAAAACTCCAGAAGGGAATATGGATGCCCTCCTATTCGTTTAAAAATGGCATCATTGTGCAAGTTGATGAAACTTCTCTCTTATGAACCCCTCCATCCTATCTTCAAACACTTTTGATGTTTGTGTAAATTCTTTAACAAATATCATCCAACAATGTTTGAAAGTTCCAAAAGAAATTTCATAGAATTATTTTCCATGAAACATTTAGTTTTCCCATATTGACAACTCAAAGTAAAGGAAAGGCATGTAGTCACCACAGAGTATTCTCAAACCAGCGGACAAAGTAAATAATATTTTTATATGGAATAAAAATGAGAAAAATATAAAAGAAATAATATAAGACATTATATTAAGAGAGAATACCTAGAAAAAGAATAAAAATAAAACAGAAGTGAGAGTTACAGTTTCAGCAGAAAGGAACCAAACCAATCAGTTCATAAGTTCAGAGGTTGAATGGTTATATTGGTATTGCTAACGCAGATTTAATTCTGAAAATTACGGAAGAACAAGAGAAAGGAATTCTGGATTCGTCCAATATGATTTTGTTTTACTAGAGAATGAAGAAAATGTTGATCACTTTTTGTCTTTGGAAAGTGAAGAATACATGATGTGGTTACATTTTCTAGCATCTTTTGCACTTTCTCAATCTCTTTCCAAATATAGGCTTTACAACGCGAGTTCACAAGAGGTGCAAAATACATAATGTATTGTTTAAAATAATAAAAAAAGTTAGATTGTGTAATGTATTATCTGAATATGATAAGAAGTTAGATACTTAGTTGAAGCATTAGGGGAATTTTAAGGTCTAAAATGGGCTTCTTAAGAAAAATGTACAACCAAAATAAACATTATAAGAACCAATAGGATTCAGTATGATGATGTCAACCATGGGGTGTGATTCATTATTTTTGGAGTAAAAAAGTAAAAAGATTAAAACATAATAAAATATAAAACTACTTTTTCAACTCGTATTTTCAACTTATCTCCCTAAGTTTTTACTCAAATTTCGAGCAGGAGTACTCATTGGATGTAAAATTTAATTCCTCATCCAAGGAGTACCAATGTTGCATACATTTGATGGACCCTACTACACGAAAAATGAGAAATACATGAAAAAATGTGGTTCAATAAATCATGCTACACGACAAATGAGAAATACATGAAAAAACGTGATTGCAATCACGTTTTTTCATGTATTTCTCTTTTTTCGTGTAGCAGGGTCCATCAAAAGTATGAAACATGGGTATTCCTTGAATGAGGAATCAATTTCTGCATCAAACGAGTGTTCTCACTTGAAATTTAAGTAAACCAATAGGAGGATAAGTTGAAAATACAAGTTGAAAAAATAGTTTTTTATTTTTTCCCTCTAAAATTTGATGATGTAATTTAATTTGTTTTATTATTTCCAATATTATTTTACTATTTCCTTAGGAGGCCCATTTTAGACCTTAAAATTCCTCTAATGGTAACTGGGAACAGGGCTACTGGGAGCACTTTTCCCCTCGAATCTGCCCTCGAAGCACGCTTTGAGCAGGAGCGCATCGAGAGTGACATGGGAACATGCTCTCTAAAAAAATTGCACTCCCTACTAATTCGAGCGCGATAAAGGGAGCTATTGAAGATTGGAAACAAGAATTTTTGAAATTTTACTTAAATTTTTAACATTACCATGAAATGAATCAAGATGTTTGAGAGTGGTTTTGACCTCATTGGATTTCATATGGAGAAAGTAGAATTTTAGATCTCACTCAAAATCCAACAGACTTATTAGTTCTTCAGGATTTCAGGATTTGGTGGATTGCAATATTTCTATTGGATTTTGTCATGTACTAGGATATGGAACTCACATTTATTCAACAACACCAAGTCTTCTATGTACCTTGATGTTACGACATTAGTTGTCGAACTCCTCTATCATGACCCTAATAAAAATTTACTCATCACTCAAACTAAATCTTGACTCGACATGCTATGTTTTTTCTATCTTATGTTAATGCTTAGAGGGTGATATTGATGACAAAGATCCCAAGATAGACAATTATTTTGATGATCTGTAGTTATTTGTTATATCATGATATTTTTGGATGTTAGAGGCCATCTAGAGCCTATTTGTTGATGCATTTTTGGTTCCGAGATGGATTGCACCCGATGTTATTTTGGTTATGTGCACCTTTACATGCTATATAAATGAGAACTTGTAATTTGTGGCTTGTGGTTGAGGAAGATTATAATTACTAGATAAATGATTTTATATAGTTTAATCCATGTTTTTATGTTTTTTCTTATCTCTAATTCATCGTTTTACATGCTTTTGTTGACATATATGCATCAATATATATATTATATAAAATTCACTCCCAAAATCGCTCCTAACTTGGGAGCTTTTGAAAATGTTGCTCCCCTCTCCCGCTTTCGCTACCGCTCCCAAGTAGCACTGACTGAGAAAGTATAAAAGTTAGGGATGTTGTACTTTACCATTTAACCTTGATAAAACGTTTTCTGGTTTAAGGCAAAGCAATTGAGGAATTAAAAAAACAAAAGTTTTAACTTTATCATCTGGGAAGTCATGACGGTAATAATAAGCTAACATTAATTTTAATTATGTTGAATATGCTTAAATACATATGGTCAAATCAAATTTCGGGTTTTATCATACACATATTGCTACTATTATATAATGCTTGTATTACATGACAATTGAGTTGAAATGAATGCATCTAATATTCATGACAAGGACCAATGGAATAATCTAAACTCCAAGTTCATAATGTTTGTCTCATATGACCCTTGGCTTGAAATAAATGCAAAAACTACTCATGATACAAGTAAGTGGAATAGCTTGAACTCAAAGTTTGTACTTCAAATTTACAGGGATTTGGTTGCAACTAGTCACCTGCATTTTGCAAAAGATATTTGGCCAGTGGTATGTGTCTTTATTGAACACATGGAAAATTTTGATTGGAATGGTGACAGGCTTAGTGAGAATGATGGTTTCCCTGACTAGATGTAGGAAGCTTGAATAGTGCATGGCATTAGTGAAAATATATATTGATAGGTGTCATACACCGTTGGCGTGCAGGAGTGACCCAAGGTTCAATTCTTATCCAACAAACCCCCCTTAGATATTGGAAATTTCAACAACTACGAGAAGGTGAGGTCTCGCCTAAAGTATGTTGATGGGTTTGCAAGAACCTTTGAGGTTATGCAAGGAAAAAGGGGAAATAGAGATGAATTTGTTTCAAAATAAATGACCTTGAAGTATGGCATTTGTCATTCATTGCAGATATATCCATTAAACGAAATTACAGTCAAGCACCCTTACAACATGACCAGAAACATTCCTCATAAACTATGGCATACATCGGTTGAAGGTAAACACATTGTCTAACTAGCAAAGTGATTTTTCAATATAAATTCCATATGCAAGTGCAAAGCTAACTCTGATGCAAAACGAGGGAAACATAACTTCATTCAGATATTGACATGGTTATTGACATCATGTTTCGACTACAAACTAACAACATAGGACATTCACTAAACACTCTACAAAGGCTTCATCATTCATTCATTTATCAAACCATTAGTACAAAAATGTAAACAGATACAATAAGGCCATGAGAAACTGACACAAAACCTCTAGAGAATTCATATTAATAGGAATTAATAACAATACACATTACAACGAGGTACATACACCTGAATGAGATAAATATGATTATCACTATCCATATTTTATGATTCATCCAACACCAGTACAATTAATAGATCCAATATTTAGAATGGTCCCATAGAGAATAAGAATTAAACAAAACAACATTAAGTTGAACACAATATCTAGAGAACCATCATCACACTCATAATGGACTAACAACAGAACAATAGCAGAGTAACAACATAACAGAGAAAAACAACAACATAGCATTGAAATAATAGTAGAGACACCATCGAATGGAACCTTCCATAGTCGACAACAACCCTTTATATAACCTTAGTCTTCAACACCACACTCCTGGGAATGTTCCACCAACTCACCTAGCTAGCTCACCCTGATGAGCTATCCTTGTTTGTGTTGAGCCACAACTGATTGCTTCACCATACCGAGCCAAATCATGACCAACAACTTACCCATAACTAACTAACTCATACAACCAGAGAGTGTGATACTGATCACTATATCTTCATATTATGTCATAGTCTTTGTGGTTTTTGTGGCACATATGTGTAGAGTATCTAATATCTGCATGGTGTCCACCAACCTATGTTGTGTGCGGTATGCCTAATTTCCTCCTTAAGTGTGGTTTCTCTATACTTAGCCAAAATTTCAAATTTTTCTCCCTTTTCCTGTTGGCCTGAACACGCCCCCAACATATTCATGGCTTGTCCTTGAGCCACTTTTCTCTGTTGGCACACCGAGTTAAGGGAGTACCTGCTTGGTCTTTGACACAAAATTTTCAAAAGTTTGTTTCAATATTTCTACCTACTATTTTGCTTCCTCTTCTTGACTAAGTATTTGTTTCGCTACTTCGACAAGCAAGGGTGTTAAGAAAAAAATCTGATTTTGGTCAATTTTCTTCGTTGTTGTGTTTTGTGCTGCTACGGTGTTGTCAATGAATTGAAGCAATTCATCTTGCAGCTGATCAAATATTTGAGTCAACTCCTGCTTACCTACCCTTAACTAATTTAATGTTCTTACTCAAAGTTGTGCTCTCTGCCATAGCTAGTCGACATTTGGGCAGTGAGAGAGTGGTCAAACTGCTACAAATGGCTTCGCTCCTATGTTGCGCAATCTGAATTTGATTTCCAAAATCCTTCAACTCGACCTTGTCTTGTAGCTTATTCCATATGTTTAAGCTTGCCTTGCACAGTCGACTATATTTTGTGTTAAATCCTCAAATAATCTCAAAGGATGTAGAGGCATCATTATCCTTTTCTCTTCTTTGCAACTCTTCTGGTGGAGTGGTGTGCTTGACCTATAGTTGCAACTCTTCCACCTGCACTTTTAAGCCTTGAACAACCTCCTCAAGTTTTGACATCTTTCCTTCTATTGGAGTTTCAATCTCCATTGGGACACCCACAACTTACTGTACACTTCCTCCATTGCCCTTCTCATGGTTCCCTCTCTCTCTTCGGCCTGCTATTGCACTTCTACTAGTTGGGTGTGTGCCACTTGCAGGGCCTCATGCTTGCTTGTGAGCTGGACCAAGTGCGCTGATGTTTCTTTTACTCTGAATTGGACTTCCTGTGCAATGGACTGCTGTAAAATATTCATAGGCAATTCCGATATAGCAAAATCTACCTGGGAAATGTCTAAGCCTGTTGTTGAATATCAATGTTCGTAAAGTACACTGTGACTCGGGAATAGCGAGGGTGCGACGTTTCGTCGTGGTAGGCAATGGTTGTGACTGATCTAGTTGACTCTCTGGTGTACGAGGTGCACTGGTTGCCTCTGTTGCAGTAGCTAGATTCATTGTGCTTGGCGTAGGAGTGGTCGTCCTTGATGACTCACATTACAAGAAATTTCAACCTAAAAGTGGCCTCCTAAGGAAAAATAGTAAAATAATATTAAATTAATAAAATAAGAGTTATGAAATTTGGAGGAAAAAGAAGTAAACTATTTTTTTAATTGTAATTTTTGTTATCTCCTTATAAGTTTACTCAAATTTCAAGTGTAGACACTTGTTGAGTGTGGAATTATATTCGACATCCAACGAATACCCATTATGCATACTTTTGAGAATACCCACATTGATAAAAATTGAAGATACATCAAACTTTTTTTTAATGTATCTTCAATTTTGATCAATGTGAGTCTTCTAAAAAATATGCATAATGGGTAATCATTAGATGTTGAATTTAATGTCACACCCAACGAGTGTCTACACTTGAAATTTGAGTAAATCTATAGGGAGATAAGTCTGAACACGTTTTTTTAATGTATCTTCAATGTGGGTCTTGTAAAAAATATGCATAATGGGTATTCGTTGGATGTAGCACTAGTACAAATGGGTCTAAAATCCAACGAAAATTAGTTGGATATGCGACTTATTGGCGTCGATTATCTGACACATCGGTGCTTATCAAATAGTCGATAATTTAGCTACCATCGGATATGTGACGGTAAAGATATCGATTATGCGACACATAAAAATCCTGAAATGGTCTATAAAATACCGACGTTTATAAGTCAGTTTTGCGATGCTACAAATCATCGGTTATCTGACAGATAGAACATCGAATATCTAGCAGGTCGGGCACTAATATCTTGTCATACATTCGATAGATAATGTCGTTTTGTCCGATGGAATAAATTGATATTTAGGCATCGAGTAATTGACGGAATAAGTGAATATTACGACATAAGTGTTATTGCTCTGACGCTTTCAGGATGACGATAACATGTCATATATTAGACAGATAAGACATTTTGTTCCACAGAAAAAACTGATGTTGAGGCGTCAGGTAATCGACGACATAAATATATTGTGTGAAAGAAGTTTTGTTGCTCCGACACTTTAAAGCCGACGGTGAAGCGTCAGATATGTGATGTTCTAGTAGTTTGTCTGACAAGAGTGTTATTGTACTGATGCTCCCATCCATCGTTTCTGATGTCGAATATTTGACGAGTACCCCTACTGGCAGTTGTCAAATATTCAATGGCCTGTTTATGCCGTCAAATATTCAACAATGATATGTGTTAATAAATAAATAAATACACAAAGACTGTGAGTTTTCTTGATGGCTCCGCTCCCTTATACATTCATTTCTTGCAAATTATAGACTCTGATTTTTCTTATACATTCGATTCTTGTAGCAAACTTGAGGGTTTCTCGATGGTACTTCCATTAGACACTAGTTTCCTACATCTTTTTAAAGGAAACAACAACATTGATACGGTGACATACTCGGTATGTGAGTGTCTTCCAATATAATAACCATAATCAAGCATCTCATCTTCATCATAAATGGAATATATAGAGACATACATTACAAGAATTGCTAGATCACATTACAAATAACCAAGTATTGATGATAATCCAACATCCAAGCAAAAACATAAGCACAATCCAAGTTGGTTTCATCAAATATGTTGTTCATGTACCAAAAGTGTACTATGAAACATTACAACCATAAATTAGAATCCCTAAAAGATCACAATTTTGTTACTATTTGTCCTAACAAAGTATTATGATTCAAGTGGTTTCATCAAATATATTGTTCATGTACCAAAAGTGTACTATGAATCATTACAACCATAAATTAAAATCCATAAAAGATCACAATTTTGTTACTATTTTTCCTAACAAAGTATTAAGATTAAAGAAATGGTTGGACTTCAAATCTGGAATACGAATAATCTATACCAGTGTTTTCCACAAAGACCATGATTTCGTCAGACTGACCTCACATGGATTCCAGGAAAGTGGTTCCTTTGGTGGACAAGTAGATTTGTCAATAGACGATAACCACAAATAAAAATTACTCGTTTAACACAGTGAAACAAATTTAGCAAGCTTGCAAACATAGGCAGTGCCTTGGTGACTTTCATGAATGGAGGTACTTGTTTATGTACTCCGACTTTATTTTTTATCACAAATCATGGTTCACAATTCATTTGGATTCACTGGAATGTTTTGTTATTCATGCTCAATATTTTCAGTTTTTCTGAAGATCCCATTCCAGCGAAGTCCTTTATCCTGTTATGATATCAACAATAAAATTAACTACCACAAATATTATGTCAATCTAAAGCCTAAAACGTACAAAGACAAACATTGTGATTCAATGAACAGAAAAGAAAAATGAACATGACCAAATCTCACAATTTAAATTGTGAGACTAGAAGGTGGAAGATGAACAACCCCCAAGGCATAGTGAGGAAATATAACATGTAAAATATATGCAACAAGAACAAGACTAAGGATAGCCAACTTGTAATCCTAATGTGCCCTTTCTGGAGCAATACATTTTACAATTTCCAAATGCACATCAATAACGATCCAACAACTAAAAAAAATGGATGATGATATCCTAGTTAGTCTCAAATTCACTAGAAAATTGAACTTTAGCATAACCAAAACCAACTCAGTCAAACCAAATCATGATATTGGAATTTGAACTACCCGCAAGGCCTAGTGAAGTAATACAATCTGTAGAATGTGAAATAGAAATAAGATCGAGGGTGATCAACTTGCAATCCTAATGTACCCTCTTTAATGTACCCTCAACTGTACTTGATGTGATTGTGAGGCGAATATACTCAACAAACCATTAAAAAAAATATAATACACAAGTTTGTTCACTGGTGATGGATATATATATATATATATATATATATATAGTACTATCGTGAAGACTATAAGAATGCCATCACACATAACATCCTTCGTTGTTGATCACCCATAGTTGAAGATAGAGGATATTGTGTCTTATAGAGTTATGGTTATCAACAACAATCAAAAGAGAGAGTATTTTTTGTGATGGAAAGATACTATAAAACATGAGAATGTGTAACAACTCATTTTCCATAAAAATCCATGTATATAAACCTAGTTATGTAAATTGTTTATTTTTGAAAATAATTTGATGATTGGCCTGAATGGAGGGACATACGAATCCAAAGTTCTAAGGGGGAAAGCCTTTGGTGGGTTATTGTATGGACATTGAATTCATGTTGCATATTGGTTGGCTTCCCTATGGCGTGTTGTGAGCAGACCCATAGAAACCACCCTTAATTGTCATAATTGTATTCCTAATGAAGTACTGGCCTACGCTGACAAGCATTGAAGTTGGAGTGGGAAGCTTGAGTGGAGGATGGCATCATATTTCCCCATATGCTTATGAAATGTGGACAGAGATAAAGAAGGAAGTGGACAAAAAAGGCACCGAGTGTGAAGGAAGAAGGATTGAGAAAATTTAGTCTTATGGAATTGTGAGAGGAGAATGGTCAAAGTGTGCAGAGAAGGCATAGAGAAATCGGTGCAAAAATTTTACATGCAGAGAGCACTTAGACGAGTTGAGTATGAGCACAATTTTTTATAATCATGCCTCACATCATGAATTGGTCAATGAGTTTTGGTGAGCACCCTAGAACATGACTTAGCATGTGCGACGAGTGGGTGCGGTTAGTTAAAGGCACACCCGAACCAACACTTGAACGAATGGTTACGTATATTGCATGGAGGAGATGTGTGTCAGCCAAAGAATTTTGGTGAGTCAAATTGCATGGGTGTCGTGTTCCAACCCCATAGGACTTGAAGGGACATGACCCTTTTATTTCTATACACCCCATATATATATAGCAAAGTGTGTGGAGAGGAGAATGCATAAGAACTTGGTGGATCACATCAACTTGCACGATTGGTTCATGGTGAAGAAGGATGCAGATTGTCTTGTAAAGATCGAACTTCGTAGCGGTTTTGTCCTAGCTATGCGCTTACATCTTGTGTTCTTGTGTTTGTGATCTTCATGTTGGTATTTATTTGATGAAATGAACACTAACATAATCAACATATAATTTCACAAGTAAATGTCAAGATAAGAGAAATAAAATTGAAGAACCTAACTCACATAATGCTCTAGATTTATCAACAAGGTAATTTAGTCTCTTCAAGAAGTCTGAGGCTAATTCGGAGCAAGAAAGAGATGAAGTATAGCAAGGAAAGCAAGAAGGTCTATTTTTTTCGCTTATGCATCAATTCTTTGTTTTGCAAGCTTGCACACATGGGAAGAAAACTATATCCGTTAAGATTTTGAGCTAGAGAAGCGCATCAAACCGAGTTATAGAGAGAAACATTGTTGTTGGGTGGTAGGCCTATCACTTTGTGAGTTGTCTTGATCAAAGGTCTTGGAGGTCTTCCTTGAATTTCTATAAGAAGAGAAGTTTTTGGGATTTTCCACTGTGGAGGGGTTTTTCCCTCGCATGGAGCCTATTTATGGTGTTCTTGTTTGCATTGTGATCTTCTTTATTGGCATTGTCTTGATGATGAACACAAAATAATAATAATGATGATGAATTGACATTATATCATAAGAATTTCCAATATAACAAGAGAAAACATTATAAAAGAAACCCTAATTCTGTTTTCCCTAGGTTTTCTCAACTTCTATGGTCATGGAAGATTTGCAATGTAGAAATAAAAAATTGTTTGTAATAAAATGCAACACAAAACTAAAGCACGCGCCTGGTAGCCAAGCGCTTGGTGGGTTAAAGTTGAGCAGTAATTCAATGGGTTTTTTTTTCACGTATATAACTCCAATCGTAGTTTATCTTTCAAATCCAAATATGTGAATGAAAGTACCTGCAAAACAATGGAAGAAGGATAAATTAGATGCGATAAATAATTAATAAAAGAAAAGAAAAATCATACTAGTGCCTTATGCCTAGTTAGTAGAGTAAGGTTTCCTCCTACTTCCCTGCATGAAAAATGACAGTTTATTGTCTTTCACTCAAATACAAAAACAATTCCTAAAGAAAGACCAATACTACATGAAACGTTTTCATGGAAACGTTTGTTATTTCTTATAAAACTTTATGTAACTCCCACTTGACCAAGAGATACAGACATATATCAAACAATTTTTTTTGTCTCACCTAAACCCTTACCATTTTGAGCTCTTTGCTTCATATAATTGTTCCACTTCAACATCTGAATTGAAACTAGTTGTCCTGCACATATTCATGAGACTAATGAGATAAAATTAGATTAAATTTGACCAAATATTAAAATTAATTGCTTGAATAAATAATAATTAAAAATAATTGCGTGCATGAATCCTTGAATGAGCTCCTCTTGGTTTCGAGAATAAATTGTAGGAGTAGTTTAATCTTAGAGCAAACCTCCCTCTACTCGACGAAGTAGTAGCAAAGTCAACATTCAATTCGTTGTTGCTCTATTGGATTGAGGGTGTTTTGCCCCAAGATTATCAAAATCCTAATTTATTCTCTTTTGAACAGGGCCAACCATGTGAATCCTAATTTATTCTCTACTGAATAGGGCCAACCATGTGAATGTGGAAAATCTCATGGCCCCTCTCCCCCACCCTCTCACATCACTCTCAATTCCTAAGTACCCAATCTATCTATTATATAGGGAATAGTTGAATGCAAGACATTAAGATACATAAAAAAACAAATAGAAAATATTAATCCATTCATTCATTCGTAAATCCACAAAATATTCCATCTCAATAAATTTTATCATAAAAAATATGTTTACATAATATGAAACAATGCCATGTATGTAAAGAGACATAGCAATTATTAATTAACATATAACATTTATTCATTCATTCATTAATCATAGGCACAAAATACTTCATCTCAAATTTTTTTATCATAAAAAATATGTTTTCATAATATGGTACGTGATGTTTCTAATGATATAATCATTACAATGTTTTTTTTTTCTTTATTTTTGATGGCATGGTCGTGTACTCATGACGTTGTCGAGGCCACCATAAGAGGGGTGGATCATCAACTATAACAAAAAAAAATGTTAAATTGAAATTTTTTGTTATCATTTATTAATAAAAATAACATTAGAGTTTTCTTTACCTCGTGCACTAGTTGACATTGTAATTTAAAAAAAGAAAGAAACAATTAACACAATATCAAAACATCAAAGTGTAATTTTGTATATACTTCTCATACAAAGCGTTGATATTTGTTAAAACAACCAATATTTCCTCCCATCTTCACTAGTAGTGTGTATGGAATCTATGCAGGAGTATGTTTGGAATCCATAGATGCCCCAAATGCTATTGGCGAAGACGAGAGGTAATACTGGCTCTCTTGATCAATATTGACGCTTTGTTTGAGAAGTATTTGCAGAATTGTACTTTTCCATTTTGATATTGTGGTAGTTATTTTCTTTTTTAAAGTTTTGAAGATCAATTCTAGGTTTTGTTAACGTTTGTCATTTTTTTAAAAAACATGAATCACTAATGGATTGTGGAAATACTGGAATGGTTGAACATTGCTTTTGCCAAGAAGATGACAACAAAGGAAATATGGAGATTCTAATACAGACAATATGAGACAAAATCATTCTAATATGGAGATTCTAATATAGAAAATATGAATACTTGATTGAGCTCCTCTTGGTTTCGAGAATAAATTGTTGGATTTGTTTAATCTTGGTTGAGAAAACCTCCCTCCACTTGACGAAGCAACAATGAAGTCAACATTGACTTTGTTATTGCTCTGTTGGATTGAGGGTGTTTTCTCCAAAATGATCCAAATCCTAATTTATTCTCTACTGAATAAGGCCAACCATGTGAAGGTGGAAACTCTCACCCTCCCCCCCCCCCACATCACTGTCAATTTTCATTCATTCGTAAATCCACAAAATATTTCATCTCAATAAATTCTATCATAAAAAATATGTTTACATAATATGAAACAACGTTCATGTACATAGAGAGACATATTTTATTAAATAACATATAACATTCATTCATTCATTAATCATAGACATGAAATACTTGGGGGTTTAGGGGAATATATGAGAGGGGTTTGTATAAAATATTTAGCGAAGAGTGTAGTTGATGATATTTTTAGATGCTTAAAATGAGAAATTTAATAGCATTGGAAAATAATAATTGCACGTTTTTCCTTCAATAGATTAGGTTTCATCCAAACAACATGCACGGGCATTGTTTTTGAAACTAGGCATCTGAATTGTTACACCATTTCAAAAATCCAGAAACAAATACTGATCATGATTAAAGACTAAAATTCACTTTTTGAACATGGTATCCATATTAAGTTTGAAAAGGCACTGTTAAAAGATCAGACCTCTTCTAAAAACTACAGTCACTGTACTTGAATATGACAAAGAGGTCTTGCACATACATTTATAAGATCTGAAGTTTGAACATGACTATAGAAGTTGAGACCTATGTTCTATGTGCATATCATAATGATTAATATTGGATAAATGTTGGCTTATGTGTATCGGTGTGTGTGTGTGTTATGAGAATGAAACTTCTAATATCGATCAAACTAAGAAAATAGAGAATATGAATAATCTACAAGAGCTCATACCTATGATAGAATGTTTGCAAGATATTCTAAATATGGATTGAGGGCAATAAAATGCCTTCATTAAACGTTTACTAATTAACCTAGACTTAGTGTACCACTTGAAGCTAGAGAGTCATGCAAATAGTGGAGGGCTACAATTATTATAAATTGCGAGAATTTTAATAGAACCTCAAAGAAATATTATGGCATTCAATGATTATTGGGATATAGCATGAGATGAGTTGATACACCATCCCATGAAGCATCAATATTAGTCTCAATATAGATTGGTCGACACTGTTGGAATGGATGCTATATTAATTTCTACTATATTTATTGTAACTAATTTATATATATTGGTTGCATTTTCTAATCTATATTAGTCTAACAAATTATAACATATATTAGTTTTCAATTCAAAATATTTTGTGATTATGATGACAATTTAAGTACACATGAGTGTAATGTACATGATGGGATGTATGAATTGTTCTCCGTACATTTCCCATAAATGATTTTAACCTTGAATGGGCTAGCCCTGGTCTGTCATCACCATGTCAAAATGACGCGACAAATGAAAATTTACCATGTATGTCATCATCACTTTACATTCTCTCATAGATCACCCCTTCTGAAAATTATATGCATGAATTTCTGATAGACCATCCCCTCCACCTAACCTATGTTTGATTCTAAGAACATGTGAACAAAGTACAATTTATAGGTAGGGGATATTGCCAACAAAGCTCTGTCAATTGTCCTTTATTCACTTGTTGTCACAATTAATCATAGGATAAGTAGAGGGGCAACCTTCCATAAATTCACGCATATCATCTGTAAAAAGGGTCATCCATGAGATAGTGTGAACTGATGATGACATACATGGAAACTTTTCATCTGTTGGGTCATTTTGAGTTGATGATGAAAACTAGTGCTAGACCAATCAAGGTTATTATAATCATTGACAGAAAATTTGGGGACGACAATTCATATGTCCCACCATGGGCATTACACACGTATGTACTTAAATTGTCATCATAATCACAAATTGTTGTGATTAGGAATTGAAGCAGGAGTAGCTAGCACCTAAATTAGGAGTGTGGTAGTGTATGGTGTGTGAAAATTTTTGAATGTTACAATTATGCAGAAATCTACTGTTAGATCTAGTTATGCTCCTCCTACTGTTAGATCTAATTATGCAGAAATCTAGTTAGATCTATTAACTGAAAATTTCAGATTAATATCAAAGCAAAACACATAATAGACTTTCACCAACTCAGATCTATAAAAAGTACATGCACACATAGACAAAGTGACATAGTGATTTTCTGGACAATAGTCCCCAGAAAAACCCAATGCGGGCAAATCGGTCTGCTGGCTGCTGGAGGGTTTTATTATTAAGAGTTTTCTGAATACAACAAATCTGGGTTCCAGATATGGAAAACCCGAAAACGATAAAATAGATCTGCAACTCACTGGCTGTTCTGAAGCCAAAATAATGACTGATCTACACCCTCAAATGGGATTTACAAGACTCAGCCAAAATTAGGCCCTAGAAACCCCTGGGTTGCTCCTAAAGCCCCTGCGTCCCTTAGTCCTGGCCTAGAAAGGGTTGCGTAACCCCAGACTGGGTGACGTAGTCCCTACGTTTCCCCTGAGTGTCTATGTGTAAAATATGAGGGTTTCTAGCTGCCTAACGCTGCCCTGAGAGTGACTACGCAACACTTGCGTAGCTGAAGCTGCCTCTGCACTGCGTAGCTGTTGCCCTCTCTGTTGTTGCTTCTCCTGCTTCTCTGTGCTGCCTCTTTGAGCTGATCTCTGTCTCTTGCTGATTCTAGACACCGCGATCAGATCATCCCCTTTGTCTAAACTCCCCTCTCTGCAGTTGAAACACTTCTGAGAATTCTTAGCAAACTCGCCCTAGGATCACAACTTAGCTTCATTGCTCTGCCTCTGTGTCCCTTTACAAATGACCCCAAGTCCTTCCTTTATACTTTTCTCGTTGGGAAACCAATGACCATGATCAGATCTTGAATCAATAGCTAAGATTAAAAGAAAGCTTGATCTATGTGAATTAAAACAATTTTATCACATTTTTACTTTAATTAACTTTAATTATTTAATTTTTCTAAGTTTAGACTTAAGAAATACATTAAAATAATTAATTAATTAAATATCTCCCAAACCAGATGAAATTTCCCAAATCCCGTTGTAGATCAAGTGTACTCTACTCCCTCCACAAAATTTGGGAGCTAGAGCACAACTAATGCTACCCCAAATACACAAAATCTCAACACTCCCTCTTAGCATCGGGAGTGTGCTCTAGCAATACATCACACCATGCATTACAAGATTTTGGGCACTGGTTCTGTGTTGTTGATGCTTGGCCTGTTTCCAATCAACTCTGCACTGCTGCTGCCATTCTGTACTACTGCCCATGACGCTGCCATTGCCACTGCAACATTTGTACTAAAGCTTCCTCTCAATTTGCTGCATCCATGTTGCTCATAACATTGCCATTTTTAATCTGTTGCACTCCAACTTCAGTTGTTGATAGAAACAACTGAATCGCCTGCCCAATCTTTGATAGACAAGTCAGTTGGGCTGCATCTTCATCACTGAAGCTCCATAAGCTGCTAATCTGTGATGGCATATGAAGGATGATGCGCAACAACAGCTCTGCACTGCGTAAAAAGATTCCCTCTGCACTGCTGAAGTCACATCAGCCCCTTGTGCTTAAATCCCTCACGCTGCTAATGTGTCGCGCTATCCTTCTGAAGCCTCCATGCAGTTGCAACTCTGCTCTGTGTAAGCAGCTCTGATCTGTGTTGTTGAAGTCACATCAGCCCCTACACTGCTACTGCTTCTACGTTGTTGCTGCATCTGCACTGCGCTGCTCCTTCCAACCTTCAGATCTGCCTCTACTTCATCCGTGATCTATGCACCCACTGCTCCACTTGTCCCGCTACTGTCTTAAGGCTCCCGTAACTTGGATGTGATCCAAGAGATGAGTTGCTCAAGGATCCCACCATTCATTCTATAGCTCCTTTACAGATCCATGCCGCCCCACTTTTGTGGTTCATGAGCGCTTATGGCTGCATCATCTTCTGACCCATCATCCGCCACAACAACCTTGGAAGAAGAAGCTTCCTTGTCCTTTTTCTTCTGAGGACAATTGCTGTCAAAGTGTCCTAATTCACCACACTGGAAGCACTTGATCTTTGAAAAATCCTTCCTCTTCTTTCCCTTTTGTCTCTTTGATGCCAAGGCTGCATCTTCTTCATCTTCCTTCTTCACTTTTCTCAATCTAGAGTTGTACTGCTTCTTGGTGATTCTGCGGAGTTCTTCTTGACGCAAAATTTCCCAAAAGCTGTCCCAATATAGGAGGTCCGCTCTGCCCAAGATACTTTGGACAAAGGTTTCCCACTCATCTTTGACTACATTAAGAGCAGTCCTGACCATCAGCTCATCTTCCACCTTAACACCCATTGCGGTCAACTGATATCTGATCGACTGCAATCTGAAGATGAAATGTTCCATGTCTTCTCCCTTGGTCATCATGAATGACCGCATCTGAGTCTCCAACAACATCTTCCTTTGGACAGACTTTCCCTCATATAATGAAGTTAAGGCTTTCCACATCTCATTAGCTGTCTTCTTTTCAGCTATATGTGGGACAATATGGTCCTTAATTCCATCCATGATCAACCACTTGGCATGTCCAACAGCTTCATTATGCTTCCTTAGGAGATCTGCATCAGTCGGTGTGGCCAGAACTTGTTCTGCATGGCCTCTTGATGATATGCCTCTAGGACTATCAAGATCCTAGCCTTCCAAACTGAAAATTTGTCAAACGGAGGGAAGAAATGATGACCCAAAGTTGTCAAAATTATACAACCTTGTGGAATCATCAGCAATGCCAGTAGCTAAAATATGTCTAGGATCTCTTAGGTCCTTAATTGCAACATCATTAGGTGAGAATTCTACGGTTTTCCCTTCACCTCAATGAGTTATCTGATAAACAGATAGAAGGTTGCAGGACAAGGTAGGAACACATAATACATCCTTAAACTTACCATTATCTAGATGAATGGTTCCATACCCTACAAAACTAAGAGATCTATCATCACCAACATAAATATTTTTGGTGTTATAATCATTTAAAGATTAAAACATGGCTTTATTTTTTTCCATGTGGTAAGAGGTTGCAGAATGAATGAGCCACTCATGAGAATGAGAAGAAGAAGATACATTCAATGCATAACAAGATTTTGATGCTTGACAGCCACATGTAGAAAGTTCCATTCTCGAAGATGAAGTTGAAGATTTCTCCAAATGGATGTTGTGCTTCTTCATTGTTGCTTCCAAGGCTTCCATCTTCTTAAAACATTTTGAATCTACGTGGCCATCATGATTACAAAAGTTGCAATGTCTATCTATATTCTTCCCTTTTGTTTTTATTTTCCTTATCGGTTTTTTGAGTTTCTTTTTCAGTTTGTGGCTGAGATTGCTTAAGACCCTTGTTTGGTTTAGGACCATTCTTTTTAGGATGCTGCTTTTTAGGATTCTTTGGATTTGGTTACTGCTGGGCTACTAAGGATTTCTTAGAAGAGTTTCTAGTATTAATAAGACCAAGATGTAAGAGTTTTTCTTGTTCTCTTATCAAAGAATCGCAAAGGCATCAAAAGAGGGAGACTTGTAGGGTGTTCCTTGAAAATTGAGGGCTTCTTTAGTGGAATGGAAGGTGGAAACAAATACAGAGTATGCATGGCCTAGCTTAACAAGAATGGAATAGATAAGACTACCATCTTCCTTTTTTACCTTACAACCTTCTAAGAGAAGTCTAAGGGTCTTGAATTTGGAAAAATAAATTTCAATAGAGAAGAAATTATTGGGGTCTAAAGTAAGCCACTCATTTTCAAGCTAGTGGGCTCTGATTTCATTTTGAATGCCAAAAACAATATTTAGCCTTTTCATAGCTTCATCAGGGGAGTCAATTTCTTTGATATGAAATCTAAGATCTTGAGCAATGGACATTCTTATCAACCATCATGCTTGATCTTGTTTATTTTCCCATTTATCATGTTTATCTTCATTGGTAGGTTTATATTCTAGTCCTGAGGCTATTTTATAAATATTTTTACTTCTAAGTAAGTCTACCATGTAGGATAACCATTGGAAATATTTGGTGCTGTTAAGAATAATCGGGCGTGTACTTTCCATTTTTAAAAATTGAAGATGTGAAGGTTGAAACTAACTGCTCTAATGGAAATATCTTGAAAAATTAGGCCGGTTAAAAAAAAGGGACTCTGAAAACGGCTTCTGGATGAAGAAATTATGCCTTTTTGAAGAAAAGTTGTAGTACATGCTGAGTAGTTACGTGATAGGTTGAAGGTTGATGATGAAGTTGTATTTAAAAAAAAAAAAATTCTTCCATTTCCAAACTTAATATAATAAGCTCACTTAAAAAAAGAAAAACTACTTTATGTGACCCACTTTTATAAATAAGCGAGTCACTTTTACAATGTTACTTTATGAACTAATGACCAAGTAGACTATAGCCTAAATAAAAGATAAAGTGACTTTAGACTGGAAGTGACTCATTTTTTATAATGAGTGAGAAACACTATTACATAAAGTAACTTTAAAACATAAATTACATGTGTTTTTTTAAATAACTTGACAAAAACCCCATTTTTCAAAAAAAAGTAACTTGAAAAAAAGCTTTTTAGAAAAGTAAGTTAACAAAAAGCTTTTTAGAAAAATTAACTTGACTAGAAGACTTGAACCCAAGACCTCTATTCTCATAAAGTAACGTGATGTTATTCAGTGAGAGAAGCAGAATTGAGTCTAAAAATAAAGTGGAAGACAATCTGTTTGCAACAACACAAGTTAGAAAAGAAGTGGAAGACACAGAGACAGAGAAGAGGCAAAGAAGCAAGCCCACAGAGAGAAATCACTCATCGCAGAGCAGAAAGAATATGATCCTGCAAATGTTTTTAATCTTAATTTTGAATTTGAGTGTGTAGGTGTAAACATCAACTAGGAAGAAGCCACAAATTATGAAGGAGAATTAAAGTTTCTTGAAGCATGACTTGAAACACCATGTCTTAAAGTCTGAATAGAAGCTGCATAAATGAATGTTGAAGATAACATAGATGATGAAAACATTAATGAAATTTTCATGTATTGGAGTTGTGAAGAGATAAATTTTTATTATAAATTTATGTGGCAATGAAGTATTGATGATGAAAAACACACAATAGAAGATGACATGTAGCATTAGTCCACATACAAGATGATTTTTGAAGAAGTCGTGAACATGCTTAAAGAACCTAGAACAATGGAAGAGCTGCCCCAACAAATGAAGAATCTGACATTTGAAGCCTACAACAAAAAGGAGAAGTTGAAACAATTTAGAGGATATACGATTGGGAAGAAAATAAAAAGAAAAAGATATCTGATTGCTATAATTTTTTTTTTTTCAAATTTTAAGCCTGGCTGAGACTTAGACCATTAGACATCTTAGTTTTAATTTTCGTGATTGTAATTAAGTGAAAGTGTTGGAGAATCTAATTCCAACTTCAACTAAGTGTCATAACCATTTATCCAAATATCATAATTAATTTAATTCAATCCAATTCAATTGAGATGTAGTTCAATTCCACTACCATCATTTATTATTGATATTTAATATATAATCTATTTAAATATTAATAATATTGAAAACAATACCCCACTTTTTTCATTCATCATCAAAAATAATATTAGTAAAATCATATAAACCACAATATTATAAATAGTATAATTTCTTTATGCTCCTTATATTATTGTGCTTCGTAAATTCGTTAGCTTGCCTACGACATGATCTTCACAGGCTGAATGCATGTTTTCTATCAATATTTTCCTGAGTATGTTTTTATTTATTTTTATCGTTTGAAAAACTGTAACTTTATTGTCAGATCATTTCGAAAATATATCAAGCTTACTTTTACGTTGTTATTAGGGAAAAATATCAAGAGTCTTGATTTTGAAACATGAAAAACATCAACAAAAATTCACAGAAATTGACAAACCATAGAAATAATAAAAAAATATTAACTAACAAAAATATTTGATAATTACATTCAAAATACTAATATAGATAAAATGCAAAATGATATAACAAATATTGATTATTGATAATAAATTTTGATAGTTTTCCAAAATTACATTCAAAATACTAATATATGTAAAATGCAAAATGATATAACAAATATTGATTATTGATAATAAATTTGGATAACTGTACATAGTATAAAATATTAAAGAAACGATACATGGGTATGAGCGGTTGGGGGAGAATTACCGTTCGTTTACTCTATTGTGTAGAAATAGAGCTGAGGTTACTTCTTGTTGTTGTTTTTTTTTAATAAATAGGTGCCTCATCGTCCTTGCCATTTACTCTTGTTTTTTGAATATTAGGTGACCTCTCTTTCCTTAATGATCATAGTCATTCTCCCTTGCCATTTGCTATAGTTTTTTTATTTTAAATAATTTTTAATTAGGTGACCTCCCTTTCCTTAATGATTATAGTCATTCTCTCTTGCCATTTGCTATAGTTCTTTTTATTTTAAATAAGTGTTTTTTTTATAAGAAGTTTTTTCATTTTTACCTTTTACTTAGACATCATACTTATTATTAAAAGAAATACAATTGATATCAATGAAGTGTTTGAAGCTTCTTCTTTTATGGATGGAGATTATAATAAAGATAAATTTATATCATTAAAATATTTAAAGTTAAGATATTTATAGAATTATAATATTAGTACAATTATATAAATTAAATGGTTGGTAAAAGAAAATATGCATCAATATATTGTCTAAATATTTATTTGATGATATATTTCATACTACTTTAATTAAGAAAAAATCATTAAAATTAATTAAATTATAACTTTATTTTAAATTATTATTATTTATAATAACAATTAATATGAGTTAAACATATCTACATTTAAGAAAAATAGGTAACAGTTTTTTATTCATGAAAATTTGCATTTAATTTATTATTTAAATTATTGATTTGTAAATAAGCTTTATTACAATAACATAAACCAATATTATAACTTATTAATACCACATATCTAAAAAAATATAACTTATTTCATATAATATTTTATCAATTTAATTAAAAAAACTTTTAAAATAAATTTGAATAATAATAAAAATATTCTAAAATATATTAATTATTAAATTAAAATTTTGAAACTATATTTCAAAATAAATACACTTATCAAAACACCTGGTTAAAAACCAATTTCCTTGGTTGAACTTTTAACGCAGGTCTTCATTAAAAAAAAAAAAAAAAAAAGTCACTTTAGCTTAGACAAACGCCAAGAATCAATCAATCGATGTTTAATACGCTAGCCAGAAATGTTGTATTCACCTATGTCATTTCGCACAATGTTTATATGTACACTGTAACATAGCTATACCTATATCTGTAACATAGCTATTTACTAAAATAGTTTTTATCATGTTTTCCAGAAGCTTGCCATCTGGCTTTTATATAGGGAAACTGTTACAAAGGAAATTCAACAGGAGAAGATTTCAAAATGCACGGAATCAATGTGGAAGCTGACATATTATACAACTGTACAAATTTATATTTTCCTTATTCTCTATGAGGAGCCTTGGTTTGGTGATAGAAAACAATTGTTTAAAGGATGGCCAGATCAAACTATCAAGTAAGTCTGATATTTCATCAAATTGGATTCTGTTTTTCTTTAAATTCATTCTTAATTCATTCATATGTTTGGGATACTATATCGGTTGATCAATAATATGTATGGATGATGAATACAATGAAAAACCACTTTTGAATAAGTCAAATTGGCAAATGGATGAATTCATTGGTATTAGTGGAAGATACTAGGTTCATTAAATAAATTTGGATGTTGTTGATGAAGAAACAACAACATTAATTTTTCGCCAAAAGTTGAGAGGTTGATTGTTTCCAAGTTTCAATATACATAGTTTTATTGTTTCCAAGTTTCAATATACATAGCTCTAACATGAGGAGTAAGTGAGAATTGCTACTTAAATGTTTTAATAATGAAAAAGGAAACTGTTCATGATAAGATCATGCTGGTATTTGCATTACATTTACTACATTTATTGTATTTTTAAAATAACAAATTTATAGGGAGAAAGAGCTTTGGGAACTTGGCTAATATCTTTTTCTTTGCCAAATCAACATGGCAAACAATATGTATCTTGCAATAGTGCATTAAATGTTGTAAAGGTTGGGATATATAATGTTGAATCAAGAAGGAAAACAAAGATGATTGTGGATACCCAATAAATTATTCAGAAGATTTGTTTTCAAAAGGAGAGATCTTCTGTCTTCTTTGAGGTTCCATTATTGATGATTTGATTGGCCACATTTGCTAGATTTTATAGTCTTTGAAGTGGATTTCATTACCCTGGTTGCCACTTAGAAAACCCTGAATATCGACTTGTCGAGTATGTATGACAACCTTAGGAGATCTCCCTTGTAGGAAAAACCACATGTGGAGATTGGTGGGAGGAGTGGAAGTTTCAAATCTATTAAAGTTAGTGACGTCACATGGAAGGGAGAAAGGAACGTGGTTAACACTAATAAGAAAATCTCTAACGAAGGTTTTAATACCTCTCAACTTCGTGACAAGGATTTCAATGTACCTTTGGATTTGCGAAAGGGTGCTTTTGATATTCAAGATTTAGCTTGTCCATTGTGAGAGGATATGGAAAACCTTACTAGTTTAATTGGTAGTTCCCTAAACACTTTAATTTTAGAAGGCATCTTTGATGAGAAGTTGAGCTCTTCTCAGAAAAAGTAGAAGAAAACCCTCAAATCAAAAGGGGGCGATACCTCACTAGTTGTGGAAAGTACATTAACCTAGGAGATATAATGGAGCTCGAAGGAAAATATTTAGTTAGAAAATTTATGGACTGATGGAAGCTCTAGGACATTGAATCAATGTGAATTGGTTGTTGATTCTAGGATATGCACTAGGATATCATAGTCTAACACATGACTAGTTCATATTTTTCTTCAAAGAAAATATGGATGTTGAGAAGATTCTTAAATGTATTTGGTTATGAGGTTTTACCTTTCTCTCCATTAAGCTTTCATTTCCTTTATTAAATCCAAAGGATTTAGTTATGGACTTTAAAGTTTGTAATCTAGATCAAGCTCAAAAGTCTATACCACTTGAATGGTGGGCTATCTAGGGTTTCACTACCATTGGGAATGTTGTTGCAAAATCTAGCGGGCCTAGTGCAAAGCCTCACCAGGCAGAACCAGACCTTAAGGAAACAGGAGAATATGTTGTCATTGTAAACTCAACAACCTTTCTTATGTTCTTTAGTGGTATTTGACCACAATGGAGGCTTCCCTAAGTGCTCACCTAAAGGATATTCAATGAGAATGGATGAAGGACAATGATATGAGTTCTAATAATTGGGGTATAGTATTAACGAATCATAGAAGGCATAAATTTTCTATGCTGAATTCTAGGTACTCTATTCTAAGACCAATTAGAGGGTTGTTATAAGTTAGGGTTTTGTATATTTTTAGTGATAGGGTATGTGACATCATATGACAACCTAAAGAAAAAGTATTTCAATGATTAATCAACAAAGCAAGAAAAATATTTCTATAAATAACACGGATTTAGGGTTTTTAATGGAGTTTTATGGCTCAAATAATGCATAACTAGTAATTAAATGATGACATCAGCCATACAAAGGAGGGTTTAACATGCAACAATGCTAGATTTTGTTTTTGTATTATCTATTAATGTATTTCCTATTTTAAGAGCAATAAAACATCAAATACAATTTACTTTTTAACAATTTTCCACATAAAACCCTAGCCCTAACCCTAGGTATATAGGAAAAAGAAAGGAGGAGAAATTTATTAATAAAGAAGGTTGACTAACACTTCTATGACTAGTGCCTTGTCCTAAATGGGCTTGATGGAGCCTTATAAGGTAAATATCAATGAGGATAACCTTGTTGGAGTAAGGGGATGACTAGAGCACCCACTTTTAAAACCCTAGTGATTTTCCTTGTAAGGGGATATTTTAAATTTAAGGGATGCATACTTAGAATTCCCTTAAATGTTTCTAGGAAAACATTTTTGCATGTTAAAGAGGAGCGAGATTTCAGAATAAATTTAGTAATATTATCATGGCACAATTAGAAACCCTACTACACAAATACGATATGCAAAATGTAGAAAATATTCAATAAACTTTTAAAATTTTCCAAGAGAGACACTTCAATAAATCCTAAGAAAATATATCCAAGCAAGAAAACCATCTCCAAGAGAACTTGCACCATGAAAAGATCACATTTCAACCCAAAATAAAGACAAAAGACTAATTCACACTCTTTTGGAAGAGAAGGGTGATGAATGTGTGATGATGAAAAGTGGAATGAAGATTCCTCTATTTATATGAGGACTAACTTGTCTCATTTCCACTAAGTTTACAAGAAAATCCTTAAAGAAAGTTTGCTTAAGTGTTCAACAAGTGTTCAGTCACAAGTTGACCTCAATATAACTAAAAAACATAACAACAAATGCCAAAATAATCCACACATGTGGGAAATAATGTCCTTCATTATGAATTCATCCTCCATAAATGCTCAATATGCCACTAGAAAGTGACAAATGGATCATGGGTGCTACATACTCCAAGGAAAACTCAAAGTGCAATGGGTATGCCTACAAAACCATGGCATCATCATTGCACCCTACATCACCTTTATAGGGGCGAAAGGAGTGTTGTGGCACCATCACTTTCAAGCGTTGGGATCTAAAAGTGATGCGCATGCCCTCCAATTTCATATTAAGGATATCCAATCATCATCTGGGCTCTTGAGAAGGAAAATCCCATCAAACAATGTCAAGTCTAGCTTGGGGGTGTTCTAGGTCCATCTAGCCACATCATCAATAAGTCCCTCACTAAAATATCAATGGCTTAGTGTTTTAGCATTTTCAGGTACTCATAAGAGTTAGGTACTATGTGTTAGGTGTGTGTTATATTCTTTCCACGACTAGCCCCACAGTGGACACATGGACCTGCCTATGGTTTTGTGCAGGAGTTTTTCACACGGGTTTTGGCATGATGGCTTTCTGTAATATTCCTAAATTAGCATGTAGCTAATTGGAATATTAAAATATGATTTTTCTTCTTAGTTACAAGAATAAGAGGGTAGAGAGACCCATAAATATCCTTAGTAGGAATAAAACCACTCCAAATGTGAATGGAGGGCATCAAAAGAGCTAGATAAAGCTCCCCTATGTGTGAACAAGGGAAGAAGCATGTGAACTGGGTCAAATTTGACCAAATCAACAACACTAGTATGGAAGTAGGGACATTCAATAAGGGACAACGTAGTTTTGGAGGGAGATCCTTTGCATGGAAGTAGTGCCTTTAATGAGTGGGGCCAAGGGTGAGGAAGCTCACGAAGAATATAAGGAAGGGGATGGCAGCCATTGTGAGGATGTGTTTGGATTATTATTTGATTGTGGTATGTTAAGACTTTTGGCTCTCTTCAACTGTTTAGCTAAGATTGCAGTGCTATTTAGCACAAGGGTTTTCCCGAGCAGGAATCCCACCTTCATCCTCAGGGGACTTAGAGTGTTTACTCAGGAGAAGTTCTTGAGCATTATTTCCACATTCCGGCATTTGGCCAAGCTACAAATTTCTTCTACAACACAGATTCTGTTTAGATATGTGCTGAGTTGCAGGGTGTAGCAGTGGAGGATTTCTTTGGACCATTTCTGAGCTTGTCTTCAGTGGAGGAAGCTTTCTTTCCATTAGTATATCAGTAAAGAAGGTCCCTGGGCTTCATATCATATTTTTGCATCAGGCCAAGGCAGCATCATCCCCTACAGTGCAGTTCCAGTCCATGACTACGTTATTTTAGTGAGCTGTTGCAGGGGTGAGTTCAGTGTTCCATTTGGAGTATTTTCTTTCCATTGAAGGGATAAACCCTTCATTGAGAGAGTCTATTGGAGGACTTCCATTCAGATCTACATCAGTTTCAGCCACCTCCTTCTATGTGCTTCAGTTGCAGTGAATCTTCAGCCCTAGGGCTTCATATCCACCAATTATATTTTGTGTATTTCTAGAAACCCTTCTTGGGTTATCTAGGAAAAGTATTGAGGAGCATAGATCTCCCTTTTTGGCCTTATATGAGCATGGTATCATTAGATCCATTTATTTACATTTTCCAGTTGCAGTATTAGCCATTAAAATTGTATTGTGTTTGCTCCAGTATTTTGTGTAGCAACGTATTACATGTTTTGGGTGCTTTTGGGCATTGGAGGCTTCTCTTTCCTATTCCTTCTTTTCCCATTTTGGAATATTACAGTGGTATCGAAGCATAATCTTGGCTTAGCCTATGAAGACATTGCATCTATGTTGTCAGAAGAAGAAGAAGCTTCTCACAGAAAAGAGAAAGCTTACAGAAGAGACAAAGGCAAGTCTCCATTATTTGGAGAAATGGAGGGAAAGAAATTTTTATAACTTCTTCTCCAAAATATGCTTGAGATTAACAAAGAAATCAAGGGAATGAGGAGGGAAAGACCCTAAAAAAATATTTTCGCACGAAGAAATATCCAGTTATTCATATTCAACCACACAATCAAATCTATAATGCTCTACCATGCCTATGTTCATAGCAAGAGATATGGAGGAAGGAGATGTATCAAAGAGGAGACCCTTGGTGACTATCTTCAAGAGTATGAATCTCAATCTCAGAGGTTTAAAGATCATCTAAACTTCCAAGGGTTTTGCAAGATCAAGGAGGATAGAAGACTTAGCAATCACAATAGAAGCAAGAGGTGCAAGAAGCATGATTTGGGTAGATTCTTTCTATCTACTTTTGATGGGTCACCTAAATGTACAACTAGGGCTTGGGTGAAGGAGCTAGACACCTATTTGCAGCACCACCAAGTTTCAAAAGATGAAGCCATTAGAGTAGTAGCGCTGCATCTTGAAGGTAATGCTTATTCTTGGTGGTTTTATGAGACTTCTTCCTTGAATCATAAATGTATCTACTTATGCAAAGTTCAGTAGGAGGTTAGTGAAAATATTTGATGTAAAATATTCTGAAACATCCTTGGTTGGGCTAGCCAAGCCTAAACAAACAAAACCTTTGCATGAGTTAGAAGGATCTATAAACCCAACTCCATTCCAAAATGCTATTGAGGGGGTTGAAAACTTGCAGAAAACCTTGCTAGAGGCAAGATCCCCACTTGAGGAAGAGCTCTCTTCTCAAAAGGAAGATATGAATATATCCTTTTCAAAAGAGGGTCAAGACAAAGAGCCTCATAATGATGATGAGGTAACCTCCATTGATGATGAAGAGAAGGTAAGAGGTAACAATGCTGCCACATCAGGAGTAGATCTAGTACCTCATGGAGAGGAAGATGGAGCAATTTCTCCAATGAGGGGAGCCCTTGTATGTTTGCAAGGAGTTCCAAAGGATCTCATATGTGGAGATCAAGGCACAATCCATGAGCAGCATGTGCCATTATTGATATATTGTGAGACCGTGTAGATGAAAGAAGAAGATAGGGAGGATGGATTGCGAACATCATATGATTAGGAGCACACACCCCTATCTATTTTATAAGGTAGATGCACAAAAGAGGCAGACTGATTTGTGTAGTGAGAGAAAGGACAAAGCAGTCCACTCATATATGCAATCTACTCTTGAGATTGATGTCTCATTGCATGGAGGAATTCCACTTGGGAGACCACTAGATCAGGTGTTGATGAGAGATGCCTCAAATCAGGTGGTACCACTCATAGATCCTGGAGAGGTGAAAAACTTGGGAGCACCTGACACAACGCAAAGAGTCTGAGGTAGGCTCAAGGAGGAGGAAGAAATTCTCCCAATATTAGTATTACCCACTCTCACCAAACATCTTGCATTGAGAGAATATGTTTTAGGGATGGATGGCACCATCAAGGTGCAAAGGGACCACTCCATGGCTTTGGAGAATCAGAAGATACTTCCACATTGGGAGAATCTTCCATATTTGGTAGAGGTTGGTGGCCACTCATGCTTACATTGGCAAAACTCAGGAAGTTTTTGATGGGTGATATCTTTTCATGGAAGGCTAGCCTCCAAAAACTTCCACCTTCACTAGAGCATGAGCAGCTGCAGGAGGAGTAGCAGAAGCAATATTGTAGCATCCCGATGTATGAATTGGCATGGGAGATGTTAAAGAAGAGAGCATCAACATGACAGGTGCTTTACATGATAGATCAATAGCGCTGTCATTATTCAATATTGACCCATATTGGAGATCCCAACTGTTACTGGAATATTCCAAGTATCTCTTTTCATGTAGAGTGCTTGATGGCTAGTTATCAGATGGTAGATATATATTGAGAGATGGGGTCATCTATTTCCAGAGTAGAATATTCTTGAATAGAGCTTCTAAGCTCATGGAGAAGCTACTAAATGCAACATATGAGGGTTTGCTCTCTAAACCTACTGGTTTTATAAGAGCATATCGTACTATCCTGGAGGGATTCATTTGGGAAGGCTTCAAAGAGGAGATGAACCACCATATGAGGAGATGCATGGATTGTTTGGAGGATCAGGAGAGACATAACTATTTCGTAGAGTTATCACAACCACTTCCTTTCTCATTGGGAGTGAGAGGAGGCCCATCTATGAGCCACCTTACTAGCTTGAACCAATTACATGGTAAAAGAAAGGTAAAAGAATAATAAATCCCCAATAAATGAAAAGAGTAAAATGCAAAATATGGTTGGTACATTTATTTAGCGCATGGAGGAAAGCCTAGCATGAGCTCTACCCCCCTCATTAGCCATAACCTAGTTCCTCAAGCATTTAATGCTACATCTAAAGAAAGAAATTCTTGAAAGTCCCAACCCTGATAAGCGATACAATTTTGGGGAATCCACTTTTTGAAATTCCTCCTGGGGTGATACAATTTTGGGGAATCCACCATTCTTTGATCCATTGATCAAGCTTATTAAAGGTGATAGGGAAGGCATGTGATGTTTCATAGTTCATGTTGGAGATTTCTTTGTAGAAGTGCAGAAGGCTTCAAACCAGTGTGATAGTGCTGACTTGGAATCCTTGGGCAAGCGAATAGATTGGGAAGCTGAAATCTCTTTCTTCTATCTCATTTAATGTTTCTCTCCCATTGGATGCAACTAGTTTTGTCTTGAAGGATTTTTGAGATTTAGGCATTGGGGATAGGGGAGTGGATTTTTAACCCATTTGGGCGTGGCCCTGAGTCATTACCTCTTCCTTCTATTGTTCCCAATGACTTGGGGTATTGAGGGTTGGAGGTTTTTTTGGAAACCCTCCGTAGGAAATATACAAAAGGATCTATCTTTGTTCAGAACTGTGAAGGGTCCCTTTCCTTTAGCTCAGGGGCTTGAGGTGGAAGTCCTTATGATATTTTGCTTCGGAAGCATTCTGTTATCAATAATTACATGAGCTCTTAGGGATGGATGAAGGCTTAGGAGGGGATCCTACATTATGCAGAGCTGGAAGGAATTCAAAGTTAATATGTGCTCAAGAAATAGATTTGAGAGAAGCCAAACAAGGGCTCAATCTGTAATCACTGGGTCCTTAGCGCACCAGATACCCCTTGTATCGTTCCTCAATGAAGGTAATTGTAGGAATTTATAGGGTAAGTTCCGTAGATCAAGAACCAAAGGTCACCGCTCAAAAACAGATCACAAATCAGTACACCGGTGTAATCACGTGGTTAAAACCCTCAAAGAGGGAAACAGTCCACGGCCTGAGCCAACGCGACCACTTCAGGAAATTTATTAATATAAAAAGAAAATTGACATATGTTTCTCTCATAAACGGTTACCGGAAAAATGACCCTCCATTCTCTTTAAATAGAGATCATGGACCAATCGGGTGTTAAGCCACTAATCAAGTGTCATTAATATCGAGGAGAGAGATAACCATAGAATCACTACAAATTGTGACCGTCCGATTATAAGTTACAAATGTACATTATAAAGAAACACACTTTACCGAACTCTACACTAGACTAAGTTATTCTTAACTATTTCCTATGTGTCGGAATATCCTAACACCCCCCCTAAGAACAACTTGGGATAGGATTGAAGGATTTACAAAGGTGACACAAAAGGAGCCTATTTCCTATGTGTCGAAATATCCTAACATCCCCCCTTAAGAACAAATTGGGATAGGATTGAAGGATTTACAAAAGTGACACAATAAGAGAAGGAAGGAGGCATTAGAGCCTATCCCCCCTTAATGACAACTTTCTTGAACTCCAAGCATGGATCGAAGTTTGGTAAAATTCGCTTCTCTGAGAGCCTTTGTAAAGATATCGGCTACTTGATCATTGGTCGGACAATACTGCACTTCAAGAACACGATCATGAATGAGCTTTCTGATGAAGTGTATGTGGAGTTCAATGTGTTTCATACGCTGATGCTGAACTGGATCTTTACATAGCTGAATGGCACTATGATTATCACACCAAAGTGTAGTTGGATGCTGCTGATGAAGACCAAATTAAGAGATCCGACGAAGCCACATGGCTTCCTTGCTGGCTTCAACTGCACCACGATACTCTACTTCTGCTGAAGAAAGAGAGATGGCACTTTGTTTCTTACAAGACCATGTAATAGGTCCTGAACCAAGAGTGAACACATATCCTGTAGTAGACTTTCGATTATCAGGGTCACCAGCCCAATCATAATCAGTGAAACCAATCAACAATGTAGATGCTCCTGCACTATAATGAATCCCGAACTGAACTGTAACTCGAATATATCAAAGTATTCTCTTAGATTATTTGTAGTGACTTTCATGAGGTTGGTGCATAAACCGAGCGATAAAACCAACGACAAAGGAAAGGTCAGGATGGGTATGGGTTAGATACAAAATTTTTCCAACAAGTTGATGATATAAGGTAGCATCAACTTCAGGAGTAGTACAAGTGACTGAAAGCTTGACTCTAGAATGAAAGGGAGAAGGGGCTGGCTTACAGTCTTCCATGTGAAAGTGGTGTAGAAGATCACATCCAGACTTGGACTGAGAGAGGGTAATGCCTTCTTTGGATTGCAATACTTGTAGACCAAGGAAATAATGCAAGTGTCCTAAGTCTGTCATTTCAAACTTCTTTTTGAGGTTAGACTTCACATGGTTTATATGGCTTGGATCACTACCAATAAGGATAAGATCATCAACATAAAGAACAAGGATGGTGAAGGACTTACCCACTTTCTTGGTGTAGACAGTGTTGTCAGAATGACACCTAGAAAAGCTTGTTTGAGACCATAGAGAGACTTCCTAAGGCGGCAAACAAGGCTAGAATCGCTCTGGATAAAGCCAGGGGGTTGTTCCATGTATATTTCTTCATGCAAATCTCCATGTAAGAAGGCGGATTTAACATCCATCTGATGAACTTCCCATTTAAAGGAGGCATCAAGGGAAAGAACAAGGCGGATAGAATTCATTTTGGAAACATGGGAGAAGGTTTCAGTATAGTCAATGCCTTCAACTTGTGAAAATCCTTTAGTGACAAGACGAGCTTTATGTCTATCCACTTTTCCATCTGGTCCAAAATTTGTTTTGTAAACCAATCTGCATCTAACAAGTTTTCTTCCTTTTGGAAGAGGAACAAGATCCCAAGTATCATTTTCCAATAAGGAACGATATTATTCATTCATAGCTGCATCCCAATTTGGATGACCGAAGGCTTCTTCAAAGGTTTCTGGATCAGGATTGTCTGGAACTTGAACCAATAAGGAAGAAGCTCTTTCGAACTGAGAACGTGTACGTCGTCGATCAACATAGTCACCTACAAGAGAACCTGCTGCATCCCGAGTAGAGCAGACCCATCTTGGAAGCAGTGGAGTAAAAGGAACAATTTCAAGAGGTGGAGGAGGATTGTCATCCTCGTTGTCATCACCTGAACTAGAATGAATGCTATTAAAAATAGAAGAGAGAGAGAGAGGTGGCACATATGCTGAATTAGGCTCTCAGGCCAAAAGTGGCACACTCGCTGAACTAGGCTTGCAGGCTGATATATTTTCATCAAATTTTACATCTCTTCTAATGATTATATTTTTGGATTTTGATTGAAGAAGTCTATATCCTTTGACATCTTCAGAATATCCAACAAAAATGCATTTTTCACTCTTAGGTTCTAAGGCTTTATGTTTCACATCTGGAATATGGGCCTAGGCATCACTTCCAAAAACACGAAAGTGACTTACATCTGGTTTGATTGAGCTCCAAGCTTCTTCTAGAGTTATATTATTTAAAACCTTAGTAATAGTGCGATTTACTATGTAATTTGCACAGTTAATGGCTTCTGCCCAAAAATTGAGACCGAGTCCTTTAGATTGAATCATACAATTAGCCATTTCTTTTAAGGTGCGATTCTTCCTTTCAGCTACATTTTGTTGTGGAGTATATGGAACAGTATGTTGCAATTGAATGCCATGCTCAGTGCAGAATTTGATAAATTTTTTGTTAACGTATTCTCCTCCATTGTCTGATCTTAACTTAAGAATTTGATGTCCAGATTGTTTCTCAACAAAGGCCTTAAAGGCCAAGAACATGTTAAAAAATTCACTCTTGAGTTTTAAGAAGTATACCCAAGTGCGTCTGGAAAAATCATCAATGAAATTTAAGAAGTACTTGCAACCAGAGAAAGAAAAACAGGAAGTGGACCACATAAATCACTGTGCACAAGCTGCAAAGGGGCTGAAGCGTGCCAAGAGGCACATTTGTGAAAACTATCCCGATGATGTTTTCTGAGTACACATCTGGAGCAAACACCATCTTGGCAAGATACCATAGGAAGGCCTGTCACCATATTTTCCTTACATAGAGTTTGAAGAGAGCGATAGTTTAAGTGACCAAATCGCTTATGCAAAGTTTGCTCACATCATCATTATGAGCAACAAAAACAGAGGGAAGTCAGGATGACCCAAAGTTGTCAAACTTATACAACCTTGTGGAATCATCAGCAATTCCAGTAGCTAAAATATGTCGAGGATCTTTGAGGTCCTTGATTACAACATCATGAGGTGAGAATTCTACTATTTTCCCTTCACCTGAATGAGTTATTTGATAAACAGAGAGAAGGTTGCATGACAAGGTAGGAACACATAGTACATCATTAAACCGACCATTATCGAGATGAATGGTTCCAGATCCTACAACACTAAGAGATCTATCATCACCAACATAAATATGTTTGGTGTTACAATCATTTAAAGAAGAAAACATGGCTTTATTTTTGGCCATGTGGTAAGAAGCTCTAGAATCAATGAGCCACTCATGATAAGGAGAAGAGGAAGATACATTTAATGCATAACCAGATCTTGATGCTTGACAACCACAAGCAGAAAGTACCATTCCTGAAGATGAAGGTGAAGAGTACCCCAAATTGATGTTGTGCTTCTTCATTGCTGCTTCTAAGGCTTCCATCTTCTTAAAACATTTGGACTCTATATGACCATCACGATTACAAAAATTGCAATGTCTATCGGTCTTCTTCCCTTTGTTTTTATTTGCTTTATCATTTTTGTGATTTGATTTTTCAGTTTGCCGCTGAAATTGCTTAAGACCCTTGTTTGGTTTAGGACCATACTTTTTAGGATACTACTTCTTGGAATTCTTTTGATATGATGTCTGTTGGGCTTCTAAGGCATTCTTAGAAGCGTTTCCAGAAGTGATAAGACCAAGGTGTAAGAGTTTTTCTTGTTCTTTTATCAAAGAATCAGAAAATGAATCAAAAGAGGGATTCTTGTAAGTGGTTCCTAAAGAGATGATGGCTTCTCTAGTGGAATGGAAGGCGAAAACAAATACAGAGTATGCAGGGCCAAGCTTAGCAAGAATGCAATAGATGAGGCTACCATCTTCCTTTTTGACCTTATACCCTTCTAAAATAAGTCTAAGGGTCTTGAATTTGGACAAAAAATCTTCAATAGAGGAGAAATTATTGGGGTCCAAATTAAGCAACTCATTTTCAAAATGGTGGGTCCTGATTTGATTTTGAATGCCAAAAATAGTATTTAGATTTTCCAGGCCTTTCTCAGGGGTGTCAATGTCAAGGATGTGGAATCGAAGATCTTGAGCAATGGACATTCCTATCAACCCTCGTGCTTGATATTGTTTATTTTCCCATTTAGGAACTTTATCATCATCGGAAGGTTTAGTTTCTTGACCTGTGTCTATTCTATAAAGCCCTTTACTTCTAAGTATATCTACCATGTGAGGTAGCCATTGGAAATAATTGGTGCTGTTAAGAATAATCGGGCATGCACTTTCCATTTTTTTAAAGAATGAAGCTGAGAAAAGCTGAAACTAACTACTCTAATGGAAATATCTCGAAAAATTAGGTCGTTTAAAAAACAATGGCTTAAGAAACGGCTTCCGGATGAAAAATTTATGCCTTTTGAACAAATCTGAGTTGTAGATGCCGAATAGTTATGTGAACGGTTTGAAATTTGGTGATGAAGTTCAACTTAAAAAAAAAAATCCTGCCCCTTTAACAAAAACTTTTTACAAAAAGAAACTTGAGAAAGAGATTTGAACCGAAAACCTCTATTCTTATAAACTAACTCCTCACCAAATGAGATAGTAAAATGATTTTGTTATTGTTTGAAAGGAGGAAGGGTTTTTTTTTTTTTTTTGGGTCGGTGTGCATGCCTTTTCCTGCACAAAAAAACACAAAAAACGAGAAAAAAAAACGAAATGCAAGCCTTACAAAAGCATGTTAGATTTTCGATTAATCTTATCGACAACTATCAATTTTTTCACTATTTCTGATTTCTGGAGATCGCACAAAGACGTAGGAAAAGAGCATACGTAGCAAAAAAAATCCCTTTTCCTGTTTCTGATTTTCCAAGATCGCATGCAGCGCACAAGAAAGAGCATACACAGAGAAGAGGCTATAGATCCGAAAAATAAATAAAACCTAAAAAATGAAAATAAACAAAGGGAACCGAAATAAGCAAAACTATTAACAAATATAACTGCAAAATATATGCTTTATACCTCCAGATCTAAACTGTCATAACTTGGGCAGCCGAAAACCTTTTTGCATGAAATGAAAGGCGTTCCTCACTGTAACAGGCACTCCAGACACAACATAGAAGTTCTCCAAGCCCAAAAATGTTCAGAAATAGTAAATCTACAAAACGACATTCGCATGCAGTCAAACCGGCTTCGGATTTTGATCAACAACAGATGCAGCCCTCAAAATAGCTCTGATACCATGTAGGAATTTACAAGGTAAGTCCCGTAGATCAAGAACCAAAGGTCACTGCTCACAAACAGATCACAAATCAGTACACCAGTATAGTCACGTGTTAAAACCCTCAAAGAGGGACACAGTCCACGACCTGAGCCAACACGGTCACTTCAGGCAATTTATTAATATAAAAAGAAAAGTTACATATGTTTTTCTCATAAACGGTTACCGGACAAATGACCCTCCATGCTCTTTAAATAGAGATTATGGACCAATCGGGTGTTAAGCCACGGATCAAGTGTCGTTAATACTGAAGAGAGAGATAACCTTTTGGATCACTACAAATCGTGACCGTCGGATTATAAGTTACAAATGTACAGGGTAAAGAAACACACTTTACCTAACTCTACACTAGACTAAGTTATTCTTAACTATTTCCTATGTGTCAGAATATCCTAATGTCATATCCCTAAATTCAAGGGGGCTTGGGAGCCAAGGCAAAAGAGTTCTTCTAAAACACCTTATTGTTCAGTTTGATCTAGACATGATTTTGGTCTACGAAACAATGGGGAATGGAGTGCCCCTACCTTGTTAGAAGGATGGGATTTTCTTGTGGTGGATTCAGTCAGTAACTTAGGAGGGGTCCTTACTGGTTGGAAGGAAATTATTCACTAATTAACTCCTTTTTCATTTATTTCAGTTTATTTACTAAAGTTGAAAGTAAAAGCTTGGGAATATAAAATTTCTTTTTGAAAAAAATAAATGAATTCTTCTTTACTCATGGTACCTAATCTTATATTGGGGAAGTGTTAAATTCCCCTATGCATAGGGACAAGCATTGGGGTCAATCTGCTCGTCCTGATCCATTGGATGCATCATGCTTAGTTGCTTTGGAAATGGCTAGTTTGGTGGACGTTGTTCCTGTCAAAATTAGTCCACTTGGGTCAATAATAGAGTAGGAACAGCGGTAGTTTCCAAGAGATTAGGCAAGTTTTTGTGGCATGAAAACTTATGCAGTCGGGTTGGAAGAAGTTGCTCTGAGATCAATTTCCTATATTTTTTCAAGAAGTGGGGGAACAATGTGGACAAACCAAAGACGTTCTTTAAGCTTAATCCATCCTGGCTAGATGAGGAAAAATTTAAGGAAATGCTTGTTTCCCTTTGGAAATGTTATGATCCTATCTGTGGAGAGTCTACGTGTTTTCAATTTTTCTTTCAAATTGATTAAGGAACTGGCTTGAGAGTGGTCAACAGCTGAGCATAAACAACAGGGAGCGTTTGTGAAAGAGATTGACGGAAAACTAGATGTGATTCTTCATGGTTCTGTAGGTTGTCTCATGGATAAAGTCAGTATACAGGAGTTGAAGTCTTTGGAAGTCTAAAAAGCGAAGCTGTTTGTGCAGGAAGAGAAGTGACGCATCAAAAGCCGTGCAACTTGGATAGAATGCAGTGATCAAAACACAAAATATTTTCATTGTTTTCGTAACTAAAGGAGAGTTATTTGATGAAGATAGATCATAGAACAAAAGCGAAAACTTTTCAGTAGTTATTTGAATTGTTAGATGGATCTTGGGTTGCATTTCCATAGTTCAGATGGGCAGTTATAATTAACAGCTGTCGTTTTTTTATTTCTTTACACTTTTAAGTGAAAGTGATTTACGGCTCTGATACCAAGATAAAGTTGGATAGTGCACACAATATTGTATTGATCAAATAACATTACATATATATATGACATATGAAGTGTTCTTTCAAGATATAGGATAACTATTTTGGACCCACCATGCATCATTTTAGGAAACATAATAGGAACAGACTCTAAGGGAAGTCTCAGGATCAAGAGTGGAGCCCCAATGAGTATGAAAGCGTCTACTCCTTCAGCGCTCTGATACCAAGATAAAGTTTGATAGTGCACACAATATTGTATTGATAAAATAACATATTATATATATATATATATATATATATATATATATATATATATATATGAAGTGTTCTTTCAAGATATAGGATAACTATTTTGGACTCACCATGCATCATTTTAGGAAACATAATAGGAACAGACTCTAAGAGAAGTCTGAGATAAAGTTTGATAGTGCACACAATATTGTATTGATAAAATAACATATTATATATATATATATATATATATATATATATATATATATATATGAAGTGTTCTTTCAAGATATAGGATAACTATTTTGGACTCACCATGCATCATTTTAGGAAACATAATAGGAACAGACTCTAAGAGAAGTCTGAGGATCAAGAGCGGAGACCCCAACGAGTATGAAGGCGTCTACTCCCTGAGCTGAGATCATAACAAGACAATATACTCAGTGAGATTTGAACTTGGGTCTCATGAATTTCACCCAATGAAACTTCCAACATATTCTTATACTTATTTATCTTAGTTGCTGAAGGACTAACTCCATGGCTTAGGACGTAAAGCCTGGAAAGTTGGTAAGAGGTGTATAGGTTGGTAGGATTGTAATCCTCACCTTTTTTTTTTTAAATGATATTCTGTTTTGTTTTGTGTGTGTATTTTTGATCGAATCAGATTGAGAAATTTGGGAAGTCTTAGATATTTTAAATCCAGATATTTTAAGTTTTTATTGCTTAGACATTCAGAGCTAAATAGGCATAAATGTCTAACCCATGAGGAGCAACTTCTGGCATACCTGGGCACTATACTATCTTGTGGCAAGGGGAATTTGGAAGAAGACATAAAGTATATTAGTCTCATATAATTCTTCTCAAATTATATTTACTTGCTGTTCTAGGCAATCAATTCAGGAGACAACAGCTATGCACATTGGATTTTTCTTCACAGGGAGTGCAGAATATGTGGATTTCTCTTACTTAGGTTCTGTCTTATTTTCAGGTTTCCACTGAAGCTTTTCTACATATGCCAGTGTGGATTTCATATTTATAATATTCCTGCTCTTCTCATGCGGCAAACTCGAAGGAAAGACTTTATTGTCATGATGTCGCATCATGTGATTACAGTGCTCTTGATTGGATATTCATACATTACACGGTATGCATTTTAACATTCTTTTTTAACGTTTCAGTAATTATTAAAAAGAACACCATGAAGTTATATGGATGAACAAATAATTTGCTACAATTTTATAAAATAAACTTATTTCATCTTAAAATATCAAAGATCAAATATTTTTATAAAAATTATCATATAATTAACCAAAGCTTATGAAGCGCAAACTATGTATCCTATCAATCTTTTCTGGACTGAGAATACAATAGGAGAAGATGAAAAAGTTGATACGATGGACACACTGGAATCAGTTTACTTCAATATTGGTGTATGATGGATCCATCTCCGTTGGTAATGATAAATATATAAAAATGAATACACAAATAAATGGGAGATAAAATAAATGTGTAATTAAATATGGGTTAAAAAATGATTATATAAAAAAAATATATATATATATATATATATATATATATATATATAATTTTTAATTGAAATGAATATGAAATATTTTTAATAGAATATAGTATATTTTTATTTAGAATATGTTAATTGTATAGTAAATTGTTTTTTTTTTTCTTCTAAACATACATATATTTGATCAAGGTTTTTATAAAAATCTCTGGTATGAACATAATTTTTGATTTAAGACTATCTTATGAAACAATGTTTTTAAAGATTTTGTATAATTTTGAATTAATTTATATTGCTAAAAGTTGGAGAATTTATAGAATTAAACTATTAATTTCAATATTCAAACTAGCCGTTAGGATTTTTTAATTAAATAATTAAATTAATAGAACTAACCGTTATGGATTTCAAAGTCAAATTAGCTGTTATTCTAACGGTTTTCTTTGCCTTTCCTACATCTATTTAAACTCAACGACTGATCTGATCTCTCACCTAGTCCTGATGATGAACCACACTGGTTGGTTCGAAAAGCATCGACTTTGTTTATTATAATGTGATTATTACCGAAAGATTTGTTCATAATTTATTGATGGATCACAGAAGCCAAAATTCTATTAATAAAGTAATTCTAATTTTGGATTTTAAAAATTGGAAAAAAGTTTGTTACAAATTTAGATACCTCTACTTAATTTACAAAATTAAATAGCTTCACTTATATAACATGAGTATCATAATTTAATATTAATGCCATTTTATTAATTTACAGTAATCACTTAATTTAATATAATATTTATTATATATGAATATCAATTTTCGTTTTAATGCCTAGATGTTAGGATTGTTAGTGCTTCATCATCTACCATTATTCTTCAATTATCTATCCAATGGCATTTGAAATTTGATTTTTTTTATAAAGATAATTAAAACACATAATTTAACTCTATCTATACTTTATTTTTGAATGGAAACATTCCATAGGTGCACCATTAGATTGTTGCATCCTTTATTTTTGAATATAGATTCCATTAAATCCACCTCTAATTTAAATACAATATTTTACTAAATTTATGAAAATAATTGAGATGTAAGTGTTTAAAATAATTTTAATTAAGATGAATTTATCTTGATGTGATTACATATAGATTTTATTTTATTAAAGTTTTTTATAAAACTTATTATTGACTGGACTTTAAATATGAGTAAAAACAAATGATAAGAATGTTAAATGAACAACAATAAACAACAAAATGTATGTTTATTGTTTTTTCTGGGTTGAGGATTGGACATAACAAAATTATTTCTACTATGCTTTTTAAAAATTTCATTTTATACCAATAAATATGTGTTTATATGGCCCTAAATTAGTAAATGGTTCAAATCCATATAAGCCATTGAGTGAACATTTTGCTATGTTATTGGTGAGGATGTCAAGTAAAGTTGTTATTTTTAAACTCGTACACTAACCTACCTCAATTTTAAGTGGAATACTTCCAATTAAATAATTATATATTATATTAACAATAATAACAATATCAACTTATTTTAACATCACAATCTAATCAGGTAACCTATGGAAACTTTTTGTTTGTGAAACAATAGATCCCTTTTACATAATAATAATTTGGCTAATTAATTTACCCAAATATACATATTTTATTCTTTATACATCTTTCATAACAAAAGTTAAAAACATAACTAATATTTTACTCTTACCATCATTTAATATATAATAATAAAATACTAATAATTTTATTATATAATACATTTATGACCATGTACTATTTTTATCTCTTTCTTAAGAAAAATAAACCCTAAATGAAATGTCTACTTTATAATAAACTTTATTTAGATAAACCCTAAACATAATATCTATTTTATAATAATATTTCCTTCTTTCTTTATTTATAACTCTCCTTTTCATATGCATGCATGTTTCCTCATAAAAATGTTGCTCTTTGACTCCTTGTTATCGTTATTGAGATGCCTTTCGAGGGCACTGTGATATTTGACAAGCAGTTCTATCGATCCCTACCTGTCACGGCTCTATACTAGTGGTACTCTTTCAACCACTTATATCGGGTGCAACACTACCTTACTTTTTCTTTTCAGCAATACTCAAGCAAGTAGACTATGCCTATCTTCAACACTTAGGTAATTATCTTCAAGTGTTCTTTATCAATATGCAACGAAAATATTAGCAACATTAAACATCAACATCAAATCCACATGTACGCCCATACATCGAAGGGAGGGGAATCTCCCGAATATGAGTGCCCGATATTATGTTTCAATACAAATGTATAATTTTACAATAATCATACATTGCCAAGCTTGTGTAAGCAACTTACATTCTTGCCAAGATGTGCTTGCAACACTTGTGTTTTGGATTGAGCTTCGTAGCTCTCCAACAACCCAATATATCATCAAGGAACTCAAAATTCTTCCTTTAAGACGTTTACATTGTTCTGCCCAAATAAGCGTTCAGACGGGTTACTAGGGTCACTAATGCCCTCGGCTTCCTGAACGCGTTCAGGTTGTGTCTGACCCAACCCGAACCTATTGCATGACCTCCGTATTCCGTTGTACATGACTCCACACATCTGTTGTGAACTCGCCCTCAGACCAACCTGACTCCGCCTCAAGTGCCCGACCTGTGCATTGTTTTGCACATGCCTTCGGCTGATGCCTGACTCAACTCACGGTTCTGCACGACGCCCTACCCGCGGTGCGAGTGCATGCTTAAACGACTCCGACCCGACTCGAATCGAGTCTGCACAACTTTTGTTCGTCGGTTTGTCTTCCTCCTTTCGACCTTCGCTCAAGCCTTGTTGCAGCTTCGTGTAGCTTCTTGAATGTGTTGATCGAATGGTTGATCCATGATCTGATGTATTTCTTCCTCCACATGATCTCTTATGTATATGTGTTCAGCTCATACGTTTGCTTCATGGTTGGGGCTTGACACCCATGAAACTGACCCATATTTGTCTGCAAAGGCCTTCGATCATGGTGTGACGTTTTGTCCATAACGTCGGCTCACCACCAAGGTTTGCCTATAAACACTGTGTCCAACACTTAGCCATTTTTCTCACCCGTTTTAGCCATCAATATTATTGTCACATGGTAGTCAAACATATGTCTCAAAGTCACCACTGCGTCTTCCGTCCATCCCGTCTGTTAGAGTGTGCCCATCCACTACGTCGTAGCAAGTTTTGTCGCTACCAAACCATTGTTTCATCGCATGACCACCAAGTTGGGCATCCGTCGCGACAACGTGCGGCCACCGCACTTGGTCATCGCAACGCAATCTCGTTGGCCTTACATACTCTCCCACTTAAAATATGGTTGTCGTCCTCGACAACGTTATCATCGTCGTCGCATCATATCTTCACAATATATCATCATAACATCCCGTCTCAACATGTCATCACACCATATCATTGCGACATATCATCCAATGCATAAACCATAAAATTTCATGTCTTTCATATCCATGGGAAATATCTTCCTCAATCCATGATCATCAATCACACATGTCGCAAAATCCACATGATGCCTCCATCGTGGAAAATAAAACTCCCTACTAAAGCTACATGCCATCTTTACAATGCATAGTGTCATCTTATCATGTGTCCTTGATAACATCATGCGAATATCTACTGTCGTGATACTCCAACACAATTCGATACCACCTGATACAAAATTAGTCATATCTCTCTGCCAAACATCAATATGTCTGTAACATCCAACACAAATCTGTAGCATTGCTAGTGCTAATGATTTGAACAAATTGGGTGTTCAATCCAGCTGTGCGTCCTCATCATAAGAATGTACATCCTCATGCCATCCGTCAGTTGTTTCTCTAGCATTATGTCACATCATAAACTCAATCAAGAATCCATCCCAGTAAAGTAATCCATGCTCAGGTCCATGAAGTCATCTTCATTCCATCTACAACATAATGTCCATCAAATAATCCATATCCAAGCACATGAAGTAGTCTTCTCATTCAATATGCAATACACTATCCATGATGCTAATCTATGTGCTATCTAAGGTCTAATGCCAAAGTAGCCACATCCATCCAAGCATCATCAAATGTGTGAGGGACCCTTACCCAAAGGCCCCTTTGTGAGGGTGGTGTAGTCCTTCTATGTAACAAGGCACCACACACACCCACCTCGAAAGGTTTACTGCAAAGCAAGGGCCAGGAAACTGCTTCCTTGGATTTCATCCACCCATGTATCAGATTGATACTGAGTTTTAAAAAACTCATGTACCACATCAATCTCCTCTTGAGTGCACCCAAGATTTCCAAGCTTATCCCTTGTCAACTAAAAATCATGTATGCCCATAGCATATCTACAATAGTCCATAATGCCAGCTGGATCTCTGCTTGTATAATCCTTCCCTGGTCCTACATTAGAAGAAGTAATTAGACCTCCTCTCTCCATAGCATAATCCTGGTGAAGAGCTCTAGTAGATGTATCTGATGCATGCTCTAGAAGTGAAGTCAATTTCCCTTCTCTATTTTTCATCTCTTTCATGTCTCTTGTGACAAGGTCAATCATACGTTGTTCCTTTGTTGTTTGAGCCATACATACAAGTTCCCAATCTTCCATACTACCATGGTCCATATCAGGGTCCTTCTCATATAGGATCAATGAAGTTATCCTTGGTTTATATCCCAAGTGCTTGTCATAGGAATCATCATAGTTTTCCCTCCATCTAGAATCAAGATTATATCTTGGTCCACCATTGGTATGGCTTGTGCTGCAGCCATAAAGTCTTGCCCAAACACCATAGCATGATCGTCCATATCGATGACTCTCAAGTCCATCTGTCCAAACCATGAGCCTACTCTCAAGTGTGTGTTTTTCATAACACCAGTCACAACTTTCATTCCAGAATTTATTTCCTTGAAAGCACTCAACTCCTTCTCTATACCAACCGTCTTCTTCCTAAGAGATGAGGTTGCCTTTCGACTAAGGAAACTATGAGTAGCTCATGTGTCTACCAAAGCTAAAAACTTCTTCCCATGTATGGTTACCAACACAAACCTCAAATCCAAGGAGCTTTCATCATTTACTGGATTGGTCTTGCGCCTAATCTCCGCAACTTTCTTCAACATTTCCACTTCAGAGCTATCTTTCGAGCTATGTCTCATCCTCGCAATTCTCTTAGTGTATGCAATCTCATGTGACTCCATAGAAAAATCAGATACCGTACCTGCTTGTGTTACATCAAGCTTCTTCCTCTTCGAATGTTATTCAAGTGCCCCAATCTGACATAGATTATCTCCTTCCAACCGAAGTTCTCCAATCATCATAAATTCACCTTGCATAGTCTGGTGATCTTATTCAAGTTTGTCAACATATGCATGTTCTTATTTCTTCAAAACAATGGGCTTAGGATCAAGAAAATCCCTCTTGATCTCGTCTTCAAGTCCCTTGACTTTAGCTTGCAACTTGACACTTTTCTCCCTTAAGTGAACTCTTTCATCTATGAGCTCCCAGAGTCTTTGGCTACCATGTTGTATCTCCATGTCAAGTTCTTCAAGTTCAGTAGTCCTGCCATGAAGGTTTTCCAAGGATTTCCACACCTCTACTATTCCTTCTCTAATGTGCCCTAAGCATTCAAACTCTTGCACAAGAGCATTGTAGTATTACTGCTTCTTGTCCTTCCAATATCTTGTCATGTCTCCAAGCTCTTGATGATCCTTCAAAGCTGCTTCTTTCAAGTTACCAACTCTGAAATCAAATCCTGATTCCATTGGTATGTGGTAAGGAGCTTCAAGCTCTGATACCACCTGTCACGACCCTATACTCATGATACTCTTTCAACCACTTATAGTGGGTGAGGCACTACCTTACTTTTTCTTTTTAGCAATACTCAAGCAAGTAAACTATGTCTATCTTCAACACTTAGTTAATTATCTTCAAGTGGTTTTTATCAATATGCAACAATAATAATTACGACATTAAACATGAACATCAAATCTAAATGTACACCCATACATACAAGGGAGGGGAAACTCCCGAATATGAGTGCCCGATATTATGTTTCAATACAAATGTATAATTTTACAATAATGATACACTGCCAAGCCTGTGTAAGCCACCTAAACTCTTGCCAAGATGTGCTTGCAGCACTTGTGTTTTAGACTGTGCTTCAAAGCTCTCCAACAACCCAATCTATCATCAAGGAAATTAAAATTCCTCTTTTAAGACGTTTCCAGACTTCTGCCCAAATCTGCGTTCAGACAGGTCATCGAGGTCACTAACGCCCTCGAATTCCTGCACGTGTTCATAAAACGCGTTCGGGTCATGTCTGACTCGACCCTGCCACACAACCTCCATAGTCCATTATACACGACTCTGCACGTCCGCTATGAACGCGCCCTCAAACCAACCCAACTCCGCACGTCTGTTGTGAACACGCCCTCAAACCAACCCAACTCCGCTCAAAGTGCCCAACCCGCTCATTGTTCTACACGCGCCTTCGGCTGATGCCCGAATCGACCTACGGTTTTGCACAACGCCCTGCCCACGGTGCGGGCGCATGCCTGAACAACTGTGACCCAACTCAACCCGAGTCTGGATGACTTATCTTCGCCAGTTTATCTTCCGCCTTTCGACCTTTACTTAAGCCTTGTTGCAGCTCCGTGTAGGTTCTTGAATGTGTTGATCGAATGGTTGATCCATGATCTGATGTATTTCCTCCTCTACATGACCGCTTATGTATATGTGTTCAGCTCATACATTTACTTCACGGTTGGGGCTCGACACCCATGAAGCCGACCCATCTTCATCCGTAAAGTCCCTCAGTCATGGTGTGACGTTTTTTCCATAACGTCATCTCACCACCAAGGTTTTCCTATAAACACTGCGTCCAAAACTTAGCAGTTTTGGTTGCCTATTTTATCCATCGCTCTTATTGTCACATGGTAGTCAAACATACATCACAAAGTCAGCATCTGTCGTCCATCCGTCCGTCGCATCAGTTGGAGTGTGACCGTCCACTGCACTGTAGAAAATTTCCTTGCTACACAACCATCGTTTCGTTGCATGGCCGCCAAGTTGGGCATCCTTTGCAACAAGGTGTGCACACCGCAATTGGTCATCGCAACTCCATCTCGTGGGCCTTACACCACCCCTCTATGGACCTACCAATTTCGGCTTGGTTGCTCTTCGACTCCCTGTTATCGTTATTGAGATGCCTTTGAGGGTGTTGTGATATTTGATAAGTGATTCTATCGATCCTTACCCCTCTATGGACCCACCAGTTTCTTCTCCTCATGGTTGTGATATATGCGAGAAAGGATTAATTAAATTCTAAATTTTATTTCCTAAGATAATAGACATAATATATATTAATAAAAATGGTGGCTAGATTACTTTAAAATTGTGTAAAAGTTTTGGGTTTATTTTTAGGATTGTGTTAGATTAAGAATCACCGAGAGAAGTAGTGGTGTCTAAAGACATTGTTCCTCAGATCTAACTGGTCACCAAGACCAATTTTACCTGGAGTCTTGTTGGCTTTAAAGTTATATTCCACATGAATACCATGGAAAAAACCACGAGTTTTCAAAAACTTGGAGCTCAAAAAGTGGTTTCTAAAGACATTGTTGCTCAGATCTAACTGGTCTCCAAGACCAATTTTACCAGGAGACTTTTTTCCTTTAAAGTTATATTCCACATGAATACCATGGAAAAAACCACAGGTTTTCATAAACCTGGAGCTCAAAAACATCTCGTAACTTGACCAGTTCAATTTTACTTGAACCACCCTAACAGTCCCCCCCTTAAACTTAACTTGGGGATATTAACCTAGCCCAATCATTCATCAACCATCTCACTTGAGATCTCACATTCCCCCCATCAAGCTAGGACACTAGTACACTTGCCACAATGGTACCTATCCAAGTGGACCATTCCACAACTTGATGACTCCATGCACCACTACACTACATGTATGATTGATCAACTGGTACCTATCCAGGTAGTCCATTCGACAACTTGATGACTCCATGGACCACTACACTACTTGTATGCCTGATCAAAGTCTTAAGGCCTTCCATTATTGAGGCCAACTGGTATCACTCCTCATCACACCACCTTAATCATTTCCAGGAAGTAGAAAATCAAATGCCTTTCCATGATGGATTCTAAGCATTCACCAAAGACATCCTATTCATCGATCTTTTGTTTCTTGTGACACAACCATGGATCTACTTCTTCCAAGACTGTGCAGTCCTCGAGCAAGAAATCTCTCTTCATATGACCATTGTGGTTCTCTGCTGCTACCAATTGTAATTCAACATTTTCGGGCTTCTATCTCAATAAATATTTATCAACCCACTCATGGCTGTTGGCACCATATAATTTTTTTGATATCAGGCTCTGATACCATTTGCTAGGATCATGAAACACTGAGAGAAGTGGTGGTGTCTAAATACACTATTGTTGGGATCCCAGTGGTCACAAGGACAAATTAACAGGGAGTTTTTCAGTCTTTAAATATGTTACATTGGAGATGAATACCATGGAAAATACCACGGGTTCTCATAAATATGGAGCTCAAAAACCACTAATAACTTGACCCATTCAAATTTACTTATCTTTCTTTCATATATTATTGATTGTTTTAATTAAATAACATATTTTATTAATATTATTTATTAATAAAATTTCTTTTTATATGAAATAATAAACACATTTTATGTAAAATTGTTTTCACTTTTTAATTTATAAAATTATACTAATACGTTTTGAGTTGTAAACTATTAGTGTTCTCATTTTCTAAAATGATGTCTAGCGACATGCACAATGTCTAAAAAGCAATCTTATATTGGATATAAGATGAATCTTGTTGGACTTGTTAAAATTCCAAGTCATCGGCTCTTAGACATTGTGCCAATTACAAAGTCTATAGTCTGTATATCATGCTTAATTTTTATCCAATTTGTGCTCATGGCTTCTTAAGGTTAATGTGCTAGGACATTTCATCCTGTACAAAAATATTTCATGATATAAATCATGTTCTCTCTAATTCCCCATTAATCAATCCCCATAACATTAATAATGATTATATCCTCTACTTATCTATTTCAATTTTTATCATTGTAGTGTTATTTCAACAAAGCGATGTGCATGTCATTTAGTATGTGAGAAAGAACATGTCATGATCTCCTATCAACTACAATCACATGAAAAGATTTCCTATATAACATCAAAGACCCACTGATTGCTTTCTGATAAGCATCTATTCTTGATTTTCCCATACAACCCATGGTATGGTGACATTTTAACTATTTTCCCATATGACCCACGGTATGTTAACATTTTAACCTATGTTTGGACTTAGAAGTTTAGCACCTTTTGCACACTTCTCTCCCATGACAATGATGATGCATATGACCCATTGATTACTTTCTATATAAGCATCTATTCTTGATTTTCCCATATGACCCATGGTATGGTGACATTTTAACCATTTTCCCATATGACCCATGGTATGGTGACATTTTAACCATTTTCCCATATGACCCATGGTATGTTGACATTTTAACCTATCTTTGGACTTAGAAGTTTAACACATTTTGCACACTTCTCTCCCATGACAATGATGATGCATATGCCATCAAGCTTCTCAATATCTCGTCATTGCCGAGTCTTATAGAGTTGAGGAGCAGATATGTATTGAGTGTATGCTTCACCCTTGAAAACGGTAAATGGGTCCTATCATTAACTTTGATAAACAAAGGTTATAAAAGCAACACTTCATAATAAAGTACATTAAACTAACACTATTAGGTCAAGATGATCTTGAAATAGAATAAAAAATAGCGTATACAACCTAAAATCTGAGTCTTAGATATGTGTTTTTCATAATATAGTACAACTTCTATTGAATGCTAGGAAATACATTTGTTACTTTGAAATTTCATAGAAAACTTGGAGAGTGGAAGAAATTACTTTATATTTCCAAAAAAAATTGAATTATTGAAAAGCTACCAGCACGAAAAGAAGCAACCATTTACAAAGTGCTCATTTTACGGTGAGAAAACCTTATTGAAAAGTATTATTTTGAACGGGAGAGCAAGAAGCACATAATCGAGATCATTAACTAGTTCCTAAAACATAAAATAGAACAAATAACACATTTGCTATCAAGTTTCTTATTTTTTAAATAATTTATTTATCTTTTAGATCATCTTTAAATAATTCCTAAAGAATAAATCGAGAATGGAATAATATAATATGATTTGTCACGAGAGAAAAGAATCTTCACTGTTTAAAAATGAAGTAAAGAAAATTCGATCATGTCCATATCCTTCAATGTTCAGAGATAAAGTAAAGAAAATGCCTTTAATGATTATGTCTAGACCATTAAATTCCTATTTCTCAAGCTAGAATCGGTAAAAAAAAAAATTGCTTAACTTTTCCAAGTTCAGGATAAAAAGTATTTCTCTCTCAATTGTTTCGGTTTCTTGAAATAGATTTTATGTAAAGGTAAATTTATTGGTCCTTACCTTTTCCATTACAAGGACTATGGTAAATCAATTTTTACTTTGCATATTAGTTTAGTTTTAAGTAAGAACCAAGGACAAAATTCTTACATCTCAATTTTATTTTTTGCTTTAGAAGACTTTTTTGAAATAATTTTTTTTATGTAAAAATAAACTTAATGGATTATAATGATTTTTTTTGAAATGATTTATATATAGAAATGAATTTATTAGTTTTTATTTTTGGAATTATAGTAATCATTTTTTATTTTGCATATTAAATTTGTAAAAAACTAACATTTATTATTATTATTATTTTTTAAATTTATATAAAATTTTCACTCGTAATTAACTGAAAAGGCCTATACATTATACCAATTGGATATTTGAGTAATTAATTTAATTAGTTAATGTTAGTTTCTTAGGACAAAAGAAGTATTTGAGTAATAATTTTAATTATTAAATAATACTAGAATTGAGTAGAAAGGCCAAACTATTATGCTAATCATAAGATATAAGTATTATGCCAATGATAAGAAGCATATTTGAGTATTAATTTACAATTATTGCACATTGTGGTTTAATTATGGTTGGTGTGGCACTAGTTTTTGTTTGCCACTTGGTACGAAATTATAGTAACGAGACTATAATAATCAATTATTTTTATTAAATTTACAACAAAGTCTTCTAATTCATACAATTTTTCTATTTTGATTTCATTATTTAAATTTATTTTAAGTTTTATTTGCCTATTCATTAAATTAGGAGACTCATTTGTAACAATTTCTTAAAAATAAAAAGCACATTTAAATAATAATTTTAATTATATAAAGCTAAAACTTATTTTATCACCACTTCCTAATATTAAATTTTCATCTCTCCATATAAAACTAAAACTCATTCTAATATTACTTCCTAATATTAAATGTTCATTTCTCTATACATAATGCATAGCATATATATATATATATATATATATATATATATATATATATATATATATAATTAATGTATAGCCTATATATATATATAATCTATTATTATACATTATGGTAACTGCATGTCCAGTTGATATGGCACAACCTAGGCACAACCCTCCTCCGTTGCAGCTACTCAAACAACATAATCCCTATATATTCCTCCTGACGAGTAGAATTGGAGCTGAAGTTCCATTCAATGTGTTCCCATTGGAATGGAATCAGTAGATTATAAATTTTTTGCATATGTACCTTTTGAATTATTGCATGTATTGATCTGTATTATAAATCAATTTTAATTTCTTCTTCTAACGTCGTCATTTTCTCGTTCTGCCCTTGTAGGGAAAGGGGAGCATTTTTAGGTCAATATCTTCATAGTGCATTAGTTATGTCTCTCCCTACAAGGTCCACTCGATTGATTGCACATGGGAACTTCCCCACACACTAAAGGGATGTGATCAAGGGAATAGAACCAAAAGAAATAAAACAATCCAAATAAAAAGTACGAAGATAATCTCCCCAAAGGAGACTGATTTGGGCACAAGGGACCCAGAATATACAGTAATGAATGAGTAGCCCAATCCAATGGGGATAGATAATGATGAAAATTCGATGATGTTGATAGTCCAATAGTCATGCAAATGCGAGGCAAATGACATGAAAATATTTGTAGAAAGAGTTTTACTACGATAATACAAATTTTAATTCACGTGGCAATGATCACTAAAAATAATTAATATGAAGAGGTTTGCAATTACACCAAAATTCGTAGTTATTGGTAATTACAAATTTGTAACTAGGATCTTCAGAGTGGAAATTAAGGCAGCGATTACTCCAACACCCTCCTCAAACGCAAATCAACACCCCCTTAAAGGTAGCTCGGAGAATCGAACCTGTGTGCAAACCTGGCTCTAGACTCATGATACCATGAAGAGGTTTGCCATTACACCAAAACCATATGTATTGGTAAACCTCCAAACCGGTGACTAGGATCCCAGGGTGAAAATTACTGATTCCATAAAAGTGTGGTAATTACTCCAACACAATAAAAAAGAAAAAAAATATCTAATTGCTCAAATTAATCACCAACGCAATTAATCACCAACTCAATAAAAAGGAAAAAGTATCTAATTGGTCAAATTAATCGATTTCGACTACTTTCCTGAGGATGTTGTTGGAAATATTGAAGGAAATCAATCACAGAGGGATGCTCCCCCACAAAACAGAGAATCCAAATAAAATGCGGAATTAAACAGTCAACACACAAACAATGTAAAATACAGGAGAAGATTGAAACTTCTTTTCATTCCATCACTCTAAAACCATAATGAAGTTACATTACATATATCAAATGGTCGAAGCCTGAAAAACCTAAACTAATCAACGCTGCTTCAATGCTGTGAACGAACGTTCAACAACATTCGTCCTTGGCCATCAAAAGACCCATTTCTGCATTCAATCGGCATGTAGGTCGTATTCTGCTTATACACAAAAAACACGCGAAGACGCGTTCAAACACACAATCTGGCAGACTTCAAACTTTATGCAATATGGTTCTGGTCCACATCGCATCCGCACAGATCGACGATTATAACATTTAACTCATGGCGCTATCCATTAAACTTTGCGGGCTGCGACATGCGATAGTGACATGGCACTTATCGCATCACAACGAAAATAACTTAGCCTACGGCGGTTTGGCGATAAACTTAAATCTTTGCGCATGCGATATCGCATCACAAATCAAATAACATAGTTTGCGGCTGTTGGAAAGTTAAGTGGTAAAACTTGTGACGCTCGAAATGCACTGCCCTCCTGAGCTTGACACGTGCCCCTTCTTGCGATCGCATTGCAAACAAAATAAAATAACTTGTGGGCGGCATAAAGTTAAAACTTAAAACTTGCGAAGTTCGCTCTACGGGTGGCTTAAAACAAAAGGTAAGTGCGGAAGGCGAAATACAAAGTATTGCGGTGGTTTGTAAGTGCAGTAAAGGTTTTTGGGTCCCGCCGATATCGCGTTGGCAGTAAAATAACTTAACATGCGGTAAGGCTTGCAGTAAGACTTAAATATCGCGAAGTGCGATGAGATTGTGGGTCTCGCCAATATCGCATTAGCGAAGACTTAACTTAGCTTGTAGGCTTAAGAGCTTAAACGATAAAAATTGCGATGTGCGGTATGCGAGCAATAAAGGTTGGTAAGTTGCGATAAGTGTGAAATGCACGATACAAACGAATAAGGCGAAATGCAAAGGTTTGCTCGACGGATTGCTAATGCGGTAAGGTAGGTCCCGCCGATATCGCATCAGCGGGGAAATAACTTGACAAAGGAAAGGCTTACAGGTTAAATGCTAAATGTTGCGAAATGCGTTGCAGGAAAAAATAAAGGGTAAGTCAATGTGGTGGGTGAAGAAAAAATAAATACAGAGTATGGCTTACTCTGTTTGCTATGATAGCGTGAAAACGCCCCCGACACCTTGGATCTGTTGTTGTCCTTCCTACTATCAAAATTGATGAAATTTGTGGGCTGCGCCACTCCTTATTCATTGCAGTGGTTGGGAGTAAAATTCCAACACCCCCCTTTAATCACAACTGCCGCCATCGGTCATTCCCAGGAATTTTTTGAGATACTCAAAACTCTTATGTACTAATGGCTTTGTGAGGATATCAGCAAATTGTTCCTTTGTCTTGCAGTGCTGTAAAAAAATCTCACCATTGTTAACCAATTCTCTTATAAAGTGATATTTTGCATCAATATGCTTTGTTCTCTTATGGAAAATAGAATTCTTTGACAATGCTATTGCTGAGCTATTATCACAATAAATTGTGGTTCCCTTGTCTTGCTCATGACATAAATCTCTCAGCATCCTTCTCATCCAAATTGCTTGACATGTTAATGCTGTTGCTGCCACATATTCTGCTTTTGCTGTTGATAAAACAACTATTCGTTGCTTCTTGATCCCAAATGAAACACATACCCAGATGTGCTCTTCCTATCATCTACACTTCCAGCCCAATCACTGTCAGTGTAAAAAAACAATTTAAAATTATCAGTGGAGGAGTATAGAACACCATACTCCTTCATTCCATTCACATACCTTAAAATTCTCTTAGCTGCTTGCCAATGTGTCTCCTTTGGTGTCTCCATGAATCTGGAAATTAAACTTATAGCATACATAATATCAAGCCTAGTTGCAGTCAAATACAAGAGGCTTCCAACTATGCTCTTGTACAATGTCGGATCGACATTCTTGCTACAATCTTCTTTACTTAACTCTAACCCCATGATAGTTGGAGTTACTGCTGCTTTGCTGTGCTGCATGTTAAACCTCTTCAAAACTTCTGCAACATATTTTTCTTGGGAAATAAATATTCCCTTTTCATTTTTCTTTACTTCTATGCCCAAGAAATATCTCAATAAACCCAAATCAGTCTTTCAAATTCACTCTTCATGACTGCTTTAAAATCAGCAATGATAGAAACTTCATTGCTTGTAAAGATTAAATCATCTACATATAAAACAATGATAATAATCTTACCATCATTTTCTTTGATGTAGAGTGTGGGTTCACCATCACATTTTTCAAACCCAATTTTTGTCAGGTAAGCATTTATCATGCTGTACCATGCTCTTGGTGCTTGCTTCAGCCCATAAAGAGCTTTCTTCAACTTGCACACTTTGTGCTCTTGGCCTTCAATCTCATAGCCTGGAGGTTGTTCAACATATACCTCCTCTTTCAACACTCATTTCAGGAATGCTGAATTCACATCGATTTGGTAGACTTTCCACTTTTGTTGTGCTACTATGGACAACACTGTTCTTACTATTTCCATCCTTGCGACAGGTGCAAAGGTTTCTTCATAGTCTCTTCCTTGTTGCTGCTTGTAGCCTTTCACAACAAGTCTTGCTTTTTGCCTTTCAATCTTGCATTCAACATTTCTCTTGGTCTTATAGACCCATTTTACTCCAATGACTTATTTACCTTGTGGGAGGTCCACTAACTCCCATGTGTCATTCTTTTCTATTGCACCAATCTCTTCATTCATTGCTTCAATCCATTTTTATTCTTTTACTGCATCTTCAAAATGAATTGGGTCATCAACATGACAAAACAAATCAAATAAAGAGTTCAGACCATTATCATTATCAGCTTCTTGCTCATAAATTTCACTCAAATTTTTGAATCTTGGTATTTTTGGTGTGCTTGGAGTTCCACTTGAACTCGAGGGAGTTTCTGATCCCTGTGGTGTGCTTGGAGAAGCACTTCCTTGATTTCTCAAGGCTGTTCTGTTTCCTGCTTGTGGTGTGCTCTGTTGTGCTTTTGTAGGTGGAGGAGGAACCACCGTGGAGGAATTATTTTCTGATGTGCATTCCTCTTTCTCTTCACGAGACACACATGTATTCATGTTCACTGCTTTCTCTAAGCGTCCATCCCAAGCTTCTTCTTCAATAAAATGCACATCTCTGCTGATTATAACTTTCTTGGTGGATGGATTATAGAGTTTGTATGCCTTGGAATCATCACTGTATCCAACAAAGATACACTTCTCCCCCTTGCTATCCAACTTCTTCCTTAGTTGATCTGGGACATGTGCATAAGCCACACATCCGAATACTTTCATGTGAGTGGAAAACTGCTTTGTTCCACTCCATGCTTCTTCCAGAACTCTGTTCATAACAGCTTTGGTTGGGAATCTATTCAAAATATATGCTGCACAATTGAAAACTTCATCCCAATACTCATTTGGAAAATGTTTTGCCTTCAACATGCTTCTGGCCATGTCTATAATGGTCATGTTCTTCCTTTCTGCAACACCGTTCTGTTGTGGTGTGTACCTTGTGGTAAACTGCTTGTGTATGCCATTTTCCCTACAGAAACGTAGGAAATATTTGGAGATATATTCTCCACCTCTGTCAGTTCTTAGCACTTTGATGTAGTGCCCACTCTACTTCTCAACAAGAGCTTTGAAGTGGTAGAATTTTTCAAACACTTCACTCTTATGTTTCAAGAAATACACCCATGTATTTCTGGTGTAATCATCTATGAATGTCAAAACATAAAGGCTACCAGCTAAAGATGGCGTTTGCATTGGTCCACACAAGTTTGAGTGGACAATCTCTAAGGGTGCCTTTGCCCTTATACTCTTCCCTGCTGGGAATGCTTCTCCGTGTTGTTTGCCCAAGATGCAGCCTTCATATAGGTTGTCTGGTTTCTCTATGAGTGGTAATCCTTTTACCATCCCTTTTCTATGCAAGAGGTTCAAACCTCCAAAATTGAGATGTCCAAATCTCAAATGCCATAACTAGTTTTCATCTTTCACTTCTTCTTGAAAGACCTCTTGTGTGACTGTTGCTACAGCACCTCCTTCCTTCAAGTCTGTTCTGAGCTTGAGAGGAAACATCCTATTCTTTGTCATGTGCACTTCTGAAATGACCCTTTTACTTGGAGGTATGTCCATGATAGTATACACATCATTCTTAAAAAACACATTGCAACCCTTGTTCACGAGCTGTCCAATGCTTAGAAGGCTACATTTCAGGCCAGGTACATAATATACATCTGACACAAACTTCTTTTCTCCCTTCCTTGTGAGGATTGATACTCTTCCTTTTCAGTCCCTGTTATCACTTCAGATTTAACATTTTCATCCAGATTTGCAGACATTGCTATGTTTCCAGTTATGTGGTTGCTACAACCTGAGTCTAAGAACCATACATCTTCTTGTTTTTCTTGTGCTACATTACATGTTAAAGGCACATACTCTGGTTTTTATCTTCTTTTGCAAAATTTGCATTTTTCCTATTTCATGTCATTTTGTTTCTTTCTACATTCATTGGCATAATGCCCATACTTTTTACAATAATGAAATTCGACTTGGGATTTTTCATACCTTTGTCCTTGTGCTTGGTGTTGGCTTGAGCCTTCACTTTGATTCTGATTGCTACCCCTTCCACTTGTGCTTGCAGGGCTGTTTCTTCCACCTCTCTGTGGGCTTCTTCATCTTCCTCGGTAGTTTGATCTTTCTTGACCTCTACCTTTGCTAAAAGACATTTGTGTCTTGAAAGCATGCTCCAATGAGGAGTTTTTTGTTCTGTTCATTCTATGTTCATGTGACATCAGGGATGCATGAAGCTCATCCACTGAAAATATTGAGAGATCCTTTGTCTCTTCTATTGCCACTACTATGACATCAAATCTTGAGGGTAGACTTCTCAAGATTTTTTCCACTATTATTATTTCCTCAAGTGTCTCTCCATGAGACCTTATCTGGATGACCAACCCAATCACATGTGTGAAGAATGCGTCTATGTTATCAAACTCTTTCATACAGAGAGTTTCAAAGTCTCTCCTCAGCATTTTTAGCTTTGCTGTCTTCACCTTCTCCATGCCTTGATAGGCTATCTTGAGAATATCCCACGCCTCCTTAGACCTTGTTGCTGCTGCAATCTTTGGGAAAATACTCTCGTGCACTGCTTGAAAGAGATAGAAGAGGGCTTTGGATTCATTCTTCTTATTATCTCTCAACAAGTCTCTTTCTGCTGCTATCAAAGTAGCCAACGTTGCTGCGTCTGTTGGTTCTTGGAAACATTGTTCCACCAGCTCCCATATATCTTGTGAAGCAAACAGGGTTCTCATTGTAATGACTCAATAATCATAATTCTTTCCATTAAACTTTGGTAGTTGGGGATTTATTAGGCTTGTGCCTGCTGCTGCCATTAGGACTGTGTAAACAAACAATCAACCTTGACTGTGTCAAACAAAGGCTTTGTCAGTGTTGGAGAAATCTACTTCTCAAACCAATCTTACAGCTTCTACAGCAAAGAGAGCGAGCTCGTGCTTCTTTGACTGAGAGCCTAGACCTGCTTCGATACCATGTTGGAAATATTGAAGGAAATAAATCGCAGAGGGATGCTCCCCCACAACACAGAGAATCCAAATAAAATGCATAATTAAACAGTCAACACATAGACAATGTAAAATACAGGAGAGGATTGAAACTTTTTTTCATTCCATCACTCTAAAAACATAATGAAGTTACATTACATATATCAAATGGTCGAAGCCTGAAAAACCTAAACTAATCATTGCTGCTTCAATGCTGTGAACGAACATTCAACAACATTCGTCCTTCGCCGTCAAAAGACCCTTTTCTGCATTCAATCGGCACACAGGCCATATTCTGCTTATACAGAAAAAACGCGCGAAGACGCATTCAAACACACAAACTGGAGGACTTCAAACTTGATGCAATATGGTTTTGGTCCACATCACATCCGCAAATATTGGCAATTATAACATTTAACTCATGGCGCTATCCATTAAACTTTGCGATCACTTATTTCATCGCAACCAAAATAACTTAGCCTGTGGCGGTTTGGCGATAAACTTAAATCTTTGCGCATGCGATATGCGATAGCAATATCGCATCACAAATCAAATAACATAGCTTGCGGCTGCTGGAAAGGTAAGTGGTAAAACTTGCGATGCACGAAATGCGGTGCCCTCCTGAGCTTGACACGTGCCCCCTCTTGCGATCACATCGCAAACAAAATAAAATAACTTGCGGGTGGCTTAAAACAAAAGGTAAGTGCGGAAGGCGAAATATAAGGGATTGCAGTTGTTTGCAAATGCGGTAAAGGTTTGTGGGTCCCGCCGATATCGTGTCGGCAGTAAAATAACTTAACATGCTGTAAGGCTTGAGGTAAGACTTAAATCTTGCGGAGTTCGATGAGATTGTGGGTCCCGCCGATATCACATCGGCGAAGAGTTAACTTAGCTTGCGGGTTTAAGAGTTTAAACGATAAAAGTTGCGATGTGCAGTATGCGGGCGGTAAAGGTTGGTAAGTTGCAATAAGTTCGAAATGCACGAATACAAAGAAATAATTCGGAATGCAAAGATTTTCTTGGCGGATTGGTAATGCGGTAAGGTAGGTCCTGCCGATGCCAGGCGGGGAAATAACTTAACAAAGGAAAGACTTACAGGTTAAATGCTAAATGTTGTAAAATACATTGTGGGCAAAAATAAAAGGTAAGTCAATGTGGTGGGTGAAGAAAAAATAAATACAGAGTATGGTTTGTACTTTGTTTGTTGTGGTAGCGTGAAATCCCCCCGGCTCCTTGGATCTGCTGCTGTCCTTTTTGCTATCAAAATTGATGAAATTTGTGGGGTACGCCACTCCTTATTCATGGCGGTGATTGGAAGTAAACTTCCAACAAATTTCCCTGGCTTCAAACCTGCAATCTCCAGTTGCTACGAAACCCTCATCCTACGTTAATGTAGGCACTCAACCTGATAGGGATGTAACGACCTGTTGAGAAGCACTAATAGTTTCTCTATATGTATTTGGTGATTATAAAAAATCCAGAACACATATATTAGCTCATATATCACAATATTCAGTACAAATACATAGCTCATATATCGCGATAACCAGAACAAACCACATCTAAGATTGCACATGTGGACACCTGTTACTACGAACACTTACTGATCCATGCACGAGGCCAGTGTGGCTGTCAAAGGCACTGGAACCTGACAAGCTTACACTTAGTGATCCATGCATGAGGCAAGTGTGGTTGTCAAAGGCACTGCAACCTGACAAGCTCAACAACTGCACACAACAAGACAACAAGTGGGACAGCCTAGAATGTCTCGTCACAGTTTTGTTTGCACACACTTCCTCTCTAGCTTCCCGTGAAGGTTCTTGAACGACACTAAGCAACATCATTGTAAGAAAATACATGCTTTATTCATATGCAGCAATATTGAAACTTCAGGTTTTCTCCTCTATGCACAACTATTAATGTGGGGTTCCTCTTAGGATCGAGGCAATAGAAAGGCCTACTCTATCTCTATAAAATCTAACCCCATTCAGATTCTCACAGTGGAAATAGGATCGAGGCAATAGAAAGGCCTACTCTATCTCTATAAAATCTAACCCAATTCAGATTCTCACAATGGCAGGGTGGAGAATAGTGCAGTGGGGCATAGTATATGCCACTCTGCAGAATCTTCTGGTAACACTGAGGAACAATGGCATGCTATCACTGAACATTTCCCCTACGCAATAGACTAAAAACTATTATGGTAACACTGAGGAACAATGGCATGCTATCATTGAACATTTCCCCTGAGCAATAGGCTAAAAACATAGAAGAGCTGGATAATGGACCCAATCAAGCTCATACCTTTCTTGCCTGAGTGTAGTGAAGGGAAGGAGGAATGGTCCTTTTACTATTGTATAATGCTTAAGATTCAGGCTATTCATGTTTGCCTGGTACGATTGCTGTGAGGACTTTTTCAGTGATTTCCAGTTATATCTTCTACTATGCATGGTATGTGGAGTTTGAGGTGGTGCCAGTAGTCGTGCCAATAAAGGGCTGAGTGAAATTCAAACACCATATAGAAAATAAGTGATTTTGAGTAAAATCTTCTCCCTTGCATTGCATGTAGAGGTTGAAGTGGTAGTAGTGGCCATGCTGATAAAGTGCTGGGACTTGCTGCCTCCCAACTCCCCTTGTTTTGACATGGAGAGTCATATGATTTAACTTCTCAAGTACTATTATACTATGGTATTTCTTTATTGTTTAATCAATTTGTTTTGTTTTTTGGGTTATAAATAACTTATTTGCAGAAATAAATCATTTGACTTTTGATTAGTACTTTATGAGAATAATTTCTTCGTTTATGTTTACATCTCATTATTATATGCTAAATGTTGATGTTGGTATCAAAAGTATTTTCTCCATTTTGGACTCAGCAGCCCCTACCATTATAGCCGATCGAAACTGAAGCTAGAAAAAGGCCCATGAGATGAACCTTTATTTTTAATGAAAGGTTGGATGAAATATGGAACTTAATCTCCGACTAATTTTCTTTTTTTTTTTTATGATATTTAAGTATTCTGATGCTTATTCTTCGATAGAAGTCACTCTTCTTTATGTATAATCCAGGTTTTTCCGCATCGGATCTATTATTTTTGCGTTGCATCACACAAGTGATATCTTATTGGAAACAACGAAGCTCTTTCAGTATGGTGGCAAGAATTTTGCAGCTGTAACGAGCTTTGTGCTTTTTTCCCTTTCATGGTTTTTGATCCGCTTGATATATTACCCATTCTGGATCATCGGGAGTTTAAGGTTTTCTGATATCCTTTCTCAAATTTTCAGATCATGGGTTCTTACTGTCATTTTGAAGGTCAAATGTCTGCTATTTCATTGAATATAATATAATACTTACACTATGGGTTTTCCACTTTCTCTTGCAGTTATGATGGTATTGAGTCCCTAAATCTCCCAGATCCCTATCACATATGGATCTATTATGTATTTAATACGCTGCTTTTGACTCTCCTCGTGTTTCATATGTATTGGTGGAAGCTTATATGTTCCATGGTTTTGAGGCAGTTGAAAAATAATGGTACAGTTTATGAAGACATTAGATCAGGTAAGTGGGTAGATTCCCTTTTCTCCACCATCAGATGGATGCCATCATTTCTTTGTTTAGCTGCCACGTACTCTTCTTTTTTCACAAGTGTTTTCTGTTAATTAACTGTCTCAAGGGAGGAGATCTTCATGTTTCCCTTGATAATCAAGCACTGTCTCATATTTCTAAGAAAAAATAATTTTTTTGACCTTCACAATTCCAGATTCTGAAGACGAGCAGTAGCTAAAGCACGAATATTAGGCAATGCTTATTTTTCAGTCCATCGGCCCATTAATGCGCCGAGGGATGAAATCCCCACCGTCAGATTAAAGCAGTGCATCATCCTACGGTGGGGATTTCATCTCTCGGAGCATTAATGGGCCGATAGACTGAAAAATAAGCTTTGCCCGAATATTATGGGCATGTTTGGAAAAGGTACTGTGGTTTTCAGGCTGATACAAGATCCCAAAGACCATAGAATTCTTAGTTTAAGGATTATTTCTGACTCAGTTGTATATTATGAAAACTGATAGATCTCAAAATGTTGTGTTTTTGCACTTGAATAGATTGGTAACATTCACATACAGTGTCTGCTGAAATAGGCTTTATGTCTGGCCAAGCTCATCTTTCCCGTTCTTGTAAAGTCAGGCATGATATCTAAACATATATCCAATAGCCTATACTCTAGCTTAGTCTCCACCCTTTATCAGTTCATCAGCATGCTCATGTTTTTTGAACCTAACTTAATATTTATAATTCCCATCTAATGATTCACATCATTTGTTTGTGTGAATGCAGTTCCAAGTTACCTAGAGGCATCTCTTACACATCCAAGAATTAGTTGTTAATCGTGCTTCCGCATTCATACTTATTTCCCTTCATTCTGCAGATTTATTACTTGTAAATTCGTTGATTCTTTAACGTCAAAACCAGCAAGCATCATCACAACATGAAAATTATGTTTCTAATAAAAAAAATTGGCATATTAGTTAGTGGTCGATCACCTCTTTGATAAAAGATCTAACAACACGCCAACACGATATTGGTCACTATAGGAAACATCAATTTGTTAATTTTGAATCTCATTGCCATGAATAGAAATTACATTAAATTAATTAGTGTAAAGTTACAATTATTAGGATAAACATGTCTCTCATATGGTATATAATGAGTCTGATTGAATAACTAATGCCATCACTGCATCAAATATTCATTGATATATATTTTATTTTGTATATTTATAGGGGTTCATTTGCATTGTTTCGCTTAGGATAGGTGAATCGAACACCATGGATTTAGATGCTGGGTTTTTGGTAATTTGTTTTTATTTAAGTTATTAAACGAGATATTTTGATTGTTTTTTCTTACATTTATAATTAAATATTTAATGTTAATAATTAATTAATAATTTATGAAATAATGTGTGTTTTTATTTTCTATGATTTATATAGAAAAAGGATGTAAGAAGTTAATTATTATTTAATGAGTAGACGTCTAATTATGAGATAATGAATGACATAATATACTTGGATGCCATTATGAATAATAATTTTTACATTTTATATGGTGTAAATTAGTACAAACATGTATAACTCAGGTATGATTTTAGTTATTTTGAGTAAGGTATAAATTTGGTAATTAAATGAATCTCTTCTTAGTACTAGGACCAACACTAATCACTTCTACTTGGTAAGATGAGCTTATAGGGTTTTTTTATATCATCGATAATCTTTTTGCTATTTTTCTATCTACCACACAATAATTATGGGTGTAGATGATTTGATAAATGAGATTTATGATTGAATACATGTTATAACTTGATATACTATTGTTATGATGTGAGTGAGAGATTAGGACCAACACTAATCACTTCTACTTGGTAAGATGAGCTTTTAGGGCCTTTCTATATCACTGACAACCATTTTGTTATTTTGGTATCGACCGTATAATAATTATGGGTGAAGATGATTTGATAAATGAGATTTATGATTGAATACATGTTATAACTTGATATATTCTTGTTATGATGTGAGTGAGAGATTGGTAGGTAGGAATGTTGATAGAGAGGCTTGAAGAGTTAGTTTAATGATAGATCTAGTTGTTATGATGTGAGTGAGAGATTGGTAGGTAAGAATGTTGATAGAGGGGTTTGAAGAGTTAGTTCAATGATAGATCTAGTAGAGCCCACACCTATAAAGGATTTTAATAAAAGTACCATGATATGGCTTTGGGGTAAGGTATATCACAATCACTAATTTTATACCATGTTGTTATTACTCTCTCCATAATCAAAGTGGATCATTGATGTTTGAAGACATGAGGAGAGCCATCTTCATGCAAATCCTAAGAAATGGTGTGAGATCACTAGGAAAGGTGAAATCAGTGAGTATGTACAATATTTCTAGGAAGCAGAAAACTAGTGACTACATAAATTATCATGATCTGTGAGATTCCTTAGAATATTTTAGCTTGAGGAGTGCAATATAAATCAAGTACTAAGAGGCGAGAAACTAGTAACTAAGAAAAAATAATAAAAATAATACTTGGAAACAATGAAAAAAAAAAACAAATACTCTGAGGCAATGAGACACAACTCATAGGTGAGATATTGTACACATTGTAACATTTCTCTCACTCTCAGACAAATTTGAGATATTGTACACATTGTAACATTGCTCTCACTCTCAGACAAATTTATTTGATCAATAATGCATGTATTTGTAGGAGTACAATATGGTTCAACAATTTGAACAAACTCCTAAAATATAAGATCTAGAAACTAATTATGAATGCAATCCTAATGACACTTTAACAAAGTCTAATAATGAATTTATCCACTAGATCTCTAACACTCCCCCTACACCTAACTAATTTCTACATATTTCAAAATTTTCATTTCGAAGAGGATTTGTGGAGATGTCAACCACATTTTCATCTTTATTACAATAAATAATATCAATCACCTTTGACTATATATTTTCCCTTGGGAGATTATGATGGTTCTCAATATGCTTTGATATAGCACGATACATAGGATTTTTGGCTAATTTGATGGAGATTTTATTATCATGTTTGATAATCGTTGTCATTTTTTGTTCTTCTCCCATATTTTCAAGATTTTTCTTAAACCAAACTTCCTCACAAGTAGAAATGCATATGGGTTTGTACTCAGGTTCAGTTGATGACAAAGAAACAATTGGATTTTTCTTGTTGCTCCATGACACATTCCTGAATCCAAAGCTAAACACATATCCTATGGTTGTTTTTTAGTTATCAGGATTTCCAACCCAATTTGAATCATAATAACTTGCCAACTCAACATCAAACTCATTAATATATTTAACGAAAATTAGTAGCCCCTTTCAGATATTGATAGACTCTCTCTGCTACTTTCTTGTGGCTTTCATGAGGCTTGACCATGAATTGACTACAGATGTTGACTGAATATGTTATATTTGGCTTGGTTGTAATGAGATAGTTTTAACTTCTAACCAACTAACGATACAAAGTACCATCCAACTCTTGTTTCATCATCATTATAGAGCATTATGTTCTAGAGAAATAGAAACTACTTTACATTCATTCATGTTAAACATTTTAAGTAATTTTCATATATTTACTTTCATTGACATTTTAAGTAATTTTTATATATTTACTTTCATTGAGGAAATTTCAGCCTAAAAGTGGCCTCCTAAGGAACAACAATAAAATAATAGTTAAAATAATAAAGTAAGAGTTATGAATTTTGGAGGGGAAAAAATTATTTTTTTATTTGTATTTTTTGTTTATTTCCTTATATATTTACTCAAATTTCAAGTATCCAATGAGTACCTATTATCCATACCTTTGAGAAGACTCACATTGGTAAAAATTGAAGATACTTTAAAAAAATGTGTTCAACACACTTTTTGGCTTATCAGGTTGAAAGTCATATTAGATGATAATGATGATCAGGTTTCACTTATCTTGGAAACTAGGCCAATAAGAGTTTTAATCTTCTTAACTTATCTTTGTTTATCATTAATCATTATTGACTGACTCTAAAGAAAATATGAAACAAAAGATCCCAAAATATTGTCATTTTCCCAATAATGGTGCCGAAATGTGACAAACTTAAACAATGTACAAGAAAAACCCTACTTTAAATTTCAATTTAGGATTGTAAGCTTTAAAAACATTTTACACTATATATGTAGTTTTGAAAGATAAATTCTTAAGCCTTATGTACTTACAAAAAATTTAAAAACATTTTACACTATATATGTAGTTTTGAAAGCTAAATTCAAATTTATATAGTATGGAAATATTTTATAAACAAAATTAATGGAAAATTAGATGGAATATTATAGTCTATATTGGCTAACCAAGAAAGACAAATAACAAGTAAAATTATGAAACTATTCTATTAACTTCACAACTAAATTCTAAATAAAATTGATTATCTATTGCTACATAAATTAATTATAGCCGTTTAAATAAACATTAATCAATTAGAGGAAACAGTATTACAGTGACTCAGATAAATTCAAGAAACGAACTATAATAATGCTACAAAAGTTATGTACAACTCATGCTATAATAACAAATTATAACTATAATAAATCTAAGTTAAAGTTAAAATAAAAAATAAATTACAACTACAACAACTAAAAGAAAACCTAACTACAATAATCATCTTATCCTGAAACTAAACAATCCTATGAAAGATATATATATGAGGAAGAAATATGTCCTAAACACACATAAAACAAAAAATTGTTACAATGAGTACACCTTTCAACAAATAATTATATGCACATGTAACAAAATAAATAAACAAGGATGAAAGAGAATTACAATCACCATGGTTGTAGAGTTTCCCTTACTCCACAATTCATCATGATCAAAGAGGTACATGCTGATCAACTCACACAAGAATTACGAACTTGTAATTACTTTGTATTCAACTATAGAAAGTGATAAGAACAATCAAACTCTTTCTAGTTCTTTTCTTTTGTATTTTATACCAAAAATTATTAATTTTTATGCAACTAATTTACTTACTTCCAATAGTTCAGTCTTTGCATGAAGGAAAATAATTATTTTTTCGTCAAAACAAATTATCAACTACTAACTACACAATTGTTTGAACTAAGTATGAGAATTTTTCCCTATATTCAGGCTAAGTAGATTGAATGATCTTACGATAACATGGACAAATTTACATAAGGATGTCATGGAATTTTTTTTTTAATATGATAGTATGATAAAAGTAAATATTTATGAAAAACATGTCACTCTACTACTGATAAAAATTACTTTATCATAAATATTTACTTTTACCATATTTATGATATTCTTCAAAATTCTTTAGAGACTTCCATTATTAATTGAATGTCTTGATGCTAGTGAAAGAGTCTTCAAGAATTGTTGCTAATAAGAAAATTTAACAAGAAATTGTTAACATCTGATCCTACAATGTTGATTCTAACATAAAAGTAATTAGGTGTCTTGTTTGAACCTGCAAAACACACATTATCCATCTAAAACACAAACGAGCCGATAATTTCGTTAATTTCCCATTAAAAAGATCATTCCTTCATACATAATCCAAAAATATTAAGTGTGGTATAAAAGTGGTAGAAATCAAAGTAAAATGAGGAAATGGTGAAGAGCGAAGGTTGAATTTTAAGTGAAAAAGGCGGTTTAATGTGCAATTGAGGAGTGAATTAATAGACCTCATTAATCCCCTACCTCGTAGTACTTAAAGGCTCTTCTCTTTGATATGTACCAATATTTGATTCCATAGTAGTGTATTTTCCCCATAGACTATAGGAACAATGCAATTGTTGCACCCATTACCAATAATGTTTCCTAGTAACTTATAAAGAGTTCCAATCTGAACTCTCCTTAGCAATACTATTACTCGTTGGAAATTCCTACATGTATCCTTTTCAAACATTCCTTTTACACCTACAACATCCATCTTCCTCATAGAAATCAAATTTATGGCCAATCCTAAGATGTGAAGAACACCAAGGAGTGTTTTATTAGTTCCATCAATGATCTTCAACTTGAATTTTCATCATCTTATGATTCTGGCCATCAATTTGTCTCTTAGGAAAACAACATTGCCATCATACGTTTATACTCCCAAAATCACTCCTTGTGAGGAATCATATTAAAATATGCATCTGAGTCGAATAACCATGCCTCATGCTTTGCATGTGTGTTTCGAGAAGACAAGTACACATCCCATTCTTTGATTAGAGATTTTTTTTTTATTTTAAAGAAGGAGCATCATCAGATACCTTCCCTCTCAACAATTTTTGATGTACAATGTTTCTTGTAATGCCATTATTTTCCACGTCTCCCGCATACCTTTACAAATTTTCTTGGAGATTTAGATATCCAACTTGAGGGTTTATTTTTATTTCTACCCTAGGAATGTCATCTTACATATAAGGAATCTGCATTTTGACTTTGCATGTTTTTTATTTTGATCTCCTCTAGTAATATATATGATACTATTTCATCAATTCGTGAATTAGTTTCATTACTACGTATGGTAACAACCATACTATCCCATGAGTCCGGTGAACAATACAAAAAATTAATACACTTATCTTCATTTGAAATCTTAATATCAATATATAATGGTTGAATTACCACAATGTTGAAGGCATTCATATGATTTGTCATCAAGGCTCCACCATTCATCCTTAGGTTATACAACTTTCATAGGAACAATTTGTTCACCAGAGAATTAGGTTGGTACAAAGCCCCTAAATCGTTCCACAATGCCTTACTTTGACTTCACCTAAAAAATTCAGTAATATATTGAATCTAAGAGACAATTTTATTGTTCTTTTTTATTTTAGATCTAACTTGGTCTACTATTTTATCAACATCCCCATTGGTGTAGTACCTAGATTTACAGTGATTTAGGGATATTTATCCACCAAAATATCTTTCATATAGCTCAAAATTATGCCCATTGAATTTCTTGATTTCTATCTTTGAACCCCTCATCATTTCGTTTAACCATAGGAATTGATACCATAGATATCCCAATATAACATTGTTTTTCATGGGCCTTGTTGTCGTAAAACCTAGCAGGCTTTAGAGGGGGTTACACTACAAGGCTATTAATAGACCAATATACAAAAATGGGGTAGTGGCCCACTTTCATCATAGCCAAAACCATGTTATCTTGAAATATTTTCACTAATGGGAGGAGTCTCGGTATGTGAGAAAGTCACCTAATGGGTATTTTAGGGTTAGGGTACAAAGTGACTCAATGAGACCTCACAATTTAGGTTTAGTGCTCCAATTGAAGGAAAATCACTTTCTCCATAAAGGACTAGGGTTAAGGGCACAAGACCTAGGGCTTGATTGAATGGTTGAGTGTCAGGGTGGCCAAAGGTTAAGTCATGGAGAAAGGGTTTCCAACAATGATTTTCAGTAAGGACAAGGAAAATGAAACCCTCAATAAGCCCCCAAGTTGAAGCTAAATCCAAACTAGGGTTAACTTAGGGATAATAACTAGGGAAAAAATATATATGGATGAAATTGAAGTGAATTTCTACCAAAAGGAGGGATTTTGTGGCAACCACTGTCCTCTTGGAATTTATACTCTCAAAATATGGAAATTCATCTTACCTAAGAATTCATACCAAGCCCTAGCTTGGTCGTGTAGCCCTAAAGGGGCCAAATTAGGGAAAGAGAAAATAGACAAAAAAATATGGATTTGATCATCAACAAGGAATGTTAGTGCCTAGGTCCTTGGGAGAATGGAGTCTATGATTTTATTAATCAACCAAAATTTTTCTAAGGAGGCTAAATCCTTGATTCCCTAGCATCAGAAAACCCTAACAATTACCTTTACAAATTGGTCAAGGAGTTTTATAAGAGAACCAATTAAAGTTCACCACTAGGAAATTCATTACATAATATTCATGAGTAATTCATATTATAGTGACATATAGATATCATTCAATATATTTTCAACAAATCAAGGCACAATAACAAACCCTAGATTCAACATATTCCATACATTATACATAGAGAAACTAAATATTCAACAACGAGTTCACTTATTAAATAACAAGCAAAAGATTCCATCCACTGATCCAAGATAATATCTCCAAAGACAAATGATTTGCTCCAAATGTCAAAATGTATCCATAGAAACGAAATAATGTTGATGTCATTCATGCATAGTGCCTTCTAGGGCATGTGTTCAGGGATAGGGGTGTCACGTTATGTGCAGAAGCCCTCTAAAATAATTTCATAAGGGCTAGTCCTTAATTATTTATAAATATCCCTCCGTGGACACTTATTTTGATTTTGGGGTACAAAAGTGGTCTGATGGGGCTCCAATGTTAGGGGCTTTCAAGGTGGTGGTAGCCCTCCCATGTCTCAAGGTGTTATACCATCCTCCTCTAGGTCGTGGATCAACTACCAATTTATCATGAAGTGCTAAGCTATCTGGGGACTTGTTGGTCTAGGTGCATCATCTAGTAAAATTCATCAATGTAGGGAAAAGTGCTTGAACGTTGTGGATGTTGGAGGTTCCCATGACTATGTGTGATTCTCTTCTATAGCTTGGAAACCCAAGGCTCTCAACACTCCACCTATGGGTGTCAATATGCTCCTCTAAGAGACTTGGGCACCAGTTAAGTTACCCAAACCATGGATGTGGAACCACCTAACAATTACACACAATATGCAGTGCTAGAATCTACATCATCATGTACATTTAATCATTTTTTCATCTAACTGAGCCAATCTTGAAATTGGGAATTTGACACTTCAAATAAGGTTTCCCTTCCAAAATTAAGGCTATGAACTCATAATAGTGTTACCTCCCAACATAGGAGTGGCTAATATGCCATTCAATTAGGTGCTTCCAACCCCCAAGGGGAAGTGACATGTCCTTGGTTCACCCTTAAATTGATAAGTCTCATTGAGTCACCTTGTACTTGAACCCTAGAATATCCATTAGGTGACTGTATCACATATCGAGACTCCTCCCATCGGCAAAAATATGTAAGTATAGGTTTTTGGTTGTGGTGACAGTGGCCCACTACCCAACTAATGTCTCTTGGTATAGTAATAACCTTGTAGGGTGCCCCTCCCTAAGGCCTACCATATTTTGCGGCAACGAGCCTAACCCAAACCCTTAGCCATTAGGGTGTCCCCTTGAAGAAAAAATGCTTTGATACCAAATGTTGGATATAACCTTGTACAATTAATTGTTGGAAATATATTTTTAATATAAACCAAAAAAATGTAATGGCGCACAAACACATTTAACACAATGTCTTACTCTAAAACCCGAACGAGGAAAACCAAAAATATTCTTTCAATATATTATCTCTCTACAATGTTGCAATACAACATGTACATCTTGTGACATTGATAAACCCCTAATCCATTAAACCTAGATTAGAATACAACTATAGTTCCTTAATTGGAATTATAAATCCATACATTGCACCACCATGTGTCATAAAACTGCTAAAAGTGAATATTATTTGCTAAAAATTGTGAAACATGAATGCAAAAAAATTCCCAAAAAAATAAATTCCAGGGGCTCTACTCTCGAACCCCAGCTGCATACGAATCATGCATGGGGATACTCATGCAAGAATATAACACACCCATGAGATATTCCATTAATTAATAGCCTTGAAAAGATACTTTAAATCTACTTGTTTTTTTTCTCTTAAAAATTATTTTAAAAACTACAAAATACAAAAAAAAATGAAATAGCATGAGTGAAGGTGGAAAAACTAGAGGGATGTGATAGGAGCTTAATACTCAAGGCACCTCTTCCATGAATCAATATAAAAATTTTGATACTTGAGAAGATTTAAATTATTTTATACAAGTTTGAATTGGATGATGCAGAGCAAGAAACCAAAGGGTGGTAGTATGCACAAAAATTGTGTTATCAAAACATCCCCATCAGAAAGAAAACTACATGTCACTTTTCTATGGAACCATTAGTAACATAATGCTAAAAGAATGCGAATTTCGAATAATAAGAGCATAAATCAAAGCTAAACAAATACAACATATAATAATATGGTTCTATATGCAACACCCTTAAACATGTGATACAAAATGTGATAACATAATAATCAATGAAGCATAGTGAAGTAATCATTGAAAATTTGTCAAGAAATGAGCACAAAATTATGACACTGAAATTGATTGAAAATCATGACAATAAATATAATAGTAACCATATTAAGGGAGACATCAATTAGGTTGATCTACGATAGTTGGGAGGAATTATTATAATCCTCTCGACCTAGTTTCAACTCCCGCAAGTGACATGGTAAGAATTGTTGGAATGGATTTGGGCCTTGTTGTTGAGTCTGAGTAGTCCTTAATGAAAAAAACATGTATATTCCCTATATGAAATATAAATATATTTCTCGTTGAAAAAGAAAAAGAGAAAGAAAACTATACTAACGAATGCATAAAAAAATACCCAAGGAATGCTTAAAGAACACAAGGCAAGAAAATTCTAAATCATTACATTACGAAGTTAATGAGATTAAATTATGATAGAGGCAATAAAATAATATCGAAGAAATGCCTAGAAATTAATAAGACACAAGGGAATAATGTAGTGTGTTAGATTGTCAACGCAAGACACTTATGAGCTCTAAAATGCATCAAACAGGAATATGAAAATTCAAATCAAATTAGTAACAATAATTCAAGTGCAATGGAGAAATCACTCTACATACGTAATAACACAAGATTTCAAGCACTAGCACAATAAACCTATTTATGACAAAATACTACATTAGAAATTGCAAGACAATAAAAAAGAAGAGAGAATGAAAAAAATATCAAATAGACTAAGTAGCTAAAAGACCAATTCAAACTCCTTGTATTGTGTTGCTAGATTTGAATAAAATTAAATAATGATTTCATTGAGAGGACTAATGCACACTAAGTGTGGTTCATTTTGCATGCACAATTAGTAAAAAAACAACTCTCTCTTAGTTGTTGGGTTTAAAATAGAGTTATGCTCAATAAGAAAGTTGATTAAGGATATAATGAATAAAAAATAAGTGAGCACTGAATAAAAATCTCACACACTCTGCTCCTTATTCAAGAAATATAGAAAATCCTGAAAAATAGGACTACAAATCAAGAGACAAGGTTGTCTAGAATAAAGGGATAACTTATATGATTTATCTCCAAAATAGGAAGGATGTGTGCATTTGTGGATATGGTGGGTATGGATTAAAAAGTGTGCATTGATGGATAATAAATAACCACGTTACTTCCCATTCCGTGCCCAATTATTGCCACAACTCATCCTACATGGTAGTCCCTGTTAAAAATAGACATACTACAAATTGTAACTACTAAAGACATTAAGACCTCCTAAAGAGTTGGTAATGTGCATGTACATCAACACCCACTTGAATTGCAACTGGTATGTGCTCAATAAACGAGCCTTGGTAATTTTCATTCATATTAGGTACTCAAGTACAAAACAATTATCTTTGTCTCAACAATTTGCAAGCATGTTAGCTACTAGTGTATAAAGAAATTATGCAAACACAATATGACAAAGGTGGCATCAATAGGGAATATCGAGTGGGAAGAATCTTCCCTCTCCCCTACCCTCCCCCTTAAAATATAATATATAGTGTCTACTATGTTGTTGCTATGAAGAGGGATGGCGTTGTTGATCAACAACCCCATCATTGATTTACCCTCGGATCCTTCTTGTCCCATCATGTGAGAAGTCCTTGGATGCTAGTTAAGATTTGTACTTTCCTACAATAGAAATGAGTGGCCATTGAGTACCAAAAAACTAAAATCTAGTTCTTTGTATCTTGACAGTATCACCCACTAGCTCGCTAGTTATGTATCAAGTATGATGTGACTTCTATGTCTTGTGATCTATATTTACAATAGGACGCTCATGGAATTCTAAATCAAAATTTGAAATATGATTAGAAATTTGACCTGAAGAGTGTGTAAGAATATTTCGAATATCTATCTCAAGAAGAGGTAAAAATGGTGCAAATGGTTCTTCTTGGACTACATGCAAGGGACCTTCCTCAACCTTGTCATCTAATTTTCTTTTTTTAACTTCATGTGGATGGGTTAGAAGAGAAACATAATTTGATTTTGGAATGAAATGAGATAATTAATGCAACCTATAATGATGATCCACCTCCCCAAATACAAGTTTGGAACCATATGCCATCTCTAAAATTATTATTGAATTTCAAGTGAACTCTGCCTTCTTTACAATTGAAATAGGCTTTAAATCAATACCTAGATCGAGTCTATAAAGTCCCTTGTTATGCAGTAGAAGTAGGACCTTGAGCTTCCACTTAGAGTAGTTGAATATAGTTAGAATCACACTAATAGTGAGAATGATCCATCCTCTTTGGAGTGTTCAACCATGTATGACCTCCAATAATATGATTATATTCCTCACAAACTTCTTAAATGCCTTAATACCATGTAGGATTTTGATCACAAGTACACGAATCTAGTTGTAACAAAAAACTACACTAGAAATTGCAAGATAATAAGAGAGAAGAGAGTGAAATAACACTCTAATAGACTAAGTAATTGAAATAAAAATTTGAATTCCGTGTAGTACATTGCTTGACTTGAGTACAATTAAATAACACTCTGATAGAGAGGAATTCTGCACACTAAATGTGGTTTCTTGTGTATGGGAAACCAATTTAACTATCCCAAAAATAAAGATGTAGGGTGTAAAATAAAGATAGGATCAATAAGAGAGTTGAATAAGGATAGGATGAACCAAAAATAAGTAAGAATTGAAGAAATAACTCACACATTCTGCTCCTAACTCTAGAAATATAGAATAAAACCAAAAATAAGATAAGGTTTCCTAGAATAAAGGGATAAGTGGATAAGGTGTCTCCAGAAATACGAAGAAAGTGATGTCATTACTCAGTTAATTCCCAATCACTACTACAAGTCATCCAACATGGAGACCCTTGCTAAAAATGGACATACTATAAATAGTAAATGATAAAAATAGTAGGGCCTCCTAAAGTGTAGGCAATGTGCATGTACACCAACAGACAATGTATATTTAATAAATACCTATGGATACATGCACCTAACCTAAGTACATATATGGATGGGGAAAAATGGGACTCATGCAAGTGTACACCAACTTTTTTTTATAAATCAACATCAAGCATATACATTTTCTTACATGTAATTGGATAACATGCACACATCTCTAGGTAAAATAAATTGATGGGAACACAACTATTGACAACTATGTCTTCTCTAGAAGGAAACACCAACTACATACCTTTGTATGGCCAAAGTGAAACCACATAAAAAAATGAAGGTAATAATTGAATGTACCCCATAACTAACATGTATTTTTCCAAGCAAAGAGCATCAATCAAAGTTAGCTTTTAATTCGTGGCCCAAAAGAATAACCACAATTGCATTCCATGATTTCCACAACAACATGACATCTTACCAAGCAAGGAATGTGAATACATACATGAGAATTGCAATAACAACAACAACCTCATCATATATTGATAGTGTCTATATAAAAGGTCACCTCAGAGTGAAGAAGGACAAATGGAAAGGATGAGATGAGAGACCCAACACCATTCCCACTCAGGAATAGACCCATTGCTAATAAAATCTAAAAACCATACATACAAGTGAGGAAAAAAACACACATCACCAAGCAGAGGGACAACATTGATGGAAAATGCAATAACGGGGGAAAGCCCAGGGAATAATCTAACAAATAAAATTAAGAGAGCAAAAAAGGTTAAAATTTTCTTCCAAACCTAATAAACAAACACAAAGTCTTTCCATCCTTTTGACATTAAAAAAAAATAAAAAATTAAACAAATGCAACTCAACACTATTTCTATACGAGGAAAAAACCACTACTATTGATGATTCTAGATACCACAAGAGGAAATTGAAGAAAGAGCCCACAAAAAAACCTATATTAAAAGGGAGAAGCAAAATCAATATGGAAAAGATAAGCACCTTTGTTAATTTAATAAAACAAGGAAAAAAATCAACAATGATGATACAAAACTACTCCCCTACCATATTCAAAAGAGTAGATGAAGCAAGCAAGTGAACCATCACCAATAACATGCTCATCCTCTAAGTTTGAAGAGCCTAGTCAACACCACTAGAAAAATTTCTCAACACCCTCCTAGAAGCATCTACCAATTGTTTTGAAGAGAAAAGCTCGAATTTCATTTACTAGCTAACCAATAATAGTGCCCTCACCCTCCATGTAATCTCAAGCAAAGGGACAACACCAAGAAACAGGACAATAATCACATTGAAACATCCACCAACCGTTCATACAAACAAACTACCCACTAAACCCTTGACTCCAACAACTCCCTCATAGTTGCAGACAACATTGAGTAAAAGGACAACACCAATGAGCTAAGACAACATTGAGAAAAATCTTAGAATCCACAGTAAGCATCCAACAATGCCCTCACCCTCCCACATAATGTTGAGCCAAGGGCTATCACTAATGAAGAGGGTGATAGCCATACAAGAGCATCCAATGACAATGCATGCATTCAACATATGAGAGTGTCCAATAATGCCCTCACACTCTAACAAAATAACAAGCATAGGGACGACACTAATAAGTGAAGACAATAGTGATGAGTAGAGGAGCACAACAACCCACAATCCCTAATAAGCATCCAACGATGCCCTCTCTCTTCCATGCAATATCGACCAAAGGATTGACATCAATAAGGAGGATAATAGTCATGTAGAAGCAACAACCCAATGAATCCTCAACTCCATCAACATCCTCACATCCTCACATAACACCACAAAAGCATCCACCTATTATGAATGCATGCAACAACCCAATGAATCTTTAATTCCAACTACCCTCACACCGAAATACGGATGAACAAGGATAATGATGACAACACTAAACAAATCCCACACAATGCAAAGATAATGGTGACAACAAAAAACGAAACTCACACAAGCGAATTCCCACACAATGCAAAGACACCACTTACAAGTGAAGACAAAACTCTTCCAAGGACTAAGCAAAAGTCTAGCACAATCCATTGGTGCAGAGATAATTTGTTGTTCATGAAAGATTAAAATTGTTGAAGTTCCAAAAAAGAACTTATATCTCCATATACTTTGAAAAAACTCTAATTTAAGTTATCATATGAAACCATCTCACATAAAGGAGTTGTCTACTAAGGTCTTGGGATTGCCAATTTTTATTTAAATACAGTCTTTAAAAAAAACTGATGATAAAAGTGTTTGGATTGCCATCAAAAATTTATGTAGCGCCAAAAATCTTAAAACTTAACCCCAAGATTTCCAAAAAATTCTTCCAAATTTTATGAAAATCTTGAATAAATTTTCATTATTTTCCAATGGAAAAACGTCCCCACACAACTGTGAATACCATATCATTTTACAATACGCACGCTGTTATTATTGCCTATTACATAATTTAGAGTAAAGGTTATGTGCGTTGTTGTTATTGAACAAAATAATTTCAATACCTGGCTGTTTTTAACACTCATGTACAGGTTCCATTTCCCTAGTGATGAGTGATATTCTCGTGCATTGAAAATATTCACATATACATTAATTTTGTGGTGTACGCTCAACAGGTGGCTTGAAGAAAATACCAAAGTTGTGACTCCCTGCAAGGGAGTCATAATCTCAATAATGGTTCCAACAACCTATGAAAATGGAAGTCTAGAAGGTTTTAATTTGAACGTGGAGAACACGAACGTCTAGAATGCGGTTTGGTCTGCAAGTGAAATCAGACAACTTATCAACTACCTTAACTTCTATGATGGACAATGGTGAGGAATCAACGAGGTTCTCACTTGAATGTGTACAACATGTAAATCTAGAACATTGTTTGAACCTTTGTATGGTTGAAATCAAACAACTTATTTGACCAATAATGTATCTGGCCAGGATTTCACAGTTGACTGCACCTAATATGTCACCCTTTAACAAAACATATGTCCCGTACTTCATACCTCCGAGCTTCTGGATGAAAAGACCAACAAGACACTTTCCCATGTTTTTGGTTGTGATTGATTTTAATATTTCAATATACAACATTAAATGTACTGTTGCCAATTATGCATTGATAATCAAAATTTTGTATCTTTTATAAAAAGATTTTGTTATTATTATTTATAAGAAATACATGCTATACTCTTTTATTTACAATTTATCAAATTTTAACTCTTACCTAATCTATAATATATTTTAATGAACTGATATTTTACAATATTTTTATGATGTGATGTTTAATAATATTATACATAAGAAAATCTATTTTCTATTTAAACTTTTAAAGGGATGTTTTATAATTACACATTAGAAAACCGCTTTTCGGTGAAAGATACACTGGACTCGTGAATGGTTAATTGGATAGATACCAAAAAAAAGGGGAAAATGTAATAAGAATGGTGCCAAATTTTGTCATAATAACTTTTAGTGATCGATTGGTTAATTGAGAAAATGTAATAATAATGGTGCTGAGTTTTGTCACAATAACTTAGTGATCGATTTTTGTTTTTCTCTCCATCTTCAGAGAGTAATGTTATTTTGATGTTATTTTGATTGTAGCATTTAAAGAGAAAGTGTAATAAGAATATCCCTGAGTTTTGTCATGCTCACTTGTTAAGAATAATGCTGAGTTTTCTCATAATCACTTGTTGATGGATTTCAGTTTTTCCTTCATATTCAGAGAGTAATGTTAGTTTGATTGCAAATGGTTGTTTTTTATTTAATTTAAATTTTATAAAGTATTGTTTTAAATTATTAGTTTTTATTTGAAAATAAAATTAAAACACTACATTATTTTAATTAAGATTTTATTTTTTTAACTGATATTTATTAGAATTAAATAAATATTATGGTTTTCAGTTTTTTTCCCAGAGTTTTCAGTATTTATACGAAAACAGTGATACATGGAAACTAATGTAAAAATGAGTGAATTTTTAAATATATAATAGTTTTATTTGGTATTATTTTTAATAATTTATATATTTCAGTATTTATACGAAAACAGTGATACTTGGAAACTAATGTAAAAATCAGTGAATTTTTAAATATATAATAGTTTTATTTGGTATTATTTTTAATAATTTATATAATATTATAATAGTAAAATATATTCAATTTAAATTATTAATTTAATTATTTATTTAAAATATTTATTTTAGAAAAATGTCTTTTGGATTCCTGAGGACAAGGTGAAAAAGATAATCGATCTTAATAAATAAATAGTGTGGATGCATCAATATTTACAATTTTTTTTTTATTAATAATATAGTAAGGTAATAAAAGAAATTAGTAATAAATAATTTATTCAAATCAAAAAGTTAAAATATCCTTATTTCAATTATCACTTATTACTATCTATTGAAAAACAATATATCTAGTCCCAGATTTTAAATTGCAACATGATTATTTTTTTTTCTTTCTAAGTCTACTTTCTATTATATGGTACAAAAGAGATACATTTCAAAACATTCCCACTCGAAATGTTGTACTAGCCAATTGTGACAGGGAGAGTGTTCAAAAAAGCAAAATTGGGACTGTCCCTGTTGGGGAAACCAACCCATAAATTATACCAGGTCTCAGTAGAAGTGCTGCCCCAGATGGGGAAACCAGCACGAAGCATATTCATCCAAAAATTAAACAAACTATGCAGAAAAAAGTAAAGCAAAAAAGATGCAGTGGAATTGTTACTAGCGGAGGTGAGAGACCCAATGGCTCTATTCCTTCCGTGGCATGTCATTCTTCATGTCTTTAGGAGGTGGCTTTTTGACAATGAAGCAGTCGTAATCTTCTGAGATGTCATCGTCCTCCGTCGACAACTGGATATTCGGCTCTGGCATGGAGACAGAGCGTGCACCTGAAGCTGCAACATTTTCATCCTCATCGGAGTTGTTGCCATGGTCACTGCCCGAGGAGTTTGCTGCAGATTTTGTGGGCAGAGCCACTGATTTCTAGGTTGCTGGAAATAGGAAGGCGTCATGGTGGATTTCCTCATTCATTTCCAAGACCTTGAGCCAGAGGAGCTGGAAGGGACATCAGGGAGGCGCAGTGAAATGAGGGCTGAAACTCGTTGTAGGTCCGGAGCTTCTGTTGAATTCACATTGAGTGTGAGCTCAACAGGGTAGTCTTCGTGAAGGGGAATAGGAGGTCAGAGGGCTGGTTGCGACCACGACCTCGAAGAAACCTCATTCTATGGCTACGCGGCATGGAGGCGTCGGACTACTTAGGTGAGGAAAGATGGCAAGCAGAATTGCGAATAGAAAGAAGGCAGGAGGCCTTAAGAGGGAGAGAGGGAAAGGGATGAAGGGCTGAACACTCAGCATAGAGGCCAACCACCTGAACCGAGAGGCGAAATGAATAAATTGAGGGAATGGAATCGTTAGAGGCCATGAAATAACAAAACTGGCATCTGCAAGGACGACTGTAAATGCCAGAGGGACGAGGTTGAGTTATGGCGCCAAGGTGGTAGCGGCAGGCCTTAAAAGCTCACTCGCATGAGCCATGTGTGGCCATGTGGCTGTGCTAGCTGCTGCGCGAAGGAGCAAACATGTTAAACATTCGAAAAGACACCCGCATCTAGGGAATTGCAACACGATTATAAAGTGGATCTTATCATAAAATTTCCTTTTTTATTTCCTTTAATATCCATACTCAAGTATTTTTATTTTTTAATTAATTAAAATAAGAATCAAATCATTCATAAAATTAACTATTCTATATTTATAAATACAATAAATTATTTTTGAGTTTAAGTGTATGTGACTTGAAAAGATTTGATTTATTTCTTTTAAATCCATTACATTAATATAATTGTGCCCAATATTTCAAACTAGCCAATATGGTTTGATAAGTCACCACTTTGGGAGCTACTCATTTTTTGTTTTAGGTAATAGTTTCTTACCATAGTATCATTAATGGTTCCCTTAAGTAGACTCTAGGGTGACAAAGAAGGCTATCATAGAAAGCTCATAAATTTTTTTACCCACATGCGTCCATATTATCTCCTTTAGTATAATATTCTTGAACAATTTCAATATCACATTTAATGAAATGAGAAGTTTGTTTCATCAATGATGTTTTTTAATGTTCTTTTTAACAATTGATTTATGATAATACATGTAGGCTTTCATTATGGTCTGATAATAATATAATTTCTTACCAATTTTATGAAAAACAACCACACAGATTTTAATAATACTATTACTTGTTTTTGAACTTTAACTATTTTAGTTTCTAAAATTCTTTAGACAATAGTCAAACTTCTAGATTTTAAAAAAGATATCAATAACGAAGACTTAGCTATATGAAAATTTGGTTCAAAATATTCTCTAATATTTTCTATAATTGATGTTTGAATATGTAATTCCTACTTGTTTGCGGTGTTGACTCTATGTAAGGATTTTGTTCCTATATCATAGGAGGTAGCTAAATCTATATATTCCTAGTTTGGTGTGTGGTTGAGATATTCTCTCAACCACCTTATTGTGCGTCCAAGATAGTTTTCCTATCTTGAGACTATAGTTCATGTATGTATATGTAATCCTTTTGATTAATACAATATAGTGTGCATATTGAGATTTTATCTTGGTATCAAAGCCAATATGGGCTTGGACCTCTGCCCCTTCTGGGCTGAGGGAAATAAGATAAAGTATATTGTGTTTTAGTTTTTTGGTTGTCCATTGGTTTGGGTGTAGGTGTATTGGAGCAGTGGTGTGCCCATCATTTGATGTGGCAAGAGCTGCATGGAAAGTGCAGCGCGTGGAGGCATGGTCACTATGTGTTGCGTGAGACCATGAGCGTTTTGGAGCTGCGTGCGTGGATTCTCTATGGGACGTTTCCGAGGGGAATCATGGTTGTTAGATTTGCGTGGGTTCTGTTAAATTGCATAAGAGAACAACAGATAAAAAGGTTGTGGCTGTGTTTTTAATTGTTCCTACAGAGAATCACAACCGCAGGAGAGAAACCGTCGCTCGACTTGTGAATGTGGAGATTCCATCTACTAGAACATTACGCTTGGATTTGGCGATGCATGAGTGTGCTAGCAGGGGTCGTTGAAAGTCTACTGGATACGTAGGAGAAGAGCCTGGGTGAGATCTCTGCAGATCGACTTGTGAGCCTATTTCTTTGCATGAGAAAAGCTGGTATTGGGTCGATTGGTGACCCAAACTGTACATGGAGCAGTGCCAAGCTAGCTATTATGGACATGCTGATATGAATATCGGTTAGCAGCTAGGATGATATCAGTGTCAAATTTAGGGATGGTTGTGCCATTATTAGAAACGTCAATGGTTTTCCCTTGAATAATTTCAGAAGCAATTGTTAATCATTACGCATTCTGAGCATTCGTAATGGTGGTTGTTTAGAGCATGAATTGAAAAATGTCAAGCAAGCAAATACTGAAAGAGTTGGTGAACGTGCAGAGGGATCCACCTTCATCGTGCAGTGCAGGGTCTATGGGAGAAGGCCTCTTACATTGGCAGGCCACCATCATGGGTCCTATTGATACTTCTTATGTAGGCGGTGTTGGCCTCATGGCACGGCGTGTGGAAGGATTAGACAGACGATCATTGAGGCCTCTTCGATGAATGATGCTTACCATTTCTATCCAAGAATTCAAAGTTTCGGAAGGAAATTTTGTGTAGATTGGTGCACTGGTAGAAGATTAACGTGTCATGGGAAATGTTTCCCTACTTATTGGAGGAACATATTAAAGATAATTTAAAGGAATGTGCAATGGCCCATTTGAAACGTCAAAAATTTGCTGCTCATTATGGTTCACGTTTGAGTTCTTCAAGCTCCAGGATCCTATTACAGATCATACCAGGAACAAATTTATATGAAGAAAGATTAGTGAAGGCCCTTGCACGTCATTTTCAAGTGCCATTGTTAATTCTTGACATTAGTGTCCTTGCTCCCCATGATTTTGGTGAAGAAGGTGCATCAGAAGGTGAGACTGATGATGAAAATTAAACTGGTGAAAATGGGGAAGAATGTTCATTAGAGTCAGAGGTAGATTATGATGAATGTTGAAAATATTAAAGTCACCTGCTAGCCTTTGAGCAGGAAGAAAAAGAGTACAGAGGCAGCAATAGCAGAGTTTGAGTGCACAACACTGTGTATTAAAGAAGAATGGGAAGAACAGTAAGGAAGAAATCAATGCTGATGGGCCGCAGCCACAATTGCAGAGGAGAATTAAGTTTTTTGTTATGGGCGTAGCTGTTTTTACAGAAGGACGAAGACTTTCATGGTTCTGAACTACGGAAGAACAAAGTTTATTAAAAACAGTCATTTCAGGCTTTTAAGCCCTCAACAACCAAAAATGAAGAAAATTGCTTAAAACAGCGAAAGTTCTTTAATTTTTGAAGAGGCAGGACAAGTGGTCCCCACCACTTAAGTGCCAATCGGAATCGCAAGTTTCATTAGCAGTGTCTTGTTGATGTGAAGTTTTGCGATGCGATCACAGTCACAATCACAAATCACAACATATATATTTCAAAGCCCAAGTGTCTTGTTGATATGGTAGAGTTCCATAAGCGGAACGTTTTTATATAATAAACAGCAGTGTTGAAACATTATGATGTGATGATCGCAATCACAACTGTTTCATATTGTAATCGCCCTCCACCATAGCCGAGGCCCGTGGGTCCACAGACCATGCAACAGTCTTTTATATAATCACAAGTCTTGAATCGGAGGTTTATTGTTGTGTGCCCCGATTACATTTTGAAGTGGCAGACCCGATCCTCCAATGCAGCGAAATTAAAAGGAGTAATCACATCTATCTATCAATCGCAATCGGAACCTCTTTAGAACGAGGCCCGATCGCATAGTGTTGAAGTTCGGACCCGATTGGTTTTGTGAGCCAAATTTCATATTTGGTCATCACGTCCGTTCTATAATCGCAATCGAAATTTTCTCGTTTGGTCGGGGGTTTCTTATAACACGGACCCGATGGTTTTATTACATCGGAGTTTTATGCGCCATCGCATCCGACTTGCAATCGCAATCGAAACTTTCGTGTGGTGCATTTGTTTTGTTTTGTCGCGGACCCGACGATTGTTATAAAATGCATTTAAATTGTTTGATCGCGTGATGCAAAGCGCAATTGTTGAAGTGGGCCCGCATGTATTTGTTTTAAATAGACTTTGTTTAAGTTTTAATATAAGTTTTGTAATGTTTTTAATATGCGCGGCATATAAAAACAAAAGGCCCGAGAGCCTGTAGGTATTATTGAAATGTTTTTTTTTAGCACAGCAGTGCGGGAAATGAAAAACACAACAACGTTGTCTTTTGAGATACAGTTTATTTTGTGAGAGATAGTGAAGTCTTGGGTGTGCACTGTGTTGTAGAAGCAGTCAGTATTTTTGTTATCCCTCTGTTAGAGGAAGAATTTGTAACAGTTTTTGAAGAAATAGAAGTTTGTTTTCAGAGTTGAAACTCTGTCTCCTGTCAAGAAATTTTAATATTTTCTCTGTGTTGAAGAGGGGAGTTTTATTATCCATTTGTTGTTATGGAATTCTCAGAAATTCCAACATGGTATCAGAGCTAGTTTAGGCTCTTTGAAGGTTTCAAAGAATCTGAAAAAGAAGAAGATTTGTTGCAGATTTTTCTCCAGCAGTGTGAAAGCTCAACAAAAGTCAAAGTTCAGGTATTTCTCAAAGAAAATAGAGTTGTTGTTTTTGTTTAAAAAAAAAGTGTGTTCCTTCAGAGAAGGAAAGACAGTTTGTTTAAGTTCAAAGTTCAGTTTAAAATCAATGGTTGGACCAAGCATTGGTATGAATATTGGAAATGTTCAGCTTCCACAATTTAATGGAAAGAACTATGATTATTGGGCCATTACCATGAGAGCCCTGTTTGTCTCACAAGACTTATGGGAGTTTGTGGAAGATGGTTTTGATGAACCAGCTGATGAGGAGGCTTTTAATGCCTTAACTCAAGAAAAGAAGGATATATTGAAGAGAAATAGGAAGAAAGACTCTAAAGCTCTCTTCCTATTGTATCAAGCAGTAAATGAGAGTGTGTTTCCAAGGATAGCAGCAGCTAAGAGATCCAAGGATGCATGGGAAACTCTGAAAGTAGCCTATCAAGGTATGGAAAAAGTGAAGACAGCAAAACTTCAGTTGCTGAGGAGAGACTTTGAAACTCTCTGCATGAAAGAGTCAGATACTATTGAATCATTCTTCACTTATGTTATTGGGATTGTAAATCAGATAAGGTCCCATGGAGAAACTCTTGAAGAAAGAAGGATTGTGGAGAAACTTTTGAGAAGCTTACCCTCAAAGTTTGATGTTATAGTTACCACCATAGAAGAGACCAAAGATCTCTCAAAGTTCACGGTAGATGAACTTCATGCCTCACTGATAACTCATGAACAGAGATTGAGCAGAGATGAAAACTCATCTCTAGAGCACGCCTTCAAGACCTAGATGCCTTCAGGAAGAGGAAGAGGTCGAGGCAAAGGAAGAGGAAGAGGCAGAAGCCAAAACAAAGGTGGAAGGGATAGTCCTTCATATTCACATGGAAGGAGCAACAGTCAAAATCAGAGCCACGGCCAATGCAACAGCCAACAAGGTGGACACCAACACCAACATGCAAATGGAAAAAGGTATGACAAATCCAATGTCCAATGTCATTACTGTAAGAAATATGGGCACTATGCCAATGAATGTAGAAAGAAGCAAAATGACATGAAAAATAGGAAGAATGCTAATGTAGCAAAAGAAGAAAAGAACCCAAGTAATGTGTTGTTAACATGTAATGTAGCACAGGATAGAGAAGATGATGTTTGGTTCTTAGATTCAGGATGTAGTAATCACATGACTGGAAATAGAGCAATGTTTGCCAATCTAGATGAAGAGATTAAATCAGAAGTAACCACAGGGACTGATACTAAGATCTATGTAAAAGGAAAAGGCAGAGTGAGTATTCGAGCAAGAAATGGTGAGCAAAAATTTGTTCCAGATGTGTATTACGTTCCTGGTATACAAGGATGATGTGTGCACAATAAAAGATATACCTCCAAGCAAGAAAATCATTGCTGAAATACATATGACCAGCAATAGAATGTTTCTACTCAAGCTCAACACTGACTTGAAAGGAAAATGAAAGAGTATAGCAGCTGTAACACAAGAAGCCTTTCAGAAGGAAGAAAAAGATGAAAATTGGTTATGGCGCCTGAGATTTGGACATCTCAATTTCGGAGGATTAAACTTGTTGCACATAAAAGAAATGGTAGGAGGTTTTCCATTGATTGAGAAGCCTGACAGCCTATGTGAAGGCTGCATCTTGGGAAAGCAACACAGAGAAAATTTTCCATCAGGGAAAAGCATAAGGGCGAAAGCACCCTTAGAGATCATTCACTCAGACTTATGTGGGCCGATGCAAACAACATCAGTTTCAGGAAGCAACTACATGTTGACCTTCATAGATGATCTCACAAGAAAAGTGTGGGTTTATTTTTTGAAATATAAGAGTGAAGTCTTTCAGAAATTTTGCTATTTTAAAGCTCTTGTAGAGAAATAGAGCGGGCAGCACATTAAAGTTCTCAGAACTGATAGAGGAGGAGAATATATATCAAAGGAATTTCTGCGTTTTTGCAGAGAGAACAACATACAAAATCAATTTACCACAAGGTACACACCGCAACAGAATGGAGTTGCTGAAAGGAAGAATCGAACCATAATGGAAATGGTGAGAAGCATGCTAAAGGAAAAACACTTGCCGAATGAGTATTGGGAAGAAGCATAAAACTGTGTTGTGTATATTTTGAATAGATGCCCTACCAAAGCTATGATGAAAAAAGTTCCAAAAGAAGCGTGGAGTGGCAGAAAACAGGGAGTCACCCACATGAGAGTTTTTAGATGTGTGGCATATGCACACATTCCTGACAAGTTGAGGAAGAAGTTGGATAGTAAGGGGGAGAAGTGCATCTTCCTTGGATATTGTGAAGATTCCAAAGGATATAGATTGTATAACCCATCCACAAAGAAGTTTGTAATAAGCAGAGATGTGCAGTTTATTGAAGAGGAAGCATGGGATGGAAGCATTGAGAAAACAATCAATATTAAAAGTTGTTTATCTCATGATGAAGATGGGAAAGAAGTGATTGAAATTAACAACTCATCGGTAGCACAAGCTCCACCAACACAAGGACAGCAAGGGACACCTCAAGCAGTAGCAAGAACACCCTTGAGAAGAAACGGGAGTGCATCACCAAGAACACGACATGGAGCAGATTCAAGTGCTTCTTCAAGCACGACTACACCAGATGAAAGAGGAACAAAGTTCAAAAGTCTTAATGAAATTTATGCGCAGGAAGCGGCAAATGAAGGTATGAATTCCTTATTTGCTTTGTATTGTCAAGTTGATGATCCTATTCATTTTGAAGATGCTATTAAAGATAGAAAATGGGTAGAAGCTATGGATGATGAAATCAATGCCATAGAGAAGAACAAAACATGGGAGTTGGTTGACCTCCCAGAAAGTAAAGAAGTCATTGGAGTTAAATGGGTCTATAAGACCAAAAGTAATGCTGAAGGAAAAATAGAAAGACACAAGGCCAGACTTGTTGTCAAGGGATACAAGCAGAAGCATGGGATAGATTATGAAGAAACTTTTGCACCAGTTGCAAGAATGGAGACAGTAAGAGCAGTGCTGTTAATAGCAGCACAAAAAAAATGGAAAGTATACCAGATGGATGTAAAATCCGCATTTTTAAATGGTGTGTTAATGGAAGAGGTATATGTGGAACAACCTCTGGGCTATGAGAAGAAAGGCCAAGAGCATAAAGTCTGCAAATTGAAGAAAGCTCTTTATGGGCTGAAGAAAGCACCAAGAGCATGGTACAGTAGGATAGACTCCTATCTACTGTAAAATGGATTTGAAAAGTGTGAGGGAGAACCCACCCTCTACATCAAAGAAAAAGATGGTAAAATGCTCATTGTTGTTTTATATGTTGATGATCTAATTTTTACATGTAATGATGATTACCTTATTGAAAATTTTAAAACAGTTATGAAAGATGAATTTGAAATGACTGACATGGGCTTGTTGAGATACTTCTTAGGAATAGAAGTAGAGAAAAGTGAAAAAGGTATTTTTATTTCTCAAGCAAAGTATGTGAATCAGGTTTTGGAAAGATTTAATATGCAGGAGTGCAAAGCTGCAATTACTCCTACAGTAATGGCATTGAAGTTGAGTAAATATGACAGCAACAAGGATTTTGATCCAAGTTTGTATAAAAGCATAGTTGGCAGCCTCATGTATTTGACTGCAACTAGGCCGGATACTATGCAAGCTGTTAGTTTGATTTCCAGATTCATGGAGAAGCCAAAAGAAGCACATTGGCAGGCAACAAAGAGAATTCTGAGGTATGTTAAAGGAACTAAAAGATTTGGAATTTTATATACTGCTTCAGAAAATTCAGAGTTAGTTGGATACACTAACAGTGATTGGGTTGGAAGTGTAGATGATCAGAAGAGCACTTCCGGTTATGTTTTTCATATGGGTTCAGGAGCCATTTCATGGGCTTCTAAGAAACAACCGATTGTAGCATTATCTACAGCAGAGGCAGAGTATGTGGCAGCTACAGCAGCAGCGTGTCAAGCAATTTGGATGAGAAGGATGTTGAGAATTTTATGCCAAGAACAAGTAAAAGGGACAGTGATTTATTGTGACAATAGCTCAACTATTGCATTGTCAAAGAATTCAGTGTTTCATAAGAGAACAAAACACATAGATACAAAGTTTCACTATATCAGAGAATTGGTGAACAATGGAGAAATTTTTTTACAGCATTGTAAAACAGAGGAGCAATATGCAGATATTTTAACAAAGCCATTGGGGCAGAAGACATTTGAATTTTTAAGAAAATTCTTAGGTATGATTGATAACCCAGCAGCTGAATTTAAGGGGGAGTGTTGAAAATATTAAAGTCACCTGCTAGCCTTTGAGCAGGAAGAAAAAGAGTACAGAGGTAGCAGCAACAGAGTTTGAGTGCACAACACTGTGTATTAAAGAAGAATGGGAAGAACAGTAAGGAATAAATCAATGCTGATGGGCCGCAGCCACAATTTCAGAGGAGAATTAAATTTTTTGTTATGGGTGTAGCCGTTTTTACAGAAGGATGGAGAATTTCGTGGTTTTGAACTATGGAAGAACAGAGTTTATTAAAAACATTCATTTCGGGCTTTTAAGCCCTCAACAACCAGAAATGAAGAAAATTTCTTAAAACAACGGAAGTTCTTTAATTTTTGAAGAGGCAGGACAAGTGGTCCCCACCACTTAAGTGCCAATCGGAATCGCAAGTTTCATTAGCAGTGTCTTGTTGATGTGAATATTTGCGATGCGATCATAGTCACAATCGCAAATCGCAACATATATATTTCAAAGCCCAAGTGTCTTGTTGATATGGTAGAGTTCCGCAAGCGGAACATTTTTATATAATAAACAACAGTGTTGAAACATTGCGATGCGATGATCGCAATCGCAACTGTTTCATATTGTAATCACCCTCCACCACAGCCAAGGCCCGTGGGTCCATAGACCACGCGGCAGTATTTTATATAATCGCAAGTCTTGAATCGGAGGTTTATTGTTGTGTGCCCCGATTACATTTTGAAGTGGCAGATCCGATCCTCTAATGCGGCGGAATTAAAAGGAGGAATCACATCCTTCTATCAATCGCAATCAGAACCTCTTTAGAACAAGGCCCGATCACATAGTGTTGAAGTCCGGACCCGATTGGTTTTGTGAGCCAAATTTCATATTTGGTCATCGCGTCCATTCTATAATCGCAATCGGAATTTTTTCGTTTGGTTGCGTGTTTTGTTATAACATGGACCCGATGCTTTTATTACATCGGAGTTTTATGCGCCATCGCATCCGACTTGCAATCGCAATCGGAACTTTCGTGTGGTGCATTTGTTTTGTTTATTCGCGGACCCGACGATTGTTATACAATGCATTTAAATTGTTTGATTGCGCGATTCAAAGCGCAATTGTTAAATTGGGCCCGCATTTATTTGTTTTAAATAGACTTTGTTTAAGTTTTAATATAATTTTTGTAATGTTTTTAATATGCGCAGCATATAAAAACAAAAGGCCCGAGAGCCTGTAGGTATTATTGAAATGTTTTGTTTTAGCACAACAGTGCGGGAAATGAAAAACACAGCAGCGTTGTCTTTTGAGATACAGTTTCTTTTGTGAGGGACAGTGAAGTCTTGGGTGTGCACTGTGTTGTAGAAGCAGTCAGTATTTTTGTTATCCCTCTGTTAGAGGAAGAATTTGTAACGGTTTTTAAAGAAATAGAAGTTTGTTTTCAGAGTTTGAAACTCTGTCTCCTATCAAGAAATTTTAATATTTTCTCTGTGTTGAAGAGGGGCGTTTTATTCTCCATTTGTTGTTATGGAATTCTTAGAAATTCCAACAATGAATGATGCTTGTGCATTGAAGTTGTATAGGGAGAACGTGGATCAATTTGGCCCATGACATTTGGCCTTGCATATTGTGCGGCGGATATGATGCACACTAGTGCAAATCGCTATGATTTAGAGAGGTTTGGAATAATTTTTAGGCATAGGCCAAGGTGGTTGGACTGCATGATCGTTGTAGGAACTATTACGAATAAGATGGCACTGACTCTTCGCAAGGTTTATAATCAAATTCCAGACCTACGCTGGGATATTTCCATGGGTAGTTGTGAAAATGGGAATTGATATTGATGGAGCTGGAATGGCATAGACAATGCTGAACTCTGTGCTGAGCACAGTCTGACTGAGAGATTCAAACGCTCGCGGGGAAACTGAGAGAGCCAATTGCAAATGATCATGGAGCTCTCGTGGCAAAGAGTGATGCTCATCTCAAGCGTGTGTAAGTATAGGGTGTTGTTTTTTGTGGATGGTTATGTGTTCAGGAGAGGGGGAAAATATGGTGGTGCCCCAAAAGACGGCAGTAGGTGACTAGGATGAAGAGGATCTAATGGGGATCTGTTGATTCAAGTACACGATTCAGCTCACAGTGCAGTTCATTTTCTCTGGTGAACATGATGCATAATATGCTGCCACAGAAGAGGTGGATGCTTCACTTAGATAAATTCAGATTGATGGACTAGTTGTATTGAAAACCATAAAGCATTGTAAAGTATGTGCATCCCATGTGGAGAAGGCTGCCCAACTTGAACAGCGCAGAGCTAGTGGACCTATACTAGCTAACAATTTCTCGACGACAAAGAGAAGCTCGTGGGACAGTTCAGGGAAACTGTACTAGTGATGGAGAAGCCATGGGAATTCAAGTAGCGGTAGTAAGTACTAGTCACATGAATGTCGAGTGGACGATCTCTGAAGTTGGTGAAAATAGGTCACTTGGTTACCCTCGGCAACATATAATGAAGGGCTCTTGTGCTAGTGTTTTTTTTTTAAATTTAAAAGGATTAATATTCATGTCATTAATGTAAACCTGGTTGTAATTTAAGTGACATTGGTTTGACCAACTATTGTCACAATTCTGAGTGTGTGTTGGAACTGGTCATTCCAACAATACACAAATTTGCAGGATATGATAAAGACATGATACTGAATATGGCAACATCAAATATTGGATGATATTGGAGGAGGATGGACAATTGAGTTTGTGTGAGTTTTTTTGTGAGTTTGTGGAATAGACACTTGATGATGAGTCACACAGTTGAATGGTAAGCAAGCCTAGGATGGTTTTGTAGTGGTCTTTGTACCTGGTAACTCCAAGATTTTGAGTGTGCAATGTAAGCCTTGTAAATGCATCTGTATCCACCGTGAAGTTCGTGGTTATCTAAAAACCACTTTGTAATTACAAGATTGTGCTCAGTTGGAAACCATTTTTGTCACTTTGAAGTGATGGTTTGTGGTGAGCCAGAAACCACACGCAAGCCCTAGTGGCTACAAATCCTTCACGACTACAGAGCCTTCATGGCTACGGTGCCCTGGGTGCACACAAGAGTCTTAGTGGTCACAGAGGAGCCTTTGTGCTCACAACGGAGTAGGTGGTTTGCAGAAACACCTTAATCACAGGATAAAATTAGTTTCTCACAGGTCTCAGTTTACTGAGCACATTTTGGGGGCGATTTACAGATACAAGTACATGTATGCAGTGGTAATGGTTGATAAAACCATGTATGCGAAGGACATCCTACGAGACTAGCGGTTGCAGCGGTTGATACCCATGCATTTTGGTGGATGGTTACTCCTTTATATGGACGTTGACACATCTTTTGTTGGTTCTGCACATGGGATTTTCCAGTTTGTGGTGGATATGAGTCGCAGACACATATTTTGTTGGTTCTGCACATGGAATTTTCCCGTTTGTAGTGGATCTGAGTCGCAGAAACATCTTTTGTTATGATTGACCACAACTAGATTTTGTGAATCGCTATCGAGACAAGTAGTCATTAAGGGGGTGTGTTGGAATATGTAATTCCGACTTGTCTGCGGTGTTGACTCTCTATGTAAGGATTTTGTTACTATATCGTAGGAGGTAGCTAAATCTATATATTCCTAGTTTGGTGTGTGGTTGAGATATTCTCTCAACCACCTTATTGTGCGTCCAAGATAGTTTTCCTATCTTGAGACTATACTTCATGTATATATATGTAATCCGTTTGATTAATACAATATAGTGTGCATATTGAGATTTTATCTATTGATGATGAATAGTTTAGTTAGGTAACTTACCTTCAAGTGATGTTAGACCATTTCCATCCACTTCAATGAATTTAGAAGTTCTTTGGCACACACTATTTATTCTAGTTAGAGACGATGAACTTGTATTTTGGCATTCTTAATTTCTATATAGTAGAGTTACAAATGTAGGAGCTCACACCCCTTCAATAAGTTTTGGGAGAAGAGTGTAAATGCTCATAATTAGTTTCTATATTGTTTATATTATGATTCAAATGTATAAAAATAAGAAGTACACAACATGTATAGCATTGTGAGCGTGGAACATAACTTCGATATAGACAACAATAGGAGAAACTCCACCAAATACCCAAATACATTCAGACATCTCAATCATGTCCCTTCCTTAATGAATACATGAGCTCTTTATATACCTATCCACATATTGAACATGTGGTCCCTTCATTACTAGCTTATGGCCCTATTACATACACATTTACATATTGTCCATTTAAACCTAAATATTCCCCACCTCAAGTCATACCATATACATTTAACCCGTATAGGCCCCCTTTAGGGTCATAAAATAGTACCCTTCTTTAAAAAAAAATCGTCATTTTTTTATTATTAAGGGAGTTACCGTGATGAAGCCAAATAATAGGATTTCCTTAAATTTATACATTCTTCTTTCCACTGGAGATGACCCGTCCATCCAAACTTGATTATTTCTAGTATTAATCCTTGATGGTCGTGTTGGCTCACCAAAATGTCATCATTTTCACCCTCGTTTGCTCCACTTTTAACCATATTTTTCTGCTTCATAACCTTGCATTAAGACCATTTTTATGATTTTATATCTAGGTTTAGCCTTGTTATTTTCTCAAGCATTTATTTTAGTATTATAAGTGATTTTATGATTAAATATTAAAAAAATAACATGTTTCACTTATATCTAAAAGTTGGATGAATTTTATGATGCTTATAGGCATATTTGAGGACTCCAACAAAGTCATATTTGACCACTTAGCCTCAAATTCGAATTTCCTCTTCAAACTCTTAAAGATTTGAGGAATATTTGAAAACAATTATTCAAGCACATTAAATGGATAAGAATCATGATTTGTTTTATAAAATCTCTTATCAACGATATTAGATATTTGTGAGAGTATTTGTAGAGATAATTATTTTCTAATTTTAGAAAATTTGTTGTACCTACTTGAGAGTTCAAAGGTGGATTTGAATTTATTAGTTGCTTATTTTCTTCTCAAATAAACTCATGTATAAATAGGAGTGATTTTTCCATTTCATGAGAGGGGAGATTTAAAGTTGTAATTAATATACTTAAAGAAATATATTTGTAGCTAGATTTAAATCTCTTGTTCTAATTTTCAACTTTTGGTAAACAATCTAGTGTGCTTGATAAGCATTGGAGGGCCCATTTTTCCAAGCATGTACACTCTTTCCCTTATTTTTTTATAGTTTTATATAATTGGCATGTGTATATGATTTAATTTGTTGTTATGGGAAATTAATCATGAGCTCATGCGTTAGATTAAGTTTCTTTTATACATTAATGATAGGCCCTGATTTTCATTTCAATTTCAACAGTGTGAATTTTTTTTCTTTTGTTATGTCTATATGATGTATGTTGATAATAAAAAACTTTCAATTTATTAGGCATAACTTATAGATACCCATAGAACTAGTGGGCATGGTGAGAAATTCATTAGATAAACTTTTGGCTTATGAATTAAGTTCACGGAGGATATGATAGAATGCGATGTGTTCAAAAGACTCAACTACAACCTTGATGTCTTAAAAATGTATTTCAATTCCAAGGATGTTCACTTAAGCCTTATTGTTTTTCCAATAAATGACCAATTTTGAGTCACCCATAACTTATAGTCTACATAAAACTTTTTTTTCGAGCCATCTCTAGAATAAATAATAATGCTGCAAATTCAAATTTGTTGTTCGAACCTCTACCAAAAGAGTGGAAAAAGCAAATAAAGTTAGAGTGAATAAAGTATAGAACCGCCCCAATGTTGCATCAAGGGAGTTGGCCCTGAATATCCTTGTAAAAATAACCCTAAGGAGATTCATAATCAATGTCAAGCATGATTGACACTCTAGGCCAGCCAGGGCCACCTTTTCAGCGTGATAGCCTTATCTTGGAGAACAATGAGATTCCGAGCATGCCAAATTATAGAAACCAAAAGGAACGGTAGATATTTGAGGGATTCAACTTATTTTTCATTCAGAGCCTGAAAACATCATCGAGAGAAGACCCCCACCCATCTCAACTTCGGCTTAAAATTTTTCCATCACAAAGTAACTACTTGAACCACATAATTGATCTATAAGAAAATATGACAATGAGATTCATTATGGGATTTGCATAAGGGACATTGATTTTTATTTTTCCATCCTCGCTATTGTAGCTTGTTCGAGGTAATAAATTTATTGTCATATTTTCTTTCATAAGAGTGCATATTCCCCATAACACCTTCCACCACCAATAATTATGTTCGAAGAAACAATATTCAAACAAGGCCTTATATCCCAATATTTCTATCAAATAATTGGTATGGACATTCTAAGGCCAAAATATTGAATCAAACATTGAGACGCTAAGGGAGATGGAGTTCTCTAAGATTAGGTCCGCGTATCTATCTCATTTCAAAGCATAAGCACTCGATAGTCCTAAATATGTGGTAGTCGTCCATCCAAAGTGTTAAAGAGTTGAGGCTCCTAAACTTTGACATACACTAAGTAGTGGATATTCAAATCCTTGACTTCATCTAAAAAAGAAGTTGATAGCTTGTAATCATTACCTGTACCAAACCAAGGGTTGAGGCCTAAGTAGACTTGGTGCCTATCACCCACACATCATGTGGTCCATTTTCCTACAAAGAGAAAAATCTCGAACGAAATATTTCCAACCAATTGATCCATTTGAAGTCTTAGTTATGATTCTAAACCAATCAACCAATTACATTCCCAAAAAATAAAACCTTGTACCATAGAGAATTTTCCCGTGTAAGACGCCACAAATTGTTTTCTGCTATAGCTTGAAAAAAGAGAGTCGAATTATTTAGGCCCCATATTCCAAGCTCCTTTTGAGCTTCTAGCCTAGATAATTTTACAAGGGGGTGAAATGGGAAGTTGACCTTCCTAATCATATATAAGAAATCTTTTGGTTCAATCGCTATTGAATTCTAGTAGATAGCCCGATGCTTTCCAAAACCGATTTTACTACCATGAGCCTTCCAACTCTTGATAGAAAGTGATTAGACCAAAACATAATCTAGGATTTGAATTTTCAAACCATTGACATCCAATCTTCATTGCAATACTTGTTTTTCTTGATATAGAAGCCCATATATTTGAAACTGTCGTCTAGATTTTTGATAGGAAACTAGAAATGTTTTTTGAAAGGGGGAGGGAATTTGTTGAAAAACCATTGTAAATGATGCAAGAATTTTTTTCATTTATCTCCATACATGTTTCTATGAAAAAAATTTCTAGTGCACCATTGAGAAAAGTGTAATCCCTTATGTCCCCCAAAATTCATGTTAATATATCATCAACAAATAACAAGTGGGTAACCACCACCCCTTAAACACTTTTATCCCATGAATGTTTCCAAAAGATATGAGCTCATTGATCATCCTTCTGAATTCTTCTATAATGATTAATAATAGTAGTGGGGCTAATGGGAAGCCCCAATGGAACCCTTTCAAGGCTTGGAAAAAATCTGATGGGGTTCCATTGATTAAAAATAAAAATGAAGTTGACTATGTACAACCCATAATCCAATTAACCTCAAGGGGAAAACCCATTTTTAAAAGACCCAAGTGAAGGAAGGTTTAATTAACCCTATCATAGGCCTTAGAAAGATCCTTTGATTTTAAATCTTCAATATTATTATTCCTCCACCATTGGAGTGTATCTTTCTTCTTGAAGGTACTTAAGTAGGCTCAACTGGTTAGAAGATATAGGATTAGCTTCCATATGGGAGAAGGAGTTGTTTATCACCTTCTCCACTTTTATCAAATGTGCATAAAATTTCATGTAATGTTATTTGGCCCACACCTTGGAAGCTTTCTTGATAGTGATCAATTTTTTGAGAATTGTTCCATTTACGAAGAAAATAATTCTTCCATTTACGAAGAAGAGCTAGATTGGAAGATAAAGCTCCAATGGCTCTTCACCATATCCTAATAATATTCTGCATTTAACCAGGATATGTTAAAATGAAAGGAGATTGTCTTGGACCCATCTTGGAGAGCCATGCATAATGTGATCAGTTTGTGTTCTGATAGAACCCTCCCTCGAGAACACTAAGGATTTGAAAGAGAGTCCTAAATTCATCATGGATTGTGATGCTAAAAACTTGTCAATATGTTTTGAAACCTCACTACCACCAAAGAAACCATTCATCTAGGTCAGAGATAGTATTACTTGATCAAGATCTAGCAGACAATTTTGAACGAACCATTTGGAGAAAAATATATGTAGGGGATCCAACTGAAGAAGAGGCCCTCATACTTCCAAGAGAAACAAAGTAAAATTAAGGTCCCCTCCAACAATGACAGGTTGATCCTCAAAAGCACCTGCAGAGGCTAGGTCCTCCCAAAAATGTTCTTGATCAACATATGGCCCATAGATATTGAATAAATGAAATGGGATAAATAAAATACTTATATAACAGTTAACAGATACAACTGATAAAGGGGGGGGGGGGGGGGGGGAAGAATATATAACCTTGAAATTTTAATTCTATCCAGTTATTAGACCCCCAAAAATTTAGTTTGAGTCAATGTAAAAAAACCTTCAAGAAAATGACGCGCCAACACGCCTTTATTCGAGAACACATAGTTTTTTGTATCATTATGATATCAGGTTTGGTAGAAGCAATCAATATTTTGAGGGCAGATATTTTCCTAGCACCCCAAATCCCCTTGAATTATAAGACAAGATTATCATAGAGCACCCTTGGAGAGGTCTTATTTTGCTCCAAGCTCCCTAATAATAGAAAATTATTTACTTTCCTTGACTTCCAATTTGGCTCTCTCCTAAGCTTTGTGTAAATTTGACTTTCTACCAACTAGATAAATGGTAGGATGGTCCATCTTAAGGCCCCCACTAGAAGGGAAAAGCATAGTATGATTCTTCCCAGTTCCGAGAGAATAACTCCATTTTGTCTCCTTAGGACATGGAAGGGGAGAGAAATAGGGGAAAGAAGATGGACAAAGGGACAGAGGGATTCATAGGAGCTGAGGAGAGGCCATTCGAGAAGGGGAAGACTAAAGGAGGGGAAGAAGTGGGACCAACAACATGGCATGAGAATTCCTCAAAAGATACAACAAAGGGAAAACCAATAGGGGGTGGATGAAGGGGGAAATGAATTAATGGTTGATGGCCCGACAAGAGTAATCTATCCAGAAAAATACATGTATTAAAACTATTGGAGCGGGGTCCCCTGAATGCAATTTTGGATATGTTTTTGTAATATTTTGTAATATTTTAGTCTGGCGTAGGGGCTTTGGGGTGGGTCAAAGCCCCTAATGAATTGTAATGGGCCAAAGGGTAGACCAAGGGGCTGCAAACCATGGTTTGCAAACCATAGAGTAGTGCAAGCTAAAATAGTATAAATAGATGAATAGATCGAGTCTAGAAGAAAGTTTGGGATAAGTTTGAATAAGAATATTGAATATGTGATACTTTTGTGTAGATATGTCTGGGTAAGGGCTCCTGCTGGCTGTGTGCGCGAAGAACCTAGTCCTGTTGTGTGCGGACCCCGCTAGCTGTGTGCGTGGGTATGTAGAAGAGTCTGTAAGAAGAATCTAAAATATTAATGAATGAGAAGACACTTACTGATATTTGAATATCTTTGTGTTATGTTATGGGTTGCGCTACATGTTAATTCCTTGTTACTTTTATATTATCTCTGCAATAGTAACTACTAATTATAGATTAAGTGTATACCTATAATAGATGATTAGAAGAAAAATGAATGCATAGATCTGATTTATATTGCTCCTGTTAAGTGATTATCTTATGATTTATGGGTTGCGCAATTTATTTTGTTACACATATTGTTAAGGGTTTTTTGTTAGGGATTTCTCGGCGTAGGCATGTTTAGATCTGAAGGTGCCCAATTCATTAAATCTCTCTCTCTCTTAGGGTGTGGAAACCTCGTTCCAGTACCCTACCATACTACTTCAGGTGAGACCTTGACATGCGCAAGTAGGCCATTGCCGAAAGGGCCAGTAGTACTGGAGTTTGTTGGTAAACCTTAAATCTGAACCTGGGTCAAGACCCATCAAACCAAAAAATGGTTACGTTGCTGGGAATAGGAGCATTTTTAGAGAGAGAGCCGGTGATGAGACAGGGTTTGTGGCATCCAGAAAAATTTGAAATTGAAGAGTGGTTAGGAAAATAGATCTAGGAGTTTTCCCTAAACGAAAACAAGAGTAAGAAGTTGTCTGCTGAAAATTGGAAGAATAAGTATATCTTCACAGAGGTACACAAGATCTTCTTCATGACCTTCGCACACGAGTTGCAGGAGTGGATATCAAAATTAGTGGAGTTCCAAACCTGTTGGAAGAACGACAGGGTTACACAGTGGACCCCTGAATTAATTCGACAACTGGAGAGAACTGATAACAAAATCACTCGAACCGTAGATCACTGGATTGATAGTATATCGGGTGGATTTGTGACAGAATTTGCAGTAGATCAGTTCGTGTCATACTCTGAAGCTAAGAGAATATTTTTCAAGGGTTTGAGAGGTAACTTCTTGCGAACATTTCTTTTTCTGATTAAGATGCTATTGAGTTAAAAAGGTGTTCTGTGCGGCCACACCGAATGAATGAACTTCAAACAGATTGAAAGAACCACGCAGAGCAGGAAGCATTACCAGATCAATTAGAAGGGTGGAAGAGCTGCATACAACCCTCTGAGAGATCCTCTGAATCTATAAACTGAGGCAACGACACTCTAGGTAGCTCTCCTGCTACGTCATATTTGAATCCGCGTAAGACTCATACATCTCCTACACCATCACCACCCCTGCCTGTTGATGATATGACTGTGCACATGAAGTTACCAACCTTTAGGGGTGAGGGGGACAAGGATATGGATTGATTCTAGTTCATGGCTGATGCAGTATGGACTGCACAAAACGTTAATACTGATGTTGTAAAGAGAGCCCAGTTGGCCATGGATTTTTAGGGCCGAGCGCTAGACTGGTTTATGGGATATCTGAAACAAAATTCTGCTCCCCCTACTATCGATGATATCAAGAAGGAACTAAAGCAGCAATTCAAAAAGCCAAAGTCCTACGCACAATTAGTGGTGGAGCTAAAATACTTCAAGCAAGGAGCCTAGGAGTCAGTATGGGAAGCCAATCAGCAGCTGAAGAAAGTCATCAGTGATGGGGGATTTGCTTACGATGACAAGAAGCATAAGGAATGGTTCATCACCATGCTATAACCACATCTGCACGGACCTATGGGTCAAAAGAAGATTTATTCGTAGGAAGAAGCCCTAGAGATTTCTATGAAGCTAGAGGTTGCGCCGAAAGACGATACCCGAATTGGGGCACTACAGATCCAAAGCCAATTAGAGGCGATGCACTTATAAATTCATAATTTATGGAGAGATTGGGGTAAAGAAGCTAGTGCATATGTCTGGTGTATTTGTTGCAAAGGAGCAGGCCATACCAAAGATCAGTTCCCTATGTTTAGGGATTACCTACGGGCCGGAGGACCAAATTTGTTGTGCCTTAGGGAGGTTGGGGGACCCAACAATCCCATCCTATGGTGCGTTGATCACCAAGTAGATGGATAGCATGATACTGACCATTGCCCAAGACTGGGAGCTTATGTGCCAGAGTTGAAGCAACAATATTCCAGATTCTGCTCCTCGGCTGGTCATGATGAGCACCACTGTTGGACGTATGAGATGATGATAGACAATGCGGACATGTGCAGAGTGTAGGCTGAGACCTCTTCACCAGCATCTCCCTCTGGACGAGGAGGATCCTAGGAAAGAGGAAGCGGAGGGGGGAGAGGAGGAGGCATATGCTGAGGAAGAGGTCAATTTATCTGCTATAATTGTGGAGATCTGGGACACTATGCACACGATTGCCCTAACCCTGTGCGGAAGTCCTGCAGGTACTATGGTAAATTTGATCATGTAATATAACAATGTCCCATTATGCTAGCTAAGATGTAGGAAAAAAAATAGACACCTACGCAGAATGTGCAAATGTTCAAAGCTGAGCCACGTGATGATGGCCCTAGTGTAAATGCAATAACGCACAATGGTATGGCCACTGGAGGACCTATGGAGCAAGCTGCTGCATATTCATGGATCAGAAAGGAAACTAACAAACAAGAAGGCCTAGAACTGAACAAAGAAAATGAAACTTTTATAGAGGCTAGGAAGGATTTTTCTACGACAGAAGCATCGACATCAAAAGCTGTCATGGATCCAAAAGCAGATGAAGTAGTCAAGCCTTTCCTTCAAGCCTGTATGAAGTTACTGCGCAACCAGAAGGTGATAGAGAATCTCCAAGCATTGATAGATAGCTTCGTAGAAAAGGAAGCCCCTCAAAGGGAGATTAAGGTTGTAAACAAAATTTATAAGAACAAGAAGAGGATCGGATGGGAAATGCATATGACTGCGTAGATTGGAGACTATGAGATGGATCAAGTCATCTTAGATCTGGGATCTGATGCCAATGTCCTGCCCAAAAAAACCTAGCAACAAATGGGAGAGCCCAAATTGGAGTGGTCCACCATTCAGCTACGGATGGCTAACTAGCAAAAGATCATTCCACTGGGAAGGATGCCTAAGGTTGTGGTAGAAATTGCGAGAGTCAAAGTATATGCAGACTTAGAAGTAATCTAGATTTTGGATGATGCATAACCTTACCCTACGCTATTAGGACTAGATTGGGCTATTGACATGGGAGGTATCATCAACCTGAAAAGGAGGAGCATGATATTTGAAAATGATGGTATGAGGGTAATAGTCCCTCTAGATCGAGCTGAAGGTGAAAGATATATAGAGTTGGTGCACGATGAGGAGGATGTTGACCATATTTACAAACTAACTGCGCGGGATGATGATTGGGTCAATCCTACAGCTGATGGCATGTTAAATTGGGAAAAGGATAGGTCATGTTTCTCAGATTTAGATGGCGAGATGGAAAATTGGTAGAACCGGTTGCATGACATATCTGCGTTGCGTTGCCTCAAGATCACAAAGAGCTTTCAGTGCATCTCCTTAGAGGTAAGATAAATGCCTTACTTTGATGGTTCTGGTAGTGTTAAGGAATTTCTTAAAGCACTAGAAAAAGATGTCCCTGAGGAAAGGAGATTTTGGACACTTGATTTGGCATGCATGCCACGCCTGCACACTGGTGGGAAACAAATAAGGGGGCTTTCCAGGACTGGGGGGAATGTCGAAAGATGATGATCCTGCGCTTTGAACCCCCCGTCAACCCACCCATGGAGCTCTTTTCTAGCCATGGGGATTCTTGCAAGCACTTGGCTATATGGATGGAGGTATGGAATGAGTGGGTCCATATGTTTATTCATGCATTAGGGCCGATCCCCACCACTTGGTATTTAGATGCGGAGCTTCACCAACACACTTTCCATCGGGATACAATGAAAAAGGATTTTATGGTGACGTTTGGTTTAGTTGGAGGGACGAAGAAATTGGACGAAGCTGTGCAAGATATAGATGCTCTTGTCTTTGATGAGTCTTTTCCTCGAAAGGAATGCGCTGCACCAACTTGGGATGTGCAAATGCAGGATATTGTCAACTGTATAAATTTGTCAGTTGAGGACCGTGACGAAGATCCCAGGACTATCACAATCCCAGAATCTGAAGGAGAATGCGCAATCGCAGGACCCACATTACAGACAGTGGATGTTACCAAGCCATTGAAGTTAAAGGAAGCCAACATTGGGATGGAGGAGCAACCTAAGTTGGAAACAAATTGGGATTATTGGGACGATTATATGGTTGGAAAGGTTGCGGAGCTACTGACTGAATATCAGGACCTATTTCCTATGAATTTCTCTGAACTCAAGGGAATTGTAGGAGATCTGGGTGTTATGAAGATCACCTTGAAGCTAGATGCATGTCCTGTCAAGTAGCGACCCTATCGAGTGAACCCTAAGTATAAGCAGAAATTCAAGGAGGATATAGATAAGATGGTGGCTGCGGGTATCATTGAGCCCATAGGGTAGTCGATTGGGTAAGCCCAATGGTAGTCCAAAAAAAGAAAACCAAAGGAGAGATAAGGATTTGTGTAGACTTGCGTAAGCTGAATGATGCCTGCGTGCACGATCCCTTCCTTACACCATTCTTTGATGAAATCTTGGATAATGTGGGAGGTCAAGAAGCATACTCATTTACATATGGATTTTCAGGGTACCACCAGATCAGAATTGTGTCTCAAGACCGCAACAAGACAACCTTCGAAACTGAATGGGGCTCCTTCCAGTTCACTATTATGCCATTCAGACTGAAGAATGCCCTTGCCATTTTCTCGCGCGTAGTTGTAGCAGTATTGAAAGAATTCGTCCATAAGTTTCTGGAGGTCTATTTTGATGATTGGACAACATTCGGATTGGTAAAGAAGCATGTGTCAAACCTGCACATGATGTTGGATACCTACAGAAAACACCATATTTTTCTAAATCTGAAGAAGTGCATATCCTGTGTACCTTTTGGAATTTTGTTAGGGCACATTGTATGTCAGTAGGGATTGATGGTTGACCTAAACAAAATTGCGGTTATCATCAATTTAGCAGTCCCCACCAATGAGAAACAGCTGCGCTCCATCCTAGGGCACACGGGTTACTACAAGAAGTTTATTCAGCGGTACGCCTTGATCATTGCACCAATGGAAAAATTGGTAAAGAAGGACGTGTCCTTTTTCTGGGATGTGCAGTGTCAGAAAAGTTTTGAGCTGCTGAAGGAAAAGATGGTCACTGCACTTATTCTAATATTTCCAAATTGGGATAAGGTCTTTCATGTGCATGTGGATGCATTAAGAATAGCTCTTGGGGCTGTCTTGGTGCATCCAGGAGAAGGATACATTGATCAACCGATTTCTTTTGCTAGCAGGAAACTCTCTAGCGTAGAGCGCAACTATTCTAATATTGAATGAGAAGGACTGAAAATTGTGTATGCCTTGCAGAAATACATGCACTATATATTGGGAGGACACTTTAAAATTTTCACTAACCATTCAACTTTAAAATACGTGGTCAATAAGACTGTGTTGGGGGGGAATATTTGTAGATGGTTGCTACTGTTCCAGGAGTATGACTTTAAGATTATTGTGAAGCCTGGGAGAGTGAATGTAGGAGCTGATAACTTGTCTCGAATTGAGAGTGGGGAAGAGCCAAATAGTTTGGAAGAAGGATTACCTGATGCGCATATGTTCGCTATCAAGGTGGTTGATGAGCACTTTGCGGACATTATTTACTTCTTGACAACTGGGACAACCCCTACAGAATAATCGGTGCATCAGAAGAAATAATTGGTGGCCTGTGCAACTGATTTCACTATAATTGCAGGACAATTATATAAGTTGGGCACAGATGAGGTATTGAGGAGGTATGTGTTAGAACATGAGAGGCAAGCTATCTTGACTGAGGCTCATGGAGGAGAGGAAGGAGGCCACTACGCAGGGAAATCCACTGCGTAGAAGGTGTTGCATGCAGGGTTATGGTGGCCCACATTGCATAATGATGCACAAGCATACTGCCGAGCACGTGACGCATGTCAGCGAACCAGGAAGCCCTCGCGCAGAGATGAAATGCCCCTGCAACCGCGGATGGCCTTGCAGGCATTCGATAAATGGGCTATATAATTTGTAGGACCAATCAATACCCCGAGAAAGAAGATTGGTGCACGTTACATCATTACTACCACTGACTATGTGACCATATGGGCGAAGGCGAAGGCTGTCAAGGATTGTACTGCAGATACGGCCGCACAGTTCATCTTCGAGCATATTCTAACCAGGTTTGGCTGCCCAAAGATCTTAATGAGCGATAGAGGTACACATTTCATTATTGAAACTATTGAAGCTTTGACAGAATAATTCCAAATTCATCATGCGAAAAGCACCCTGTATCACCCACAAGCTAATGGTGCAGTAGAGGCCTTCAACAAAATCTTGGAGAATGCACTAACTAAGGTCTGTAATGCCAATTGGAATGACTAGGATGTGTGCATCCCTTCGGTGCTATGGGCCTATAGGACTACATGCAAGAAGATGATTGGGAAGACTCCTTTCAGGATGGTCTATGGACAGGAGGCCATCATGCCAGTGGAATATATTGTCCCTAGCCTCTGCATTGTGGCTTTCACAAATATGGCGAAACCCGACATCATGGAGGAACACTTGGTGCAACTAGTTTCCTTGGAAGAAGATCAATTTATTGCTAATTTTCACCAGCGAGTATATAAGGCATGAGAAAAATCTTGGCATAGCCAACACATCCAACATAAAGTGTTTAAGGAAGAAGAATTGGTGTTTCTCTATGACATTCAATTTGCTTGCCACTCAGGGAAGTTCTGTAAGCACTGGTTGGGACCTTATATAGTAATAGAGATTACAGATGGTGGTGCAGTTTGCTTGGCCACACTACGCGGAGACTACCTGCCCGTGTACATTAATGGAAGTCGTCTGAAACCCTACAGGGACAACACGGTGCCTACCAAATGACTATATGGTCGGAGTATCAGCAATGAAGAAGATGTATGAACTATGAGGAGAAGGCTCATGCAGGTGTGACAAGAGTGCAACGGTAGCACATAGGTAAGGAGGTGCGAGAAGGTGCGACTGCGGCACAGGGGTAGCGCGCAACTAGAAAAACTAGCCGTTGGAACAGTAAAACTGGGTGAAAATATGATTTTACCGTTGAATGGAGCCGGTTTTTGGCATTTAATGCAGCGATCTTGGCGTATTTTTCACCATTCCTTGATGGTAAGTCACATTTAATGATAATATAGTTATTTTTACCCACGGTGGCCAATAAAAGGAAGGGCGCAGGTCATAATCGGTTCCTTTGCTCTCTGAAGATCTTATGCTCTATGCCTTATTATGAATTCTGTGTTTCTTGTGATTGTGCAATATGTATGTATAAATGAGGTACCCCCTCCGACAGCAACAATATTGAGTTTATATTCCAAGAAAGGATGACTGCCACTAACCCCACCGAGTCGCTGCCCATTAAAACCTCCACTGAGTTGGGGTCTGAAGATGTTTTTGAAGTAACCCCTAAAGTAGAAGAGGTTGTGTCCATGCCAGCCAAAGGAAAAGGAAAGGGGAAGGGAAAAGGAAAATATGAAGACAAGGAAAAAGGGAAGGGGAAAGCCATGAAATGGGCTTCAACGAAGCCGTGCACCTCCCCCAGGATCATGAAATCTCCCCGGCAAGTACCCCAGGCACGCTCGCCCAACCCCTCAAAGCGTCTCATGACGGCCCAGGAGGAGGCCTTGCTGGTAGCCCCGCTCTCGTGGCTACAAATGTATGCTAAGCCACGCAAGCCGACAGTGTGCACACCCAAAAATGTAGATGTCGTCTGCGAGTATCTCCAAATGCCTTTAGTCTCGGAAGAGGTTTCGCAGATTGGAGAAATATTTGGCAGCATTCCGGCTATTAAATTTGATGATAACAATCTGGCTAATGAAAACTCCTTTCCATACATGGCCCCAAAGCTCTATTTAGAGCGGGTTGTGTATGATGATGTACCAAAGGTGGAGTTGATTCCTTGGGCGCATCGGCTGCAGGCCTCGAGGATCTTGAATCTATTGTGTATCCCCTACTTCGAGAGATACTCTATTACCAGTTTGGTCGTTCAGAAGTTGCTCGCACTGATCCATGATTGCTGCTTATGGATACAAGGTCACATCCCTCTCGGCGTTGCACTGATCAACTGAATCACTGGCCTGCCCATGAAGGGGCCCCATCCCATGAAAGGGTTCAGGAAGAAGAACGAGCAGAAGGTGGTTGACATTGTCAGAGAAAAGTACAAGGTGGATCGCGACAAGTGAGTGTTCTTATTAGAGAGCATTGCTGACCTCGAGGTGTGCATGGGCACTCTTTTGCTTGGCTGTAAGCTGATGCACAAGTGTTAGCCATTAGCTGTCCCTGCATACATCATCCAGCTAGCAGGGAAATGCGACAAGGGGGTCTGCTACAATTGGTCGCAACACCTATGTGAAGAATTTTTAGATAATATGCATGAGGCACAAGACCATGGTAAGCCTTTCTGCTACTCTTGGCTGTTACTGTTGATCTTCCTGGTCACGTGGGAGACACCTGAGAATGTGGTACTCCCTGAACTTAAGCTCGACATTTGCGAAGGAGCACCCTATGCGAATCTGTGGGACTCCAAGGACCCGCAATGCCTCAAGGATAATAAAGTATTTTGGGTATTATTTGAAGGTGCGTTAGCAGTAGCGTTACATTCCAGGCCATGACTGTCACCTGCTGTATATGAAAAATATAAGCGCATCCCTAACTTTCATGTTACCATGCACAATGTGCAAATCTGGGCACACAAGGACCCAGCCTAGTACAATTTTCGATACATGGTCACCGAAGCAGAGGTCAAACAAGTCATCGCCACCTAGCCACGTGTGTGGAAGATAGACCTCAAATCCACTACTCTGGTCATAGCGGGCACGTCCGGAAAAGATACAGCACCAAAATATACCGTTCTGTCAAGTACAATGAAGGAAACTAAGCTACGCTCCAGTGAGAAAGCGACTACAAAAGAGACCCCCAAAGAAACCACTAAGGCGACAGAGCAGGAACCGCAGCATGATGTTGAAACCGAATGAGTTGGTGGGGAGGGTGCAGATCCTCCACGAGGAAAAAAGCGCACTGGCGAGCCTACCAAAGGTTAGCAAAAGAAACGAAAGGGTGACAAGTTCGGCGGAGAAGTGGAGGTTACCTTGACTGAGGAGGATTTGGAAAAAATTACAGATGCAGTCACCACCACATCAAAAGATAGATGGAATGCCTTGGAAGATCAACACGAGGCCGCCTTGGAGGCCTTGCAGTCTGGGTTACAGGTACTACAGATGAAAGCAGATACACTAGAAGCAAGCGTGAACCAGACAAGGTCGATTCAAGCAAGCCTGCCAGCCACAACCATGGTTGCAGCAATAGAAAGCAGTATTTTCCCCTTCCTGGGCGCAACCTTGACCGTAGAGCCACCAACTTTGTGTGCACAAGTCAGAGCATGTGCAGAGGTCAAGCTCGACCTTGCAAGGATAACGAGTGGGTAGCTACACTCTCTCCACTTGTTCATCTCTGGTGAGCTACAGAGCATAGAAGCGTGTGCATAGCAACAAATAAGCGAGGTAAAAAAAACAATTATAACCAAGGTTTCCAATTACGCCCAAGCATAGGTAGTACAACAAGCGGCTATCGTACAAGGAGCAGAGCTAGAGCACCTAATCGACCGGCTATGTGGAGAAGTGCTGGAAGTCATTCCTACCTCTGTTGTGCCCTAGGCCAAAATTGAGATCTTGGTGGTTGCGTTAAAGGCGTCCAGGACTGAAGTGTAGACTGTTAAATCAAACCTTGAGCAACAGATCACGGTGCTGCAAGCCAAGCTGCAGCCTGAAACCCCTCCGAAGGTGCAGGCCCAGCGAGCCGCGCTGGTTAAAGAAGCGATTGGAAGTATTTCTGCACACATATCCAAGGGCTCTGAGTTGCTGGACACCTCTATGGAGCTGTAGTCAACCGTGCAATGAGACCCCCTTCTCCGGAAATTCAATCAGGAGCTGCGCCAAAAAGAACAAGAATTTGAACAGCTGGAAGTCACCATGCCAAACCTTGTTGTTGCCTAGCAACAAGCGTCCCTTCGCACCAATCATGCTCTGAGGGACGAAATTGAGGTGCTTCTTCATAAGAAGCAAGTTCTAAACGATCATCTGAAGCCCTGGGCAGATGAACACTGAAGCTTTCGCAAGACCTAGACACGACGGTCAAGTAGTTGAATCAAACATTGGACAGTGTCACTGCAGCTACTGAGGGGCCAACTTCCCAAAATTTGGTTGAGATCGCGCAAAATGCAGCTGGACAGAGTGAGGGTGTCCTAACACCATTTTCTGCTACCCTCAAACAACTCCAGACCAAGATAAAGACCCCACTGTCGCTGTGACTCAGGACGAGTCACAAGATTGTGTTTGGGGACCTGTTGGAGCGAGGTCCCCTGAATGCAATTTTGGATATATTAATGTAATATTTTGTAATAGTTTAGTGTGGTGCAGGGGCTTTGGGGCGGGTCAAAGCCCCTAATGAATTGTAATGGGTCAAAGGGTAGACCAAGGGGTCGCAAACCACAGTTTGCGGACCATATAGTAGTGCAGGCTAAAATAGTATAAATAGATGAATAGATTGAGTCTAGAAGAAAGTTTGGGATAATTCTGAATAAGAATATTGGATTTGTGATACTTTTGTGTGGATTTTTTTGGGTAAGGGCTCCTGCTGGCTGTATGCGCGGAGACCCTAGTCTTGCTGTGTGCGGACCCCGCTGGCTGTGTGCGCGGGTATGTAGAAGAGTTTGTAAGAAGAATATGAAATATTAATGAATGAGAATATGCTTGCTGATATTTGGATATCTTTGTGTTCTGTTATGGGTTGCACTACATGCCAATTCCTTGTTACTTCTATATTATCTCTGCAATAGTAACTGCTGAATATAGATTAAGTGCGTACCTGTAATAGATGATTAGAAGAACAATGAATGCATAGATTTGAGTTATATTTCTCTTGTTAAGTGATTATATTATAATTTATGGGTTGTGCAAGTTATTTTATTACACATATAGTTAAGGGTTTCTGGTTAGGGCTTTCTCAGCACATGCCTATTTAGATCTGAAGGTGCCCACTTCATTAAATCTCTCTCTCTTAGGCTGCGGAAACCTAGTTCCAACACCCTCCCATACTACTTCAGGTGATACCTTGACCTACTCAAGTAGGCCATTGCCGAAAGGGCAAGTAGTACTGGTGTTTGTCGGTAAACCTTAAATCTGAACCTAGGTTAAGACCCCTCAAACCAACAAGAACCCATAGGATCCCACTGTGAGGAGATAATTTTTCGATAGAAATTTTTTGATCTGCTCCTACCGGATCCTAGCCAGTGGAATATTTCTAAATGTGTCCAACTTCATGAAAATGATGAAACCTGAAAGGAATCTTCAAGTAATCCGCTTTTTGTATCCAAACTAATGCATCCACGGAAATCTCCACATCAACAACAAGACCACTCTAAATGAATACATCTACTTGGATCTAGGCTACTCTGTGATCCTCCTTCCACTGCCACCCTTCCTCCACACTCATGAAATAACCTAGTTTGTCTCCAACAGAAATAAAAAAATCCATGCTCCAAAAGTGGAGGGGAAGACTTGGGATCAAGGCCCTTACTTTGAGGTTGTCCACTTGTTTCTATGTCAGGTCAAAATCAATAAACCAACATTTAAGAAGTAAACCCTCTTTCCCATAACACAAATTTTATTCATAATATTCTTATAGTCTTCTTATAACCGAAAAAAAAGGCCAACCATCTCCTGTAACCACCCCTCCCATAGTTACCTAGTTTCACTAGCCTGTCAGGGTATACATGAGAGGAAGATCCACTATTACCTGATCCAATTTCCAAAATACACTTACAAAAAATTGGGTACATATGTCCAAAACTGGCTGCAACCATCCAGTGACACATGATCACACTGTTATCAGCCCAACTTGACCCAACACTATTTCTTTTCAGTTTTGTTCTCTTCAATTTAACATAAATTTCTATTTTTGGAAGTTTTTCGGGTTTTAAACTTCTGAGGCCATTTTGAGGGACTAAACGACACTTTCAGGGAAAATAGAGAGACCATAAAACTGCAAGACCAATTCTTCATTTTGTTTTTGGACTCCTCGTGGAGATCTTCAAAATAATGTGTTATGATAGTCAAACAAAGATGGTATGCCAAAGTTATGACGTCGGGAAGTTGGAGGTCCTAATTACCCATTTATACAAACACTTTGCGTACATAATACGTGTGGGTTATAAATACATATATGTTCATTAATTCAATAATCTGACCAGAGAATCACCGATAAGGTCTAATTCCCTCTCATAATAGCTGCAATAACATCTATTAAGTCATCTCATAATAGCTGCAATAACATCTATTAACTTATGCATTCATTAAAAAAATAAAACATATCAAGGGCCATAGCTATAACTTGTTATGGAACCATACTTATAACTAGCATATAACTAGAATAATAACCATGATAGGACAACCATCAAATCCACATCGTAACAAGTAGCATTACTCATACAGAATAATACGAAAATAGGTGTTATTATCATATGCAAAAACAAATCAAGTTTGGTACTTCCACATACCACCCAACCATAGATTGGGCTGAACCAAATATATCCTTCAGCTAATCACTCGCACACCATATTCCAAGTGTGAATGTGGGATATCATGGAATAAGAAAAAAAAACCATACCAGAGCTTCCAAAGGAAAAACCACCTCAATCCTCAACAAGTGATTCCACCTCACGGTCGGACATCACTAACACCAACTAGATCGCTCTCTACCAAATTGTCCAAGGCTCTAGGATCTAGTAACTCAACCCACCAAGGGCTCGAAAGAATTTTTCCAACCAAGGATCCACGACTAGTAACTCAACCCAATATTTTCCAGGGCTTCCAAAGTGTTTGTTCCAACCACAGTCATAAGGAATTATGAGAACCAACTAGAAAAAAAATCAATTCCACATTACCATGGCTATCCAAGAAGGCTAAAATCGTTGCCAATCTAGGCAATCTTCCATGCCAATGAAAAAACATAACCAGAAAACCATATGCATCTACAAGGCATCAAGGAAATCATGCATGCAACCTGTTACCTTCCAAGAAATCTAGTTGTAGCTATTGATCCACCTATTCCTTTGTGATTTACTTCTTTTCTTTGCATTCTTGCTCCAAATCTAAGGTATGCTCAATTTCTCCAAGAAAAATCAAGTGTGCAAGAGTATGCGAGATTAAGAGAATAGAGAGATAGCTCCAAAACTGAATTGAAAAATATCTCTGAACTGATCCTCAAAAGGATTTTTATTATTGAGGCCTTTATTTTCTTCATTTCCATCTATTTTTCCTTCAATATCTCTCTCATAAAAATTTGTGACCTTTAACCTTCCTTTTCTCTTATTTTCCATTATTTTCACAAATAAAATGCCAATTAATGCCACTTTGTATTTGCCAATGCCTTCGCCAATTTCCAAATACATTTATTAATCAAAAGTGATTCCCATCACTATGTTTTTCCCAACATTCAACTTGGAATACTTGTCCCATGACCTTGGTTATTATTATTTTTTCCACACCACCCTTCCTCCACACTCATGAGATAACCTATTTTGTTTCCAATAGAAAGAAAAAATCCATGCTCCAAAAGTGGAGGGGAAGACTTGGGATCAAGGCCTGTACTTTGAGATTGTCCACTTGTTTCTATGTTAGGTTAAAATCAATAGACCAAAATTTAAGAAGTAAACCTTCTTTCCCATAACAAAAAATTTATTGATAATATGCTTATAGTCTTCTTATAACCTAAAAAAAAAGCCAACCATCTCCTGTAATCACCCCTCCCACAGTTACCTAGTTTCATCGACCTGCTGGGGTAAACATGAGAGGAAGATCGACTATGACCTGATTTGATTTCTAAGATGCACTTACAGAAAATTGGGGACATATGTCTAGAACTGGCTGCAACCATCCAGTGACACATGATCAAACTACTATCAGCCCAAATTGAGCTAGGGCTATTTATTTTTAGTTTCGTTCTCTTCAATTTAACATAAATTTCTATTTTTGGAAGTTTTTCAAGTTCTAAAATTTTGAGGCCATTTGGAGCGACTAAACAACATTTTTAGAGAAAATAGAGAGACCAGAATAGTATGAGACCAATTCATCGGTCCTTTTTTGGAATCCTCGTGGAGATCTTCGAAATAAGGTATTATGATAGTCAAATGAAGATCGTATGCCAAATTTATGACCCCAGGAAGTTGGCGGTCCTAATTACTCATTTATTAAAACACTTTGTGTACATAGTACCTGTGGGTTATAAATATGTATATGTTCATTAATTTAATAATCTCACTAGAGAGTCACTGAGAAGGTATAATTCCCTCTCATAATAACTAGAATAACATTTATTAAGTCATCTCATAATAGCTGCAATAACATCTATTAACTCATGCATTCATTAACAAAATAAACCATATCAAGAGCCATAGGTAGAACTTGTTATGGAACCATACTTATAACTAGCATATAACTAGAATAATAACCATGATAGGACAACCATCAAAGCCACATACTAACAAGTAACATTAATCATAGAGAATAATAGGAAAATAGTTGTTATTATCATATGCAAAAACCAACCAAGTCTAGTACTTCCACATACCACCCGACCACAGATTGGGCTGAACCAAATACCTCCTTCAACCAATCATCCACACACCATATTCCAAGTGTGAACGTGGGATCTCATGGAATAAACAATAAAAACACAAAACCAAGGCTTCTAGAGGAAAAACCACCTCAACCCTTAACCAATGGTTGTTACATCGCCTAACTAGGATGTGGAAAAGAGTGGCATATCCATGGATGGATTTCCAAGTTACAAGAACCCAAGATCTCAATGAGGGTGCTGAGATGGCCTTTGTGCCAAAATGGCCTATAAAAGTCTTACTAGTGTAGTTCATAATGTGATCAATTTCAATTCCATTTCCCACTGTGAGGGTGGTATAAAATCACCATTTGTGAATGCATTGGCCCCTCCTCTACGACGTAATAACAAGAGCGGGCGCAGAAGGATCCTCAGGCTCGTTAGAAGGATAAGAAACTTCAAGATGTGAAACGACCATTAGAGGGGAGAGAATTTTAGAAGGAGTAGGAGCCTACGAAACTTGAGAGGTGGGGAGAGAAGAGGAGGCATGCAAGCCCCCACTTGTTGCATCAGAGTGATCGTTCAAAGGTTTTGGGGGTTTTCTTGCATGGATAGTTGATGAATTGAGAGTGTAGAGAGTACTGCATTTGGGATCAGAATATTGGCCCATAAGCCAGGTTGGGATCGTAATCGACCAACTCCTATGCACCAGGGTCCATTTGGAAAAAATGATAGAATGCATACAACTCAGGGAAAGGACCATGATTTTCTAGGATTTTTTGACCTTTGATATCTCATTGTTTCAACTAATGATATTTTATAGTCAAGATAATGTTTGATACCTAGCTATATTTGAAGTCCAAATACAAGAAAAGCAAGCCAAGAACCACAACATCTCCATGAGAAGTAGCTAGGAGCAGTAGAGGTGGTGGATTCACCATTGTTTAATGGGAGGGTTTAGGTGGTTTTTTCAGTAGTTTTTGAGTTGATCCAAAGTATGAATAGTGGTTTTAATAAAAGTTATAGGGATATTTCCATGGATGGCATCCATAAACACCTATCAATAGTGAAGACAAGAGAGGTACTTGTTTGCTATCATAGTTATCAAGAGAAAAAGTCAGTAATTAAAGCTAAAAGGAGAAATATAATTTTTGAACTTGAATTTAGATTATAATATCCACAAACTACAATGATATGGATTTCCCCATTTGCATAAGTTATCTCTAACATAGGAAGTGATCATTGATCATACATGAGAGATCCAACAAGATGCTTTAAAACCAATCTTGAATCAATTGCAAGTGAAAAACATGAGCCTCATAATAAGATTGTGCACTCATAATAAATATTAAAACAGAGGTTTTATAATACATATTATATTTTAAAATTAAAAAATCATAAAACTCATTAAATTTTAAATATATATATATATATATATATATATATAAAGCATATATACATTTGAAAAAACATAGAACAACATTTTTATTTATGGAGATTTATCTTCATGTAAATAGACTTTGTTACAATACCGTGGCTTATCAATACCACATGCTCAAAAAAACCATAATTCAATCTCAACCTTCCATTTGTGGATACTATTAAGGCTATTCTAGAATAGTTCATGAAGGTTAAATCCCTACCATCCACCTAATAATTTTAATAATTGAATTCAAAATATGGAAATCCTTTTTTTTTTTTTTTTTTTTTGTAAGTTAGGAGGAACTGTTCTATTAAAAAGTGCATGGTACAAATGGAGTTACAATCATAAGAAGCAATAAACCAGGGGAGCATGAAAGAATCAGCAAATCGCCACAGTTTCGAGATGCTGTCAAGAGAAGCAGAAAAAGAGCAAGAGGAGCCAAGAAGACAGACAAGGAGTTCTATCCAGATAGGTTGGAGTCCGCGATACGAAGTTTCTTCCCTTTCTTTTTTGTGACTTGAACCCAGCCGTCGGGGGGTGGGTGGATTGAAACCACTTGAAGATTGTTGCTGGTCAATGAAAGAGATTCTTTGCCCGAGTCGGAGGTGTTGGACTCATGCGTGCATTTCTGAAGATTCGAGGAGGCAGGGGGCCTCTCGGGGATGGACGAGGAAAGCAGTTGCTGCTGAGTATCAATCTCATCATCTGAATCACATTCTTCCTCATCTGAGCTGGAGGACTCAATGTCCTCCATGGGAGGCGGATCAAAGGGTTTCCAACTTTTATCTTTTGATTTGTGAGTGATTTTTTTATGTTGGGCTAGAAATAGAGCGCAAGAATTCTGAAGATGTCCGGTTTGATGGCAATGCCAAGAGCGGAACACTGTGTTTTCATAGTCTAAAGTCTGAGACCATGAGAAATCCCCGACTTTGAGAATAATTTGGTTAGGTAAGCATTTGCTAATGTCAATCTCGGTGCAGATTCTGCCATAGGTGTAGAGTCCCTGCAGGCCTCTCGAAGGATCTGTTGCAAGAAAGCAACCCAGAGAGTTTCCAATGGCTTGGAAGACCGCGCAGTGCCATAAGTGAGCGGGAAACTTAGGAAGCCTCACCCAGATCGGAATTTTGGTGATGATAGCTATGGAGGGATCAATGTCGGGGAACCAGGGGGTTAGGAATACACCTACCTTTCCCCAGAACCAGAGACCACCTGTTAGGGCAGTTTGGTATTCCTTGCTATCAACAAAGATAACAATGAAGAAGCCCTTGGAGCAGAGAATGACCTTGCAGTGTTTGGTCCAGGTGGAGTGAATCCACGAGTATAAATCTTCTGTGCAGGGCCAGAGTCCATTGAACCTGCATATGAGGGTAAGTTCTGAAAAGAATTGAAGCTGCTTTTCCACATACGGGTGGGAGATTTATACTGAAGGCACATCCTCCAGTTTTTCTACCAAGAAAGGCTTGGGAGCCTTCAGGGGAGGAGCAAAATGCTTGGATGGTTGAGCTTTGACCGCTTCTTTGTAAGAGAAGCCCTTGGGAGCAGAGGTTTGACTTGCTGCGCCTCCCCTCAGACGGAGGGAAATAATCACCATAGAATTATTTGCTATATTGCAAAAATAAAGAGGGAGATAGTCATCGCGTTGTTTACCTGCGTGAAGGAGAGGCAGATATGATGAGGGGATCCCCAGCTTGAGTTTGAGGGCCTTTGAGAGGTGATGTATTGGGTTTGAGGATTGGACCCATAGAAGCAGGTTTTTGCCTGTGAGAAGAACAATCTGAATCTGAAATGGCTGTGATGGTCGATGAGGGTTTCCTTGCCGTCAAAGCTGAAAATCTAAACTGAGGGCTCATTGCGCTGCGGGGGGTTCTCCTTACTTGTGGTTTGAAGGTGCATCTTGCTGTTGCCCATGAAAGAGGTTGTCGGGGGTAAAGACAGTGGCGGAGGGCGGAATAGGAGCATATGCTGACCAGAGCAATGAGAGCTGGGAATGCAGCTGGATTGAGCGCTTGAAAGCAGCCAATCTGCCAAGCTCCGAGGAGGCAGCCCTGAGCCCTCTGTGATGGCGAGCACGCCCAGCTTGGTGGGGAGGAGATCGTAGCAAGCAGTGGTCTAGAAAGCCTAAGGAAGAAGAGGCCGGTCTGAATAGAGGAACTCCATGTTGCCGTTGCAGCCCACAACATCATCTCCAGGGCAGAACCCATGGGGGAGCACCGTTTCAGGAAAGCCATGGGCGGCTAGGCCTGACTGTTTCATGGCAGCGGCAGAGAAGCCAGTGGCGCAAGCTACGCATACCCTAGGAGCCATTTTGTCCTCCCGTCACCTTACTTACATATGTACTATGGAAATCCTATTTTAAAATAAACATAGCTATCAACATAATTAGTTCAACTTCGTTAAATTTTAATACCTTCAATATGATGTTTAGAATATCAAATATCATATTTAAATTATGCAACTTATAAGTAAAAATAAAATTAATTAAAAATAAAAATTTAAACTTTTAAATTAAGTTATTTAAAAATTACGTGTTTAAAAATTTGAATATATAACTTAATTCAATTTCATGAAATATTTTTGACTAATTTCAATAATCAAAATTAACAAAATTAACAATTTTGAAAATTTAAATAAAATTATAATTTTTTAAGCAAAATTAAAGCATTTAAATTGGGTTGCTTAAAAATTCACATATTTTAAAAAACCAGGAAAAAGTACAATCTTCAACCCATTAATATACCCCGAATCTTACAAACCATTTGCATTCACAACGTATTAGTTAAATTGTATTTGGATTTTATATAATTTTATGTCAATGGGACTTTTCTCTTCTGTTGTATAATTAAAAAAAATATTAACTACAAAAATAAATTTAAAAATAAATAGAAGCAAAAGGACTTTATGTGATCTCTTTACCAAGTTGTTCAGTGTATTAACCAAGTAAAAACAATTTGGTAACCAAATACAGCATAACAATTATTCATATTTTTTTAAACTATTTTGGGAGAGTCTCTAACATAAAATAGAGTAAAATATTTATTCCCGACTCTGAAGATTGTGCAGGATATGGCCGTGATTGCTCTAGACAGGCTATTAAGTCTTAGTGGAAGCACAAAGAAAATATTATGTTTATGCATGAGACATTAGTTTCAATATCATTTTAATTACTGATTTAGAAGAGACAAAAAAAAATCATCATCTTTTGGTACACTATTATATAAAATATTTGTCAATAAAAACCACCTCGGTGAGTACAACACTATTCCACATGAATTGTTCTCTAAAAAAAGCATAGTGAAAGGAGTTTCAACCTTTTAGAGATCAATTATAACTACAAGTCATGAGAAAAACCTCGGAATGTAGATAAGGGTTGGATCTTAGTTTGGGCATCCCTAATGGTTGATTAAGGATGAAAGTGAAAATTCATCTAAGATTTCATTCATGTGATGAATTGGGGTATTCAAACATAATTGTAGGAGCTTTTATGTATTTTGAAGTATATGTTGCCATTGATTTCAAATTGGGCACTTTTACACATTATCTAAAGAACTTCACATATTTGGAGATATGTTTCACAATATGTTTCACCATTATAGGTTAATGTAGATCTTTTAGCATATTTCACAAGAAAGTTCACACTTTATGTGTTCACACTCACATAGAGGAGAGCTTCATCTTATTTTGGAGGAGGTTATGATGAGGTGCCATGTGGTTTTAAATTAGCTTCTACAAGTATTAGAGGAAATTTAAGGTCTAAATTGGGCCTCCTAAGGAAGAAAATAGTAAAATAATAGCCTACAGGTAAAATAATGAAGTAAGAGTTATGAATGGAAATAAATGGAACTATTTTTTTAAATCACATTTTGACTTATATCCCTATAGGTTTACTAAAATTAAGTGGAGACACCTCACTAGATCTGCATAATTAAATTTCATATCCAACGAGTACCCACTCCACATACTTTTGTTACACCCACGACGAAGTAAATTAGAAACACATGAAAAAATGTGCTTCTTGAAAAAAAAACATATTTTCATGTATAAAAAAAGAAGGTTCCAAGCAAAGCGGAAATTTTTAGTGGTTTACGAATGCCTCCTAAGGCTAGGTTCTATGAAGGTAGAGTTAGGATTCTCTCCACTCACAATCTAGGTTCATTTTTCATTCTCTTAAGCCATTTTTCATCGCATTTCTTTAGGAAAGTTGCATATTTGGCATAGAAACTATCTCCGTGAATTTCTTTAACATGAACCATATTCAATATGTCTACAAAAAATCTTAAATGCATGCTTTCCTTTCCTCCTATGATGCATATTGTGTAATAAATCTTGGAATTTTAATCTCCCAACCAAAGCTTGGCTTCTTTAGTTCATTTTGTTGATACAAATCTCAAGCGAATGAGATTTTTTACAATCAAGAAAAATATTTGATACCCTAACTAGGGTTGAAGTACAAATACAAACAAATGTTTGAGGAGAAGTAACTGGGAGAGATAGATGTAGTGGATCTGTCATTGTTTAATGAGATAGTTTAGGTGGTTCTTTTTATGTTTTCAAGTTGTTGTAAGGTATGAATGGTGGTTTTAATAAAATTTCTCGTGATATTTCCATAGATGGCATCCATAAACACCTTTCAATAGTGAAGACAAGAGCGATAATTGTCTACAATCATAATTTTTTATGAAAAAATGTCAATAAACAAAACTAAGTAGAGAAATATATTTTGTGAACTTCATTAAAAACTCTAAAATGCATGGACTAGAATGATATGGGTTACCCCATTTGAAGTTAGGTGTAAACACAGAAAATGATCATTAATTATGATATGGGTTACCCCATTTAAAGTTATTTGTAAACAAAGAAAGTGATCATTAATTATACATGAGAGATCCAACAAGATGCTTTTAAACCAAGCTTGAATAAATTTCAAGTGAAAAACGTGAGGCAATTGAAGGAAACAATAGTCATGGTTAGTCCTAATAAAGTAATAAATATTCTCTATTTTCATATAGAAATGTGTATTTATTAACTGCATGTAAAAACTAGTAAAGTTTTTACCATGTTTTTAATTCTATAATGCATAGGGCTTCTAAGGCTACGATCCTCATTGTGATTGCTTCAGGTCATGGAAACTTTCACTTATATACACTCCATAGTGAGGTTCCATCCATTATGTCTCACAACTACTCCCACAGATGATACTCTAGATTATGGTTCCTTATTCCCTTGCCCCTCTACATTTTGATTTCAAAGACATATTATTTAAGGATAGTTCAAAAAAGTAATAAAGGTGGGTTCTTCCATAATCCCTTGCCTCGTGTACATTTGGATTTCAAGGTGGTGAGGTGGGGTCCTTCCACGTTGCGGGGAGTAGGCCAGGGAATGACCTAGATCATGATGATTGTATTAATCTACAGCGTGAGAGAATATTGCAGTGTCACATAATGTAGTCTCTATGATGATAAAGTGTCACATAATACTTTTATAACTTTAAACTTGCGAATTACAAAAAATTAAAATTTTGTTTAGCGATTTTTTTAAAAATAATAATTCATTATAAATGAATATATTAAAATATAAATATATAATATTTTGAAAATATTATTTGAAAATATTAAAATATAAATTTATAATATATAAAAAATAAATTTATAATATATTAAAAATATTTTTTTATTGTTTTGTCTAACTAGATTGTTTTTTGTTTATGGAAATTTTATAAAATTTGGTAGGGATATTTGTAAATCCAGGTTATAGCTATCAAACTTTAATATTTTTGGTGTTTTAGAGGTTTATGATGGTGTTGAATCTATTTCCACCATCAAAAAGCTAATTCAAACACTGCTCTTGCAAGATTTCTTAAATATTTTTCTCCCAGATTTTAATCACTTTTGGCAGTTCGGACAATTCCTCGACCTTCATAAACAACTCCTTTTTTATTAAAAAATAATAATACACATTCTTTTAAAATTTAATTATATTTATAAAATAAAATAAATGCATAAAAAATAAGAAACTTTCAAAACATTGTTTTTCGTAATGTTGAAAAAATAAAATAATAATCAACGAATGCAAAATCCAAAAACTTTAACCATTGGGAGAAAACTCTAGGCCTCGACGAAAGTACGGATTAATATAAT